>OX457089.1:34428134-34768339 GCA_949752835.1 Empis stercorea
TAGACTTTTAAAAAGTCAATTTATTATTTTGATCTTTAAAATAGTCTACTAATAATTGGTCTTTTTATATTTCTAAGTAGCCTTTTATAAAATAATTTTTTTTTTCATTCAGAAAAATTCAGAAGAAAATTTCATTCAGAATATTTTTATCATTCTGAAGGATTTTATCATTGAAAATTTCGGAGAATGGTACAAGTAGCGACATCTAAATTTCTATTTAAACTACTACCGTGTCACTATACATTTGAGGATATATGTTAATGTACAAAGATCACAGTCAATTAAATCTAATTTACTTGACTAATTTTGTGTATATAATCTATTGATTGATTTTATTATTTATAACACAATTTGTATAGATTGGGAAATAATACAAGTTATTACTACTTCTTTTGGGTTTTTTCTAAATGTGCGAAACTGTGGTGTATGGCAGGTCGCCCTAAAACCAGTGAGATAATAAAAAATGTTTTAGGATTTTCTCTTAGTTATCCGTGCATTACGAGGTGGAACTCATTTTATGATGCAGTTCGTAAAATTTTGAAAGATGTTAGTAAATTAGAATTTTGAAAGATGTTAGTAAATAGTGTTTGTGACAAGCTGAATATTCAGAAATTTACTGAAAATGAAATTTTATATTTGGAAGAATATTGTGAAATACAGTCACCAATAGCGAGTGCGTTAGAGTTTTTGCAAGGTGATATATTTTGCTATTTGGGTTATGTTGCGCCGACTGTTTTTACAATATTTAACAAAAAAAGTAAATTAGAAAGCAGTGGAAAGCTTAAAGTTTTAAACATCGCAATAACTGAGCTAATAATATCATTAAAACATCGATTCAAAGATATTATGGAACTCAATGATAGGTCGCAAGACTATATAATAGCGTCTTATGCCCAGATATTAAGGTAAGATGGATATCCACTGCCAAGAAAATTGTTCCTAATTTTGACATCGACTTAGTTTATAATGCTATATCAAATATTTCTTACACAAATACAAGAAATCCAATATAACTTTAAAATTCTGTTAAATAAAAAAAAAGTGTTTAATTCCGAACTATTTTGTAATAATAAATTTAAAAAATAAATATGAGTGATACTAGTAAAAAAAATATAAATAAAAAAGTTTTTTAAAAATACTTTCCCTTAAAGAAATATTCAACTAAAAAGTAATAAATAAGCAAATAATAACTTTCCCGTGCAGTTTGGGCAACTGTTAGAAATAGCAAGGGTAAGTAGACCTCCTTTATAAATGCCATTAATTCTGATACGGTCTACTTTCCCTTACTATTACTAACAGTTGCCCAAACTGCACAGGAAAGTCCATTGAAGTGGTATTATTTGCTTGTTTATTACTTTTTAGTTGAATATTTTTTTAAGGGAAAGTATTTTTAAAATTTTTTTTTTATTTATAGTTTTTATTTTACACTTTTTAGTCGGTCAAATATTTATTTATTTGTCCGACTAAAAATGTTTAAATACTTTGACAACTTGGGATGGATTTTTTTGAGCATCTAATGGCCCACGATTAACAATTCCAGATGTGGCCGCTGGTTTGGGACTTCCATAGCCCCCGCTGACCCACTGACTAACCAATATTTTTTGTATATGTTCTTTTCAAGTTCTTTCATTTGATGCACCACTTGTTTTTTTGTATAACTGGCTCCACGTGACCTAGGGTACCGGTCGGACTGCCCAACTGGATACTCTCTTCAAGACATTTCATTTGATAACCCACATGATTTTTTGTATGATAGGGGTATGATAAAAGTCTTGATAAAACTAAAGGATGCAAATGGTTTAGATTCATATAGGCCCATTAGCTTACTTCCAAATATAGGTAAAATTCTAGAAACATTAATTAACATTTAACTTGTAAATTTTGCTGAAAAAAATAATATTATTCCTGAAAGACAATTTGGTTTTAGATGGATGCACTCAACAATTCATGCCATACACTCGGATATATGTTGGAATCTAAACAATAATAATAGTGTTGGTGCGGCCTTGATTGACCTAAAAAATGCTTTTAGTTCTGTATGGATAGATGGTCTATTATATAAACTAATAAATTATGGATTTCCAAAACATTTAATAAAAATAGTTCAAAATCTAATTAATAACAAATCTTTCGTAGTATTAACTGGAAATAATGTCAGCTCAAAACAATTTAAAATTCAAGAAGGACTTCAGCAAGGAGCAGTAACATCCCCAATTCTTTTCAATATTTTTATCAGCGCCCTAATAGAAGAATTTAAAAGAGATTTAAATGAAAACATAATAGAATTTGCTGATGATATTAGCCCTTTTTTTGTAGACGGTTATGTTGTATTGCAAAATTTTACATTGAAAATAACAACAATTTGTTGGCAAAAAAATGAGAATTGCAGTAGTTATTTATATATCGCAATTGAATTGTAATTGATAAATAGTTAATAATATGACATGTAGATGGCTCTGTTGTCAATATTCCATTTCATTTCATTCCATTTCATTTATTTCAAATACATTGGACAAAGAAGGCATTGCGTATGTTTTTTTTACATTAAAAATAGCAATTTATTAAAGAAAACAAGCAAGTTTTATATTTTTTAATGATTTTTTTTTACGTTTATAAAACTCAAAGTTAATGTGATTTAAAAAAAAATTATCAGCTGATAAATTCAACTGCGTATGATATAAAAAAATTGTCGCCTCCTATGTTCAGTGAATCGTTTTTTTTGCAAAAATTTTGCAATACAATATACCCGTCTACAAAAAAACAGGGCTATTATAATATATTTTCCAGACAAAAAAGCTTCTACTATTCAATATAAATTACAATTCATGTTTGATAAAATCATAGCTTATATTGATTTTTGGAAATTAAAAATCAAAATATAAATAAAAAAAAGTTTTTTATAAATACTTTCCCTTAAAGAAATATTCAACTAAAAAGTAATAAACAAGCAAATAATACCACATCGATGTACTTTCCCGTTGAGTTTCAGCCACTGTCAGCAATAGTAAGTGTAAGTAGACCTCATTATAAATGGCATTAATTCTGATAAGGTCACAGGTTTTGGGCCCTAACCTGAATTACGAAGCTCAACTGACTGCGCAACAAGATGTATTCTTCAATACCTTTTATTTGATACCTCTCATGTCTTTTTGCATTATGGGCCCCACAAGACCCTTCAAGACCTTTTATTTGATACCTCTCATGTCTTTTTGCATTATGGGCCCCACAAGACCCTTCAAGACCTTTCATACCCCACATGATTTTTTGTGTGATGGGGCCCCACATTACCCCGTTTTGGGCCAGAGATGACTCAAGACGCCCTCCGGATTACTCCCCAATGTGATGTACTGTTGGAGACCTTTCATTTGATACCCCCACAAGATTTAGGTATGATGGGGCCCTACATTGCCCCCGTTTTAGCCCCTGCATGACTCACGGCGCCCCACGAAATACTCCCCATTGAGATGTACACTTCAAAACCTTCCATTTGATACCCCACATGTTTTTTGGTATTATGGGATCCAACATTGCCCTAGTTTTTTGCCCCGGCATCACCTCGTCGCCCCCGCCCTACTACTCCCATTGAGATGTACTCGTCAAGACCTTTCATTTGATAACCCACATGCTTTTTTGGTACATTTAAAAATTTAAGCGGCCCTCCGTGCCCCCTTCCCCCTAATCACAAAGGCCCTTAATTTATAAGGCACCAATCATCTGATGACACGAGCTAAACTTCCAAATTGGAGCTCAATCGGTCTAGTCGTTTAAGAGTTATGGCCAGGTGAGGAGATACAGACATACCGACATACTGGACGTGTGAAATCATAAAAGGGAAAGTAATAAATATACCGGAGCTTTGAATTCAGAAAAGGGAAAGTAATAAATTTTACATTTTTTGTAAAAATTTTTACATTTTTTGTAAAATTTTTCCTTTTCTGCTAGATTTCGCATTTTGCAATAAATTTTACATTACTTTTAAAATTTTACATTTTCTGTTAAATTTACTTCTTCTGTTAAATTTTACATTTTTTGTTATATAGTTAAGAATTAAAACGACTCAATTCTATGAATTCTAAAAACAAACTGACTTTATTAAAAATCTTAACTTAAAATTAGGTTTTCTTTATTCTTACATTCTAATAATACAAAAAAATGATGATTAATTGAATAATTATAAGTTTCGACTTACAATTATTCCATTGGAAAATAGAATACAAATTATATTTGAATGTCATCTTTATTTTATAATGATCTTTTACCATAAATGTGCAGTATATGCACTTTATGTTTTAAATATTATTCTTTAAAGATCATGTTTAAATTTTATTCTTTATATGAGCTTACTAAAAATAAAGATAAGAAACTATTCCAATTAATGTTTGTGTAATGTGAACCTTCATTAGAAGTCACATATAACTCTTCCCCTCTGAGATTCTTCCGTCTCGGGAGAATTATTTTTTGAAGATTTATCTTCAATCACTGAAATTTTATTTATAACATTTTTTTGTTTCTTACAAAAAATTATTTTTAATATTATGATAATTACAATTATAGTTATACAAATGGTTAGTCCCATTGAGAAATTTATTACATTAGCTTTAAAATCAATAAAATTTAGTGTTTCTCTATTTTTTATGTTTGCGATGTTAACATTTTCTAATGTTAAATTGTTAATTTCTTTTATTAATTTAAAGTTTGACATAGGCATTATTATACTTTTTTTAAATTTTCTTTCATTATTATTAAATTTAAAATTGTTTATTTCAATATTACAACCTGAAAATTTTATAATGTTATTTCCTTTTATTACACTTTTATGTTTGATACAAGTTTGATTTAAAATAATTTGGTCAATATTTTTTGTAATTACAATTCCATTCCTCTACAGTTTTATCTTTATTTATTTTTAGCATACAAATATTATTTTCTGACAACAAGTTTTGAATACATTTATTCTTATGAAGTTTTAAATCTCTTATAGTAGTTATATCATTATCAAAATTAAATACATTAGTATTTGAAACTATTATGTTCTCATTTGAGATGTCCAATTCTTCGAAATTGGAATTTGGAAAAGGTAAGATAAATGCATTAGAGAATTTTTCCTTAGTAAAATTTGGCACTAAAATAGCGAAGATTATTTTATTATCTTTTATTATTACTGAATTTTTTATATAGGGTAGTGTACTAATACTAATATTGAATGTTTGAATTTCTTCTTCAGTTAGGATATCATGTGCTAATACATTTAATCTACTTAATAATAAACTATCCTTAATTTTGTCAATTTCTTTGTTTATATTTGCTATATCAGCGTATATTTGTAGAACATATTAATTTTTATTAAATGTTTTAGTTATTTCGTTTGCTTCTTGAGTTATACTAAAAAGGTAATCATTTAATTTAGCTTGTTGCGAATTTACATGGTTTTTGATTTTTTCTATTGCATCAATAAAATTTTTATTAATTACTACCTGTTTGTTTGATTGGTCTGTTAATTGTTTAGAATTTTGTTCCAGACTATTTAAATGATTATAGATCTCTTCTGTATCGTTACTGTCCATAGTCCCTACTAAAAATTTAAGACCTGACCCAACGAGATTTATTAAACCTCGTTTTCGTCTATGAGTTTTGGGTATAATACTTTTTATATTACGTTTTAATGATTCAAATTCTCTACTGAGTAAAATATAGTTTGGATTTGACTTATTTAGAGATAATGATTTAATGGTATATGCCAGAGTTGAAGTTATATCGTTGTATTCCTCCAAATCTATGACATGTAATATTTTTGTATAGTTTTCTACGATTTCTCTTTGCTCTAATTTAAGTAACGTGTATCCGTTGTCTTCATGTATAGGCGAGATTTCCAGATTTTGCGTATCTGTTTTCATTGTCAACAAGATTAATAACCATACTGTTATTAAAAGCTTCATCTGTAAAAAAATGGATTTGATATTTATATTTGCGTTTCTGTTGTGTTTTATAGTATGTTGTGTTTCTTTTATTGCTCTTATCAATTATGTAATTTTTGGGTTTAGAAAATTCTTTAAGCCTTTTATATTTTGGGCTGATCTTTTTAATTTCCCTATTTTGTACAATATTTTCTGATATATTAGGATTTGGGTTTTTGTTGTTGTTTAATTTCTCTGTTAATTTAGCCTTTTGATTTTTTAACTTAATATTTAAATCAGTAATGTCTTTTCTATCCAAGTCTTTCGTTATAAACTCTATTGGTTTTAAACGAGTCGTCGAATGAATTGTATCGTTGTATATTGTGATAATTTTGAAGAGTTTATCATCGAAATCGTCTTTATTTTTGTCCACTGCTAAAATTCTGAGATGCTCGTTAAATGTACCATGTAGTCTCTCTATGTCACTATTTCCCGTTTTGTTATACGCGGTAGTTTGATGGAAGTTTATTTTGTTTTCTTTTAAAAATAGTTCAACTGCACTATGAATTATACACCTTTCGTTATCTGATACTAATTTTTTCATTCTACCTAAAAATTGGATTCTATCTTTTAGGGCTTTTAAAACCGAGATCCACGTTCTGTCATTTAATTTATGAAGTGTGGCATATTTAGAAAATTTGTCAATAGTAGTTAGATATGGTTTATTCCGTTCCGGAAACCAAATATCTATGTGAACAATATCGTTAAAATTATTAGGAGTTTCTGTTATATTATACGGTATTTTGTTAGGACTACGATCATGTTTGGCTATATTACAAGTTTCGCAATTGTTTATAATTTTACTAATTTCCATTATAAGATTAGGGTAATAGTATTTATCTTTTAATTCGAGAAAAACTTCATTGATACCTCTGTGGTTTTTTTGTAAATGTTCATTTTTTATAATGCTAAGTATTTCATTTCTGTCTGAAATATCATTTAATTTAATTGAAGATTTTAATATTTTGAAATTTTTATTATTAGCGAAATAATTTTTATATATATTTTGAAATCTTATGAATAAATCTTTATCTTCACAATAGAGGCACATAATACCTTTATCTATAAGAGTTTTTTGCATAATGTTAAGTAGATCACTTTCTTCAGTAACTACTATCTTATTATGACATTTTTTGTGAATGATTTTAAGACTTAAACTTTCTTTATCACCTAAATATAGATAAATTTGATTTTTAAACAAATTGATTGGTCTATCGGTAATATATATTAAATTTGATTCGTCTTCTTGGGCACTATGAATAGTAGCGTCGGTAGACATAATTTCATTGTTCTCGATATTATTGGAGCTTTCTCCAAATAAAATAGAAAGATCAGTGTCAAGATCAGATAATGATGATTCTTCGCTATCAACCTGTTCTTGGTAACTTTTACTATTTTCAATTCTAGATAAACCATCCGCAACGAAATTCTGTTTGCCTTTAACATATTCAATATTAAAGTCAAATTCATTTAATCGAATTTTCCATCTTTGCAGTTTGCAATTTGGTTCTTTCAACCCATGAAGCCAAATAAGAGGACGATGGTCGGTTTTAATAGTAAAATTACGACCGTAAAGATAAGGGCGAAATTGTTTAGTTGCCCAAACAATAGCTAGGAGTTCTTTTTCGATTGTGGAATAGTTTTTTTCGTGCTTATTTAGAGTACGTGAAATATAACCGATTGGGTGACTATTTTGTGTTAATACAGCTCCTACTGCATAATTTGAAGCATCGGTAATTAACATAAATTTTTTGTCAAAATCTGGGTATACTAAAATTGGATCCGTAGTTAGCAGAACTTTCAATTTTTCGAATGCATCTATGTATTCTTTATCATTTAAATCAATTTTCATATTTTTTCGTAAATATTTAATCATTGGATATGCGACTTTTGCATAATCCCGTACAAATTTCCTATAATACCCGGTTATTCCTAGAAAGCTTTTAATTTTCTTTTGCGTTTTGGGAATGTTAATTTTTAATATTGCCGCGATTTTATTTGGATTTGGTTTTATGCCGTGGTCAGTTATTACATGACCTAAAAATTCTGTTTCACGACATAAAAATGTACATTTTTCTAATTGTACCTTCAAATTAACAGAAGCGAGTTTTTTGAGAATTTTTTCTAGCAATTCAATATGCTCTTGAAGAGAGGTTGAAAATATTAATATATCGTCCATATATACGATGCAATTTTTATTTATAAATTCGCTTAGTACTTCGTTCATCATTTTTTGGAACGTACTGGGTGCGTTTTTTAAGCCAAAAGGCATTCTCAAAAATTCGTAGTGACCTGTGGTAGTAGAAAAGGCTGTTTTCGCCCGATCTCTAGGTTCGACTTCGATTTGGTGAAAACCTTTTGCCAAATCTAATGTGCTAAAATAATTCGCTTTTCCTAGTTTTTCAAATGCTTCTTCGACATTTGGTATGGGGAATCTGTTTTCGATTGTGTTTTCATTTAATTTACGGTAGTCTATGACTATACGCCAACTTCGTTTACCGTCACGATTGAGTTTTTTTGGCACGATCCAAATAGGAGAATTATAGGGGGAATTCGAAGGTTGTATAATTTTGTTATTTAACATTTCTTTAATTTGTTTGTTTACTTCGTCCCTATGTACTTCAGGATAACGGTATAACTTGGAATATATTGGTATATTATTTTTTGTGTCGATTGAGTGCTTAACTTTATTTGTGAAGGTTAAATTATCACCTTCTTTATAGAAAACATCTTTATTATTTAAAATAGAATTTTTTAATGCTTTTTTTTCCTCTGAATTTAAATGACTCATTTGGATGTGTTTTAAAATATTAGAGTTATCAATTTGATTAGAAAATATTTCTGTTTCTTTATTATTGTAACAATTTTCATAATAATTTTCCTCAGTTTCGTTGAGAAAGAAAGGAATTGTAGCATTTCGCGTTTTAATTTTATCAATTTGATTAGAAAATATTTTTTCGTTGAGAAAGAAAGGAATTGTAGCATTTCGCGTTTTAATTTTATCAATTTGATTAGAAAAAAGGATATTATTACCTATTATGCCATCGAATTTGGTATGAAATTGGATTTCTAAAAAATCTACAAAGTAATTTTTCTTATTAAAAATATCTAAAAGAGGAATTCTATTTTTTACTCCACAATGAGTGTTGTGGTTTAATGTTTTTAGAGATAGATCTGTCGGAATTTTCCATTTTGGATTGCAAATGTTGGGATTTATTATACTAGATTCTGCACCTGTATCTATAATAAATCTTAAGGTTTTTACAGGATTTTTTACTACTATATAGGGTAGCTGTTTGGCAGGCTCGCCTCCTGAAAATTTTGATTTAACTCGTTATTTGATATTTCCATAGGTTCAGGAACACAATTGTATTATTGTTATTATTTTGGACAGAATACCTTGACTGTCGAGAATTATTTCCATTATTTTGGAAAGATTGCCTTGACTGTCTAGAGTTATTAGAAGTGTTAGGAAAACTTGGGTTATTTTGTACGAATTTGTTTTGAGCGTTTTTTGATTTGTTTTCTGAATCAATATTTTGAATGGTTTTTGAATCGTTTAGATTTTGTCCACTATTAAAGTTATTTCGATTATTATAGTAATTTTTTTTATAATTGTTTTTGTGGTTATTTTCATACTTATTTTTGCTAGAATTGCCGTTATTTGGTCCATATTTATGGTATCCTCCTTTTATAATTATTGAATATGCCTCATCTAAAGATGAAGGATTTCTACTAAAAATTATGCTTCGGACTGGTTCCGGAAGATTATTTTTGAATGTATCAAGAGCAATTCTCTTGTTGCTTTCAACATCAGCATTATTTAATTTATTATTTAAAATATAATAATTGTTTAATCTACACAGATAATTATTTATTCTATTATGAAAATCTTCGACTGTAGTGATTACACGAGAAGTTCGAATTTTGTCAATCAAAACATCACACGATAACTTTTCGCCGTGATTTTTTATTAAAATGTCTTTAATATCTGTCCATTTGGAAGGATTACCGTTGTCTTATTGTAATTTTAGCATCGTCTATTATTTTATCTTTTATATATCCTACTAAAACGGTTTTATTGTCTTCGGTAAAAAGATTTAAACTAGGTACTAAATTATCTACCCTCTCGATAAATTCGGGAAGTGTATTTGGGTTTTTCCCATTAAAAGGTGTAATATGGCTAATAAGTTCTAACATTAAACGGAATTTCTCATATGCAGTACCCTCCATTTTCACTAATTTCTTTTTCATTCTTTTTAATGAATATAAAAATTACAAGAACACAAGTTTTTATTGCCTGGCTATTAGAGATTTTAAACTGATTTATAAATTTCTGTTTTTTTTTTGTTTTTAATAATAATTACACTATTAAAAAAAAATATATTATGATTTAAATAAAATTTATTTTAAATTTAACAATATTAAATAAAAAAAATTCTAGTTTAAATTTTGCTGATTATTTAAAAAAATGAGACTATTGTAGAAAATTAAAAAAAATGTATACGAACTTTGACTATCTATGAAATTTTGATGTGTTGAATTCTTGTAGTAAATTTTGGATATTTTGATGTAGTTGACTTCTTGTAGAATTTTGGAACTTTGACGTGTTGACTTCTTGTAGAAATTATAGATGCTCTGATGTGTTGATTATTTTGGCACAAAACTTTCACTTTTTCTTTATTTTAATAAAGATTTATTTATTTATTATTATTATTGTTTTTTTTTTTTATAGCACTTTCCTTTTGTTATTAACTGTTCAAATTTACTCGATCGGAGAACTTGATTTTATAAAATACTATGTATTCTCGCCGGTATTTTAAACTTTAAGTATGTAACTTTATTTGATAAATTAATGGAAAAGTGTTAATTTTATTTGAAAATTTTGTTATTTTAAACTATTTTTCTTTTAATACAATTTCATTAAATTATCTTTATTAATGAAGTATTAAATGTAAGATTCACAAGAATTATTATGTGATCTTTAAAAAATGCACGATAGGTTTTTCCTATATCGACTGCGCCAGTTAACAATTAAAACGACTCAATTCTATGAATTCTAAAAACAAACTGACTTTATTAAAAATCTTAACTTAAAATTAGGTTTTCTTTATTCTTACATTCTAATAATACAAAAAAATGATGATTAATTGAATAAGTTTCGACTTACAATTATTCCATTGGAAAATAGAATACAAATTATATTTGAATCTCATCTTTATTTTATAATGATCTTTTACCATAAATGTGCAGTATATGCACTTTATGTTTTAAATATTATTCTTTAAAGATCATGTTTAAATTTTATTCTTTATATGAGCTTACTAAAAATAAAGACAAGAAACTATTCCAATTAATGTTTGTGTAATGTGAACCTTCATTAGAAGTCACATATAACTATATGTACATATTACATTGCCTGTCAAATTAACAATTTCTGTTAAATTTACATCTGCTATTAAATTTTACAATTTCTATTAAATTTTACATTTTTCTGTTAAATTTTACACTTTCTGTTAAATTTAAATTTTTCTGTTAAATTTTACATTTTCTGTTAACTTCTACATTTTCTGTTAAATTTTACATTTTCTGTTAAATTTACATTTTCTGTTAATTTTAACATTTAACATTTTCATTTTCTGTTAACTGGTTTTGGGCCCGTTTGACCTATGGATTAAGCAACAAGATGTACTCTTCACGACCTTTCATTTGATACCCAAAATGATTTTTTTGATTTTAGGCCCCACTTGACCCACGGTGCTCCTCGGACTACCACCCATTGAGATCTACTCTTCAAGACCCTTCATTTGATACCCCACACGGCGCCCCCGGACTACCGACCAATGTGATGTACTCGTCAAGACCTTTCATTTGATACCCCACGTTATTTTGTATTATGGACCCCACATAGCCCCCGTTTTGGGCCTGACATGACCCACGGCGCCCCCAGAAGACCGCTTAATGAGATGTACTCGTCAAGACCTTTGATTTGATACCCCACATGATTTTTTGTATTATAGGGCCCAACTTTGCCCCCGTTTTGAGCCCGAGATGACCCATTAACCCCCCCCCCCCCAGGACTACCGCTCAATGAGATGTACTCGTCAAGACGTTTCATTTCATACCCCACATGATTTTGCTCGGACTACTCTTGGTTTTTTTTTGTACATTCAAAAATTAAACGGCCCTTCGCGCCCCCTTCACCATCCAAAAGGCCCCAAATATATGGTACCAAGCCTTTGATGGCACGAGCTCAACTTCCAAATTTGAGCTCAATCGGTCAAGCCGTTTAAGAGTTATGGCCAGGTGAGGAGAAATATATATATATACATATATATATATACATATATATATATATATATATATACTGGAAGTGTGAATTCATAAAAGGGAAAGTAACATTAAGAAATGTGAAGTAATTCTTTTTAGAAAAAGTCTTGATAAAACTAATATGGACGTTCGTAAAAATTGGAGACAATTTCACATCAGAGCGCCAGATAATACAAAAATTATAAACAAAAATTCGGTTAAATATTTAGGAATAATTTTTAATTACAACTTGAATTTTACCAAACATATAAACGAACAACTGAAGAAAACCCATAAAGCTTTTATTATGGCAAAAAGCATTTTTTATAACGTAAAAATTATATGCTATAAAACATTAATCCGTCCAGTGTTAACCTCTGGCTGTGCGATTTGGTATAACATAAGTGCATCTAACGCTGAAAAATTAAGAAAATTAGAAAGGAAAATAATTAGATATTGCATAAACACTTATAGAAAACCTCATACAGATTTTAAACATTATTTCTCGAATCTATATATGTATATTGTTATATAAGAATATTCTAGAAGCCCATTATTCATTTATTATTTTAATATCTACATAGATGCTTTTTAGAGCATCAGCATAATTTAAGCTTTGTTTATTATTTTTAAGATGAATTTATTGTTTACATTATAACTTTTGGAAGCATAGAAATCAAATATTGTTTACATTATAATTTTTGGAAGCATAGAAATGAAAGATTGTTTATACATTATAATTTTAGAAAGCATAGAAATCAAAGCTTATAAATACATTTTTTAAGATAACTTCTGTGAGTTTACTTTTGGAGATCTAAGAATAAAGAACCTTTTAAAAATAAAAGGAAGTTTTATTTAGTTTTTAAAGCTGAAGTTTATTAATTAAATAATTAACTTAATTGGCGTCGGTAGGATTGCAATTTTAATTGTACCTCTTCTGAAAATTTGTTGTACAAGGTTTTAACAGCCAAAATAATTATTAAAAGTTATTAATTTCATTGACTAATAGTAGGAAATCTACTATAAATTTTTTATTTAAATAAAAATAACTATAAACAGTGAAATTTAAAACTATAAATTTTCATAATAGTGTTAAAATTAAAACTTTAAGGAAAGATTTTGTTAACGCTGAAGTTACTATCTTTCTAAATAAATTGCATAAAACAAATTTAAAATAAAAAAAAAAAGTGTGGAGTTTGTATCAAGTTAAGATACCTAAAAGAATTCCAGTAACTTACGCATCGTTGGACAGCATCGTTGGACAACATCGTTGGACAGGCGGTTACACTACCCTTTTTTTTAAATCTTCAAGGATCTTCAATAAAAAAAAGTAAGCCAACAAAATAGTATTTTCATTATCGAACAAAAAGGGGTTTATTAATAGTCCTGTTTTTTTGTAGACGGGTATATTGTATTGCAAAATTTTTGCAAAAAAACGATTCACTGAAAATAAGGCGACAATTTTTTTTTATTTCAATCACAATTGAATTTATCAGCTGATAATTTTTTTTTAAATCACATTAACTTTGAGTTTTATAAAAGTAAAAAAAAAAAATCATTGAATATCATTAAAAAATATAAAACTTGCTTTTTTTCTTTAATAAATTGCCATTTTTTAATGTAAAAAAAAACATAGGCTATGCCTTTTTGGTCCAATGTACTTGAAATAAATGAAATAAAATGAAATGAAACGGAATATTGACAACAGAATCATCTACATGTCATATTATGAACTATTTATCAATTACAACTCAATTGCAATATATAAATAACTACTGTAATTCTAATTTTTTGGCCAACAGATTGTTGTTGTTTTCAATGTAAAAATTTGCTGTACAATATACCCGTCTACAAAAAAACAGGGCTAATATTATTTTAATTTTTTTTCATTGAATAAATTATAAAAATATTTTTTATTGTGAAAATTGTGAAATTTGATTGTTAAATTGTGAAATTATAAATTTTTTTTTATTAAAATAAAATGGATCCTGAAATTAGAGAAACCTTAAATTATATCGCATATAAGTTATATTACACCTTTTGATGGAGACAAGTACGCTCTAGCTGGATTTGTCAATCGAGTTGAATCCCTAATTCCAATAATTAATCCTCTCGATGACAATTGTAAGTTTCTTATATTGGGATATATTACAGATAAAATAATAGGAATAGCTAAACGCAATTTATTCAAACATGGTACAGTTGAAAGTTGGGCTATGTTGAAATCAATTTTAATTAAGAATCATGGAGAACGAACTCCAATAATAAATTTAATCGATGTATTAAAATTATGTCGGTGTGACGATACAGTTGAAAATTTTTATAGAAAAGTAAATGCTTTATTGTGCCGAATAAATAATGCAAAGTTTTATTAGAAAATCAAAGAATTGCATTAAAACATTTGACTGACGGATTACCGCCTTTAGCAAAAAATTTGGTAGGTTGTCAGGAACCTGAAAATATCGATGAAGCATACGACTTATTATCAAAATATGGTTATTTACATTTTACTCATAAAGCACACATCCCACAAAAAATTAATCTGAATCGTAATAAAAATAATTATAAAAATAATCAAAATCGTAATATAAATCAAAATAAATTTAATAATAATTTTAACAATCATAATTATAGACAACACGAACAAAGTGGACAGACGCGACGAACATTCTTCCCTTATAACAATTATAATGGAAACTATCACAGACAAAATAATGAACACAACTATAATAACAGACAAAATAATGAAAGACGACCTGAACGCATGGATATATCTACGATAAGACAACAACCAGAAACTTCTACTCAAAATTTTCGCACAAGTACACGAAACAACTACCTTATATAATAATAAACAATAAAATTCGTGACCTTAAATTTATTGTTGACTCAGGCGCGGAATATAGTATAATTAATCCTAATATTTGTAATCCCAAATGGAAAGTTTACCCCAATTTGCAGCAGAATTTAAGAACACTTAATCGAAATATTATTTCAAATACTTTATTTAGCTTTCCATTATTTAAAGAGTTCAATGAAGAAGAATATTTTGTAAATTTTATCGAAGTCCCTTTTTCTAAAAATTTTGATGGCATAATAGGTAATAATATTTTAGTCAAGTTAGATACAACAATTGATTATAAACAACGAATGTTAAAAACTCGCAAAGCTACAATTCCATTTTTTCTAAACGAAGAAGAAGAACTTTACAAAAAAAATTGTAAAATTAATGATTCTTTGAACATTTTTAGTCATGAATATTTCAATGGCACTATTCCAATTGAAAGCTTTTCTAAACATTTAAATAAAAAAGACATTGAAAAATTAAAATTTTGTTTAAATCCTTTTCGAGACATATTTTTCCTTTACTCATGAAATTCAACACAAAATACAAACAAAAAATGATGTTCCCATTTACAGCAAGTTAAATAGATATCCGGAAATTCATCGTCAAGAAGTAGATAGGCAAATTAATGAAATGTTAAAACAAAACATAATTAAGCATAGTGATAGTCCGTATAATTTTCCTATTTGGATTGTTCCGAAAAAAATTGATCACTCAGGTAAACATAAATGGCGTCTTGTAGTTAATTATCGCAAATGAAATGAGCAAACCATAGATGACAAATTTCCTATCCCTAATATCGAAGAAATATTTGATAAATTAGGAAAATGTACATACTTTATTACGATTTATTTAGCAAAAGGTTTTCATCAAATAGAGGTTTTACCAGAACATCGAATTAAAACAGCATTTTCTACATTAACTAGTCATTATGAATTCGTACAAATGCCTTTTGGTTTGAAGAATGCATGAATTCGTATGAATGCCCTTTGGTTTGGGTATTATGAATTCGTACGAATGCCCTTTGGTTTGAAGAGATTAATGAAAAATTTTTTAAAAGAATTTATTAACCAAATTTGTGTGGTATACGAGGGTTACTCTGAAAGTTTTTAGAAAAAATATAAAAAAACAGATATTAATAAGCAAAAGTAGTTTTACTGTTTTTCAAAGTATTCTCCATTACACTTGACACATTTTTTCATTCGCTGAAACCAATTTTCAAAGCATTGATGCCACTCAAAAGTACTGATCTCAGAAACATGTTTTGCATATGCTTCGACAGCCTCTTGAGATGTTGAAAAACGACTACCACGCATTTTATTCTTAATTGTTGGGAACAAATAAAAATCGCACGGTGCCAAGTCGGGACTGTAAGGTGGATGACCAAATAATTGCACTTTTTTAGTGGATAAAAATTCATTAGTTTCGATTGCTGTATGAGCGCTGGCATTATCATGGTGTAAGATAATTCGACGATTTCGGTTCTTTTCACGTAATATACGTATGACTTCTGGCAAACAAATTGTTGTATACCAATCCGCATTAACTGTTCGTCGATCGTCTAAGAGTACAGTAGCCACATGACCAGATTTACCAAAAAAAGAAGCAATCATTTTTCGAGAAGCACTCCGTGAACGAACAACTTTTGTTGGTTTCGGTTCATTTTGGAAGACCCAAACGCTTGATTGTTTTTTTGTTTCAGGTTCGTAGTTGTAAATCCATATTTCATCACCTGTTGTGATATTCCATACCAAATTTGAGAATCCTTGCTTACATTGCTTCAAAGTTTTCTTGCACCATGTTACTCGAGCCACTTTTTGGGAACTTGTTAAGTTATGCGGAATCCAACGGGAACAAAGCTTCTTGACACGTAACTCTTCATGTAAAATCTTTTTAATTTGACTCATGCCAATGCCTAAGATCGAAGCAATTTCATCAAGCTCAATCATCTTGCGAATAGCGTCAATGATTTCTTCGGTCACTGCAGTAAATGGACGCCCTTCACGAAACTCATAGCTGAGGCAACTTCGTCCCCGATTGAGTTCTGCAAACCAGTTGTAAACTGTGGAATTGGATGGTGCTGCATTTCCAAAAGCAGCTTGAAGTCGTTCGATGCATTGCTTTCTCTTAAGATTAGATTTAATGTCATAAAAAATCATGGCTCGATAATATTCGCGGTTTAATTCCATTTTTTTACTTAACTGTATTTTTAATTGCTTCGTAACTTAACTACAACAAACTTAATTTTGTTACAATAATTATACTATTAAACCTAGAAAAAGTCAAATTTTCAAAATATGAATAAAAGTATCTTTCAAAGTTTTTAGAAGTACCCGATTCTAAAAACTTTCAGAGTGACCCTCGTACATGGATGATATTCTAATTTTCTGAACGAGTTTTGAAGAACATTTAGTATAGTTAAGAAAAATATTACAGAAATTATGCGAGGCTAACTTAAAAATTCAAATTGATAAATGTAATAAATGTAATTTTACAATATATTATTTGAAATGAAAAGAAAATAAAGTAGCGGATGGGTTATGTCGATTTATTTAAACAAACATTGATGAAAATATTTTATGTAACGATAAGAAAATAATGAAAATGAATTTATTAAAATGAGAGAAAATAAAAATAAAATGGTTAAAGATATTTTATTGAATAGCGATGAAGCTGTATTATAAAATATTTTTAACAATGAAAATGATGAACACGTAAGTAGTAATAACGAGGATGTTATGTCTACTGGCGTTACAGTTCATAGTGGTGTAGAAGATGAACTAAATTACATACCCATAAGTGAAAAACCTATTAATTTGTTTAAAAATCAAATATTTTTAAAGAAAGTTAATAAACAAAAAGTTTTTATGAAAGTTGTTAATAAGAAAATATAAAACCACGTAATTGTGAATATGGAAAGTAATTTATTGGAAATTATGAAAAAAATCTTAATTGAGATATTCAATTATTTTTAAAATTCCAAAATATTTATGTTAAATATTTTTCAAATAATTGTAATTTAAAATTGCTCAAATCCTCTAGTAATTTAATTAATATAATGAATAAAGAGGAAATGTTGAAAATAATAAAAGAAGAACATCAACAGAATAATCATCGAGGAATTAATGAAGTCTATTCTGAAATAAAAACCAAATATTATTATCCAGAACTGATAAAGTTAATAAATAAATTCATAAATAACTGTGAAAATTACCTTATCAAATAACTGAAACTGCAACTAAACCAAATGACATTGTGCATATTGACATTTGGTTTCCATATAGAAATATTATGTATCTTACTACTATAGATAAATTAAGTAATTATGCTACTATACATAAATTACAAGATAGAACATGGATCTCAATTCTAAATGCTTTAAAAGAAAGAATTAGATTTTTGGGAAAAATGAGAAAATTAATTTATGATAATGAACGTTGTATTTTGCATAATTCCGTTGAACTATTCCTTAAAGAAAATGCAATAGAATCTCATGTAACCACGCCAGGTAATAAAACAGGCAATGCTGATATAGAATTACATGGAACTTTAAACGAACATTTACGTATTATGGAAGTAGAAAATTCCAAGGATGAGGAAATAGATGAAAGAATATTTAAAGCAATTGTATGTTATAATAATACAATACATTCCACAACAAAACTACGACCAATAGATTTTATTAATAAAAACTTTGATCAAAATGATATTAAAAATTTAACAAATGAATTTGGAAAAACAAAAATTGATAGAATTAATAAATTATAAAAAATATAATCTAAAAGATAACATTGTAATTAATAGAATAATTACGAAAAACAAACCCAAATACAAAAAACTAACAAACTTTAAAACGTCAAATAAATATGTCATAGACACTATACCTTTTCAGTTTCAAAATGAGAATAGTAAACTTCAAAGTGGAATAGTAAACTTCAATGTGAGAATAGTAAACTTCAAAGTGGAATAGTAAACTTCAATGTGAGAATAGTAAACTTCAAAGTGGAATAGTAAACTTCAATATGAGAATAGTAAATTTCAATATGAGAATTTTTAATTTTAGTTTATTTCTTTTCCTAAAATATATAATAATTAATAAATATATAGTGATATTGAATATTGTTGTTTGTTTTGTGTTTTAATATATTTTATTTATAAAAATTTAAAAATTAAATTTATTTAAATTCTTTTTTGTATTGATATCAGGCAATTAAGTTATTACAAAATATATTTAATTAATTTTATTGTTATTAATATACCATATCTTCTAAATTAAGCAGCAGTTACTTTCCCCTGAATATGCGCAATGCAATTGGCGCATTTAGTTGGTGTAACTGCCTGCAGACCTTCTTCCATGAGTCCTTCTAAAGCTCTTACTCTCTGTTCGCTTATGTTTAGATCTGTATTTCTATTATTAAGTATACTTAATAACTTGCTGGACAGTTCTCTTTTCACGTGACTTTTCACCACCGACCATATATTTTCAATTGGATTAAACATCGGACTATATGGTGCAAGCCTAAGTATTTTGTTCTCCTTAAATTCATCTACTTGTAATATTTCTTCAATTTTGCTGTGACATGGTGCATTGTCGATTACCATTACAATAGGTACACCATGTTTAATCAGTGATTTACGAAGGCAGGTCTTCATCCATGCTTTTGCATTATCTTTTTTGAATGAACCTCTTCTTACTTCATAGTGTATGAATCCACTTGTGCTTATGCATCCTATAACGTGAACATTAGCACCTTTAGACCCGGCTGCAACAGTAGTGCATCTTGTTCCCTTCGTTGATCTTCCCTGTGCTCTTGAAATGTGGATGTTGAAATTTGTTTCATCCATGAACAAGATTGGCTTATTTTGCGACTGATATTCTAAAAGTTTTTCAACAAACTGCTTTCTCTTTTCTTTGTTTTCAGCACAGTTGGCCCTTTCAGGTTCATGTCTTACATTTTTCAGCGAGTAGCAGAGAGAATCAAGCTTTTTGGAAATTGTTGTTTTTGAAATGGAAATCGTAAATTTTTGTTGAAAGCTAGCAGTAAGTTCCGCTAGTGTAATACGGCAGTTATTTTCTATCATTTCAACAAAATAATCTAAATGGATTTGTGTAATTTTTTAAAATCGCTTTCCTCCTCGTTTGTCTTGGGTTTCTCCCTCTGATACCCAACGATATGCCGTTGATTGTGGAATATTAATCTCACGTGCAAGTTGCCTCCAGTCTCCATTAGCATTCCAAACGGCAAGTAATTTTAACTTTTTTTGTTCTGTTTCTGATTTTTTATTCATGCTTCAATTTTAAAATTTAAATTTTATTATAAAACACGTTTATTCAATTAGAAATCTTCTTAATTCTTATTAATATTTTTAAAAATTTGTTTAAAACAATTACAAGGCTTACTATATATATATTCTTTTTTTGAATTTGCCTATTCTCATATTGAAGTTTGCTATTCTCATATTGAAATTTACTATTCTCATATTGAAGTTTACTATTCCACTTTGAAGTTTACTATTCTCATAGTGAAGTGTACTATTCCACTTTGAAGTTTACTATTCTCATATTGAAGTTTACTATTCTCATTTTGAAACTGAAAAGGTATAGAAATAACAAAAATATTAAATATTGCGAAAAACAGAAAAAATGAAAATATAAATATCAAAATTAATTTCTTTCCAGATGTATGCCTTATTATTGCTTTTAATGATAATTAAGCTACTAAATGCCCAATCTATTGAAATAATTCCGGTAAATAGTGAGAATGGTTTCATACTTTTTAAAATGGATGAAAAATTAGTTGTTAAGACATATACCAAAATATTACATATTATCAACCTTGACGATTATGAAAACATCATAAAAGCAATAGAGCAAAACATTAAATCATTAAATTTTAATGAGACAGATGACGAATTCATATTTTTAAATAGGGAAATAACATTAACTAAACAAAACTTAAACATTATTAAACACCTCACAACATTAACTAAACAAAACTTAAACATTATAACACCTCACATTCATAAAGACAAAAGAACAAAACGTGGACTAATAAATATTTGGGGATCAGCTATGAAATTTCTTGCAGGAACAATGGATAATGATGATGCAATAGAAATTTACAATCATTTAAATAATTTAGATGATAATACAGAACAAATAACTAATGAATTAAATAAACAGGTAATAATAAATAACGATTTAATAAAAAATCTAAACAGTATAGCAGAACATGTTAATAAAATACAAACTAAAATAGAAATCTCTCACGAAAAATCGAAATTAGTTTTACAAATCTATGCGAATATTCTTACAGTTAATAAACAACTCGAAAAAATTTCAAGTATTTTATTGTTAAGCACTTTAAATGTATTGCCTCATAATGTTCTGACAGAAAAAGAAATTAACAAATATAATATTACTACTAAAATGTTGCCATTCATTCGAAATATTATTATTATTATTATTTTTCTCTTCATTATTTTATAAATTTTATATTATGTAAAACATTGTTCTTAATATTATAATTTATACAATTTAAAGTGAATAAAATTTTAAATTTAATAAAAGAGAAAAGTACTAACAACCTTTATTTTTTATAAAAAAAATAGTGGCGGATGTTATGGAAAATACATTTATAATTAACAACTATAATTAGTTTAGTTTAGTGGGGTAAACCAAAAAAGTGATTATTTAAGACAAATATAAAGATTAATGAAATAATATAATTAAAAAATAAGTAAAATAAATCCAAAATTATTGCAATATTAAGATCAATATAAAAAGAAAAAAAAAGTAAGAAATCTCATGAAAAAAAAAGATGTATGCGTGATAAAAAAGCACAATAAATAATGTATGCGTGATAAAAAAGCACAATTGGACAAGATATAACTTTATGAAGAAACTTGGACAATGATCTAATTGACTTAATTTCGATGGGCAACAAGTTAAAAAGTCTAGGCGCCGTATTTAAATAAAATTTAGAAAAGTGCGTTGTAAAACATCTAGGAATCAATGAAAAAATACCTGCATCTCTTCTCAGATTATAATGTGAAATTTGACTACTTTGAAGATAACCACCACGAATAAAAAATATTTTTAAAGTTTTGTAATAATACAAATGACGTATAGGTAAAATATTTAGATTGACAAATAACTGAAAACTATGAAAACGTCTATTTTTATTACAAATTATTCTAATTATGTGTTTTTGTGCAAGTAACAATTTTTTCACAGAATAGAAATATGAACCACCCCAACATACAATACCATATTGCATTTTAGATTGTACTAAACCAAAATAAGTTAATAGAAGAACTTTGGAACTGCAAATTTGGTTCAAATTATAGAAATTTCTAACCATTGTTAAAGTGTATTTATGCAATTAGTATATATGAGAATTCCAACATAGTTTTTGATCAATGATAACCCCGAGATATTTGTAGCTCTCAACCACATCAATTTTAAAACAATCAGAAGAGCAGCTAGCACAATCATTATAAGATACAACAGCAAGACATGAATGAAAGTCAGTAGATAAATCTGTAAATTTGGAACAAGACGCAGGATGAAAATAAAACTCAAAATCGATATTAGAATTACCAGATATACTATAAATAATAATTTTAGTTTTGTTACTAATTAGTAATTTATTATTAAAAAACCATTTTCTAATAATCAATGTCGTGATTTATACTAGCCACAAGTTCAAAGGCATTTTTACAGGGAAAAGCACAACCTAGATCATCAGCAAAAGCAGTTGGTGATGACTTAAACTTTAGTGACAAAAGAGAATTTATAAAAATTAAAAATTAAATGTATCCAAGTACTGATACTTGAGGAACGCCAATATTTGTTTCATTGAAATGACTGAACTCATCATTAATTTTAACTTTTTGCCTTCTAGATTTGAGATATGAGGCAAACCATTGGAACATAAAACCACGAAATCGAACATTATAAAGTTTATCTAGAAGAAGATTATGGTCCACCATGTCGAAAGCTTTAGAGATATCTACAAACAAAGAAGCAGCAACATTTTTATTATTTAAACCATCGTATAATCTGCTACAGAATTATAATAAAGCATTTTCAGTAAAGCAACCCTCACGAAATCCATATTGGAAATTATTGAACAATGTATTATTATTAAGAAAGTTAAGCATGCGTTTTTTCATAGCTTTTTCAAATTTTTTTGAAAAAACAGATAAAAGAGAGATAGGCCTATAATTATTGATATCACTTCTAGAGTCTTTCTTAAACAATGGAATTATTGTCGCTGATTTTAATGCATCAGGAAAAATACCATTATATACACTTAAATTAAACAGAAATGCTAAAATATCAATAATATAAAAAGCAATTTTTTTAACAGTATTCGTGGAAATAACATCTGCTATAATAGAATTAGAATGTTTTAGTGAAAAAATAATATTAATGAGTTAACTAGAAGAAATCGGTTCAAAAAAGAAACTAGAACGTATATTAGTCTCATTACTAGAATTACAATTTGAATGATCCAAACCGGACGGCAACAACTTATTTGTAATTGATGTAAAATGGTGATTAAATAAATAATATTCTTAACAGAACCAGTACATATTTTATTTGGCGAAAGAGAATTGATATATAAAGTCAAACCAACCAAATTATGGTCACTTATATTCATGTTAAAATTAAATTTACTCTCACAAGATAATTAAGAAATAGAGAAACGAGTAAAAATATGATCTATACAGGTGCTAGATGCTAATCTTGTAGGTTCATTAATTAAAGATACAAGACCATTGGAGGCCATTAAAAGTAAATAATTATCGACAATGGAGCTACTAAGCAAATTAATGTTAAAATCTCCCAAAACAATTAAATTACTGCAAGTTATAGAATTTAAAGGTGAACCAAATTCAATTAAAAATCGATTGCAATCAATGGAGTGGAATCTGTACAAGCATAAAACAGAAAAAGATAAATTTGAAAATGTGCAGTCAACTTTACAAACATCCGCACTAAGAAGGTTAAAGCAAGTAAATTTGCATTGAAATTCAATTTTACAAAACACCGCAACACCGCCAGAAGCATAATTATTGTTGCACAAAGCGAAAAAAGAATATCCAGGGATATTAAAGTTATTAATTTCATGATCATATATCCAAATTTCCGATTAGATCTGGAAGAGAATCGAGACTTTCTAAATTTGCAATTAAGATATCAAAATTTTTACGCAAACTTCTAATATTCTGGTGTATAATAAAAAATTTGTTGTTACTATTGAAACCCGAAACACTGATATTATTATGAGACGAACTATTATAAAATAAATAATTCCGAACACCAGAAAAAGAACTTAGGTTATCAATATTTAAGTAAATACAGGAAAATTAATTAAATATTATTAACAGTAAAATTAATTGTTTTAAGGTCCTCGACAGAATTTACAATAACAGTCTGTTCTCCATCACCTTTCTTCATAAGAATCTTACCATTTTTAAACCAAAGAAATTTAATATTATTATTTTTCTTGAACAATTTAGCAGCATTAAATAATTTCCTCGAGTATGATGTCATTTCAACAAAGGAACTGAGCAGCGACGACCTCCAAGTATGCGTGACAGGTCAATCATGCGGGTTCGGTTCGGGCAATGCGTTCTCCTGTAGACGTAGCTAACAGTCGCTTTCCCTCCTAAATGCTCCCTTCAATGTCCTATCCAAACATATCTGTCCCAAACCTAATGACAGTGGTGGTGTGAGACGCCGTGCCCAGGTCTGAAAGGCTGGAGGTTAAACCAGTCGCTAACGAGCTCCCTCCGATGTCCGGGCAAGGTCGGTTGTATCAAGTGCCTTATCCCGGTAAGTCGGCTCTGCCAGGATGGACTCCTTTTTCCGGACAAACTCGTGGGAACAAAATATGAACAACAATTTAAAAAAACAAAAACAACAGCTACAACAACAACAAATCGGCTCATCTTCTGATGAAGATGACCTACTTGCCTCCAGCCAGGATACAATTATTAGCGAAGGTACCATCCATAGTATCTTATTCAATTAGCCAAGTACCAGTCAAAGTACTCCAATTGTGCCTGGCGGTAGCGGCAGTGCCAGCCATAGCACGCCAAAGGCACCTAGTATCTCTGGTACCAAGGGTGGTACCCAAAAAGCCAAGAATGTGCGTAGCTCTGGGTCCATTCTCAAGAGGCGGTTCCTGAAGGCCAAGTTCATACTGGGTAAGATTGCTCGGAACGAAGGTGACGGGGAACCAAATGAGAAGGATGCGGAGGATAAAGCCAGGTACTCCCTGATAGTGCAGCAGTATGAGGCACTTATCGGGGATAAAGAAAGAAAAGAAATCAAGCCGGGTGTGAAAACGGACAGGTCTCAAGAAGAGTCCTTAGAGCTCCCTCAGGTCAAGGTCGCAAAGACACAGCCGTACCAGACCGGCGATAGAACCGCTGCCAAGAGGTATAGCGATACCAAGGATCACCTGTGTGTTGCTGTTGTTAACAGGTTAGCCGCGAATCAGCAAGTCACTGCTGATCTATGGGTTAAGATTGAAGCAAGGCTGTCCGAGATTGTGGTGGATTGTGTTCTCGAAAACAATGGGCCTATTCCAGGTTTTGACTCATCCGAGGTAGTCAGGGGCTACCGGGTGATCAAATGCGAGGATCAGTTCTCTATGGACTTCCTTAGCAAGAGTGTTGCTAAGATTAGCGACACTTGGGAAGTAGCCAAGATTGGCTTAATCCCGGCTAATGAAATACCCAGGAGACCTAGGGCGCGCATTTGGTTGCCTAGGATGGAGTTAGATGGGGAGAAGCTGCTCAAATGTTTAAGGTTGCACAATCCGAATGTCCCGATGGACAACTGGGCAGTCTTGAGGAAAGAGTCGGAGGTGGACATACAGAAGACCAGTATGTCCTTCCTCCTGCTGATTAATGAGGCCAGCATGCAGCCGTTGGAAAAAAAAGAGTGGAAGCTTAGGTTTGGCATCAGGAATGCCAAACTTAAGAAGCCCAGAAGTCAAAGACTTAGATGAAGCAAGCGACCTGCTGGAAGAACTGTCTCTAGCCACAGAGACAGTACAATTAAATCCAAACACCGTTGATGGCGATGAAGGTAATACGGGTTAACCTGAAGCACTCTAAGTGCGCCTCGGATAACCTGATGGTCTTCCTATGCGAGGAAGACCTCGACATCGCCATCGTCCAAGAGCCCTGGATTAACACCTCTAGGGTAAGAGGTCTGAAGAGCCAAAATTATAACCTATTCTACAAGACTGTAGATATGGACAGTGGTAAGCCCAGAACTTGTATCTTGGTAAAAAAGCACATTAATGCTTTTCTTTGTTCTCATTTAGCCATGAAGATTTGACAGTTGTCAAAATCGAATGTGAAGGAGGTAGGGAGCTATACATCAGCTCGGTGTATATGGCTCACGAAGAATCAGCTCCGCCCCCTAAATTCCAGCAACTAGTACAGGCCAAAGGAAGCAAGCTGCTTGTTGGCTGTGATGCTAATTCCAGGCATACCCTGTGACAGATATCCTGGCTGGGAAGATGTGATTGACATTACCTGTATAGCCAATTCCAAGTCCCTAAAGCTAGAAAATTGGAGAGTATCCGAGAGAAGATCCTTTTCGGATCACAGCTGGATACTCTTCAATCTCAACCTTACAATAGATCCCCCAAAGCCATATAGGAACCCTAAGAATACTGATTGGAATAAGTTCAAACATGTATTGAAATCTAAATTATCAGGCATAGATAACAGAGAATCCTATATAGACACCGTATCTGAGCTGGAAAACAAGACCGACATGTTTGCCAAAGCCATGAAGGTTTCGTTCAATGTGTCGTGTCCCATTTAGCGGGACTCGACTGGCCAAAAATAAAACCTGGCAAGACTACTGAGAATCTATCGAAAGCACAAGAGACTGCCAGACTTAGCAAAGTCCTATCAAAAGAGCACTCGAATCCCTCATTCCTGAAGACCGCGGAAGAGGTATGGACGGAGACGTCCTCTGATACGATGAACTTACTAGTGAACACTCACTTTCCTGGATGCACCGTAGATTCCGGAGAGGAAACCCAGAGGGGTTTCACAGAGAACTGGACCATTACGTAAATTCCAACATGCCTACTGCAAAGGTAAGTCCACCGAAACCGCGCTGAGTGAAGTGGTACTAACCGTGGAACAATCAATCCAGTATAAGCAGTACACCTTAGCCACCTTCCTCGATATAGAAGGTGGTTTCAATAACGTTCACGTTACAGCTTTCCAAGGGTCTCTGGATGATCTAGGTGTTGACGCAGCACTTAGCCAGTGGATAGTTAAAATGCTTAAGACGCGTGAGATCCATGCGAATCTTGGCCACATAAGCATTACTAGATACGTGAGTAGGGGTACACCACAAGGAGGTGTGTTGTCACCTCTGCTATGGCTACTAGTAATGAACAAAATCTTAGTGAAACTCCAACAGGAAGGAATCATAGCCGTAGCATATGCGGATGATTTAGTAGTATTTGTCTCCGGTAGGTTTCTTCACATAATCAGTGAGATTATGGAGCCTGCCCTATGCATGGTTAGCAAGTGGGCCAAAAGCTGTGGCCTAAATGCTAACCCCTGTAAAACGGAACTAATGCTGTTTACTACAAAAACTAAAATTTCGGTGTATACCCGTCCAAGGCTGGACGGTGTAACACTAAACTTATTGTTCGGTGAGCTAGATAAAATTAAAATTAATTAAATTCTTCTCCGTGAACTAAAAATAAAAGACTATGCTTCGCTTACGATCAAATTATTTATTTATTAAATATCGAGAAAAAAAAATTGTATATAATTTATTAAAAAAAATTAATTAAATAAAAAAAAAAATTTAAACAAATTAAATTAAAATTTAAAATAAAATTGATAAACTCAAAAAAATAAAATTATAATAATAAATTCAATATTACTTTAATATAATTAATTTATAAAACTCAAATTGTTGACAAATTGTTGATCTAAATTTCCAAATTATTTACAAAAAAAAATTTCAAACAAATTCAAATATTAATTTATATAAATTTACAAAATGCGTTAACGTTGCGTTAATTGTATGTATGCCTTAATAAAAAAAAATTGCGTTTGAAGTTGCGTTAATTATGTGTATACCTTAATTCAATATGCACAACAAAAGTATTTAACTGTCACCCAATACTGACACTGTATACAAAACCGCGTGTTCTTTTATGTTTGATGCAAAAGCGATACCAATGCGAAAGACACTAACGTCAAAATGATTATCAAAATTTATTAATATTTGCGCCAAATTTTAATTAAACAAATGAAATTATATGTTTATTATGTATAATATCAAAGTACTACCAAGGTGGTGTAAATAAAATTCACGATAATAAAAAAAATTGTTTTAAATATATCCGTAAAATTTTAACTTTAAACAACAAAAAAAAAACGATTTATACTTGTCAGTTGCGGTTTTAGTTGGGGTTTCAAATACTCTTGTTAACGCAATTGCTTTATTGTAATTGATTGTTTGACACAAAAAAAAATAAATTCTACTTTATGTTATGGCCCGTTAGCAATTTAAATTGTTTAATTTTGTATTGACCAAATATAACCAAATTACTCTATTTATATACAAATATTAAAATAAAAAAAAGAATCAATATGATTTTATTATATTTCAAAAAAAATATTTTATTTATTTATGTGTGATGTTGTAAATTATAATTTCCAAATTATAATTTTAAATTGCTCCAATTTCTAAAATATTCGAAAAAAAAACCAAAGGAATGAATTGTACGAATTATTCCCAAAATGGCAGAAAAAAACCTTATATAATTCTACAACAAATTATTATTCCCAAAGTAAAGTAGGAACAATCATAAAATTTCCACTTTCGTGTATTTATGATCTTATCCATACAATACTCACGTTGATTTTCGTTGTTTGTTGTTTGTAGTTGACTCCTTGTTATATTTTTGTTGTATTGTTGCAAAAATTATGTTTGTTTGCGATGATGTGTTGTTTGCAATAATTTTGATAAATTTGCCTTATTTTGATTAATTTAATGTGAATCTCACCAAAATCTGATAACGAAAGAGAATGATTAATTCGTTGCGCCGTCTTTTATAGTTTGTTCTGGTCCATTTTTTGCAGGGCTGCACGTTAATTATAGCATATTACCTTGTAAACCTACCATAAACTACTTAATTTATTTATTTCCATGTTATATCAAATTTTTATGATATATTTGCCTTCAGATGTTCTTAATTTGTTATGTTTTGTAACATTTTATTGTTTTCTCCTGTTAAATTTTATAATTTTTGTGATTTAAATTATGCTATAATTTATCTAATTTGTACATCCCTGCGTTATATTTCATCGATATAGTGGCACCTTGCCGTTTGCTGAATTAAGAGAACTTAATTTGTTGTTCTATATCTATCTCGCTTACCCGATCGGTTTCATTCACTCCAATTATGTTTTCCATAACATATTTAAAAGCATAATTTTATGTTTTATGCTCCTTTTCTTATGTTTTGCATAAGATTTTTGGATTCGCGACACTTCATTCTACTGGGTAAGTAAGATTGTATATGTCTGAACATAAAGTTCTGCACACAGGGCAATCAACAAGTTCTCGTTTGACAGCCGCAAACGAGCAGAAGTTTTTCCAGAATTTCGGCTAAAATCAAGAATAAATTCAGGTAAGTTCTACAATTTATTATTTAGGAGCCTTTTCTGGTTCCATTAATATATATAAACCATGGATTACGGCATTGTACATGTCTAATCCAATATTTTCATATATATCTAAATTTTCATTGTTTTTTTTACAGGTTATGCCGGTTTGTTTACCATTGGACATCAATTTCCAATAAATTGATCCAATTGGTAAATTCAACTATGAAATAGTTGTTGAGGACACCTAAGGTATGTTGCGTTTTATATTTTGTATATTGAATATAAAAAACATTTATTTTCAGATAAAACAACCTGGAATTTTTATTGTACCACACCTTGGATGGAATTAGAGTTAAGTAATTAAAATCATTTCATTTCATTTTTACTAATATATTTATTTTATTTTAGGTTGGCTAAACACTTATCCTCTAAGGTCAAATACCGGGGTGTAATTCTTGACTCGAAATTGAATTGGAAGCTAAATATAGAAGAGAGAGTAAAAAAGGCATGCACAGCCTTATACTCCTGTAAAAAGATGCGCGGGTAGAAATGGGGATTAAAACCTCGCATGGTTTTATGGTTGTACACTGCCATAGTATGGCCCATTCTTACCTACTGTTCAATTATCTGGTGGCCGGCTCTGGAGAGGGCGTATGTACGTACCATGTTAGGTAGAGTGCAAAGAAGTACATGCATTTGCATCACAGGGGCGTTAAGATCAACGCCGAGGGATGCTCTGGACGCAATTCTATGCCTTCTCCCACCTGACCTCCAAATTAAATATATATCCTCATGTAGTGCGGTCAGACTCAAAGAAATTGGGTTCTGGCGCGAAAAGCCATATGGACACAGCTGGATTCTTGGCCGTCTCGCTAAGGATCTGGTACCTTCGTCCACAGATTACATTATACCCAAGTTGGTGCTTGACAAGAAATTTAAAGTCAAAATTCCGACACGCAGAGAATTGGAAAGAAGTTAGCCTATTGAGAGGGGTAGACACGGTACTATTCACTGATGGTTCAAAGATGGACTGTGGTGTTGGTGCGGGTGTATATTCCGACGCATTAAAAATAGATTTATCTTTTAGACTAACAGTTCTAGTGTTTTCCAGGCGAAAATGCTAGCAATCTGGAAAGCCTGTATGCTTGTGAAGAGTGACACCTCTCTGAAATATAAATTGGCAATAGTCAGAGATAGCCAAAGATGGAAAGACCTAACCACTTGTAAAACGACCAAAGAAACATGGCCGTTATACGCTAAGCGCAGAACGGATGAACTCTTAAAACTGTCACGTAAGGACATAGCCAGAACTATAGCTGTGTTCACGGGGCACTGGCCAATTGGTACACATGCGGTCAGATTAGGAATACGATCCCATCAATTCTGCCGTAGTTGCCTCACACACAACACATTGAACGAAACCACAGGTTGGCTCTAACAAACCCTACCTAGCCACATATCAAAGCCAGGGTTCACGAGTGTTAGTGGTACCAAAACGGCGCTAAAGCGCTAATTGGAGTCTCCTGACAGATGTGCATAATTTTTCACTGAGAAATTTTTGCGTGCATTCTATAATGTTACTCTCATTTATAGTTGGTAAACCAACAATATCTAAACAGTTAGAGAGATAGTTTTGCTCCAAATAATTAATTCGTGATTCAAGGTTAATGACCTCATTATTGAGATTTTGGTTTTGTTCTTCTAATATATTGATTCGAGCAAGAGCCTTTGCATTAATTGTTTTCAGTGACATAATTTAATTGTAGATATTTTGAAGAGTAATAGGTGAAGATGTTGATGAATTAGTAATAGGTGACGATGTTGATGAATTAGTCACCACATAAATATCACATGAAGCAGCTGTAATTTGATGTGAATCAACTGATGGTATTGGTGCATCATTATTCGTAGCCAATTGAATAGATTTTCTACGTTCGGAATTACAATGGTCACAACGATGCGGCAGCCTATTTTTAGTTAGATATTCGATATCACTATGTTTCAATTTAGCACACTCAGCATGAAAGTAATTCTTACAGGTACTGCACTGGATATACAACTGCTTGCGGTCAATTTTCTTTTTACAAATACAAAGCATTATAGCAAAAATTATTACACTATTAGACTAAGAAGTGTTATATTGGAATTATAATTAATTGTACTATTGTCTTTCGTTTATAATTGTTTAAATATAAATGAGTATTAATTTTGATCAAAAAAATTTAAAGAAGTGAAAATTAGTCTATACCCAACAAAGACTATTAATCGACTGATATACAACAAGACTAATAATCGACTGATATATACATATATTTAAAGGAAAATACTATAATATTTGCTATTGGTATTCCGGACTTTACGTCTGAAAAATATTTTAATGCTTTAATAATACCCTTTCCCAATTCCCAATATGAACAGCTAGACAATGACATTGAATCAGTCCTAATTCAAAATAATAATGTATTTTTAAATAACGATAAAATCATACAAAAGAAGAATTTACAATTTCACAATAATCATTGTTTAAGAAATGTTTTTCAAAAAACTAATATTTGTAAAATGTAAATTAATCATATTACTTCAGTTGAAGAAAGTTTTAATGATTTAGTTATAACAAAAAATATCCCTGTTACAGAATTACAACATAATTATATGGATCAGAATATTATAATAAAAAATAATAATGTTATTAAATTCACTAATTGTAAGATAAAAATAAATAATTATGTATTTTACAATAAAGTTGAAAATTTTACACGAACTGTTATAATACCAATTGTAAATGTAAACTTTACAAAAATAATTGATAATTTGACATTGGAAAAACTTAATTTAGAAAATATTCACAATAGAGAAGAAATTACACATATTAAATTTAAAAGTAATATAACTCATTTTAGTATAACTGTAATTTTGGTAATAATAATTGTCATAATAATAATAATTTTTTATTTTAAAAAGAAATGTCTTAAACAGAAAAATAATGTAATAACAAAAGTAGAATTTTCTAATTTAAGTAAAAATTATCCATTTGCAGGGACTGCAAACCACTTTAAGGGCGGTGGTGTTATATAAGAATATTCTAGAAGCCCATTATTCATTTATTGCTATTTGTTTATTTTAAATATTTACATATATGCTATTTAGAGCATCAGCATAATTTAAGATTTGTTTATTCAGGTGCTTTATTTTTAAGATGAATTTATTGTTTATATTATAATTTTTGGAAGCATAGAAATCAAATATTGTTAACATTATAATTTTTGGAAGCATAGAAATCAAAGATTGCTTATACATTATAATTTTAGGAAGCATAATCAAAGCTTATAAATACATTTTTTAAGATAACTTCTGTGAGTTTTCTTTTGGAGATCTAAGAATAAAGAACCTTTTAAAAATAAAAGGAAGTTTTATTTAATTTTTAAAGCTGAAGTTTATTAATTAAATAATTAACTTAATTATATATAATAAACCGAATATGGGTAGAATAAATATATTTATGCTAAAATTAATAAGAGAACACTTTTTATCATTGACAAGAGTGGAGAACAATTCGCTAATTCAACATGCACTATACCCCATGATTTATACTTCATTAGAACTAGTGAATCAGGATTCATCCCACCCGAAGCATTTATCTACCTCGACGTTGATTCATTCAAAATAATGAGAACATCCCTATAATTTACCACATAAATAGAAGAGCCAGTGATACTAAAATTGTATTTCAACCAATTAATTCAAATGGTAATTGATGGAACTATGATTCTAAAATACCTAACAAAGACAAAAATTATGTCCTGGATAAATATTAGTGGTTGTCTAATTAATTAAAAAAGTAATCTATACTAGTGATTATTTCCATTTATTTTAGTTGTGTTGTTATTGTATAATGTCGTCCTTTATTTTGGGTGGTGTGAATAAAAATAAGGGTTCCCTTCTAGGGTATTCTGTTTAGGGAAGGGTTTTCTCTAAGGGAGTTCTACATTTGGTGTGAATAAAGTATTCCCTATTAGGAAAAGCATTCACTTAGGTGTAGTTAGTCTTGAAGTGTCAAAAAAATAAGTAAATTTAGTTTTGTGTCGTAATAAATTTTAAAGGCAAAATAAAAATAAAATGGCATCATTTATGAATGTTAATAATCGGAAACGTAAAGTTTATGTTGCTAGTCGATTTGATGATGAAGACGATGATAAATTTAAGTCTATGTACCGTTTTAAATATGAAAGTGTGCAGTGGTTATCGGATCAATTTCTTGGAAATGAAAATTATGAAACTCGAGGAGGTGCTATACCAAAAATAGAAAAAATTAAGACCTTTTTAAGATGCGTCGGCGATCCAGGCTTTCAAGTTGGTATTGGGAGTGACATAGGCATACATCGAACAACAGTTTCAAAAACAATTTGGAAAGTGTGTCTCGCAATTTGTTCAAAGGCTCATTTATGGATTAAATTTCCGAGAACAGTGGATCAGATGAACGAAGCAAAGCGTGAATGGCAAGCGAAATTCAAGTTTCCGTCCGTGATTGGTGCTTTGGACTGTACCCATATTCAAATTCAAAAACCAAGTTTGCATGGAGATGAATATTTAAATCGAAAAGGCGTATTTTCTTTAAATGTTCAAGCGACCGGTAACGCTAAGGAATGGTTTACAAGCATCGACGCGCGATGGCCTGGTTCAGTGCATGACTCGAGAATATGGCGAAATTCTACTTTTTTTCATTTGTTAAATGAAAACCAAACTGGAGCTATTTTACTCGGAGACGAGGGTTATGGTTTATCACCATGGATCATGACTCCTTTTCGAAACCCACAGACGGATATATATAAGCAAAGAAATATAACAAATTACTCACGCGGGAACGAGTTTTGATTGAAAGGATGTTTGGCCAATTAAAAAGAAGATTTCCTCTTTTAAATTTAAGAATAAGGCTTTCAACTAGCAGAGTTCCCAGAATGATTGTAGCTTGCTTTGTTTTGCATAATATAGCAAAATTTCTTAATGATGCAGACTTTCCTGAGAATAAAGAAGAAATTGAACAAAATGAAGCATCAGTTCCACTACAATCAGAAGAAAACAATTCCATTTTCAAACGAGGCAAGGCTAGAAGAAACCAGATTGCAGTTATAATTCAAGGTTTTAATTTAAACTAATGTTAAATTTTATTTATTTAATTTTTTATTTGGACTTTCAAATAAATTCATTTTGGTTTTCCTCTTTTTAATTATACATATTTTAACTATCAATTTCCTCTATATCATCTATGATAGCATCAAACGTTTGCTTATTTAATATATTTCTAAGAATTTTACTTTTTTTAATTTCGTTTTCTTTTTGTAATAGTAAAACTTCTTTTTGTAGTTGTAGAACTTCGGACTGTAACTGATCTTTTGTTTGTTCATTTTTGATTGTATGTTTTTTTTTGCATTTTAGATTCTGAAGACACTTGCAGTAATTGCGGATCATCATTTTCTTGATCTTCTGTAATCGGTGGACATACATTATCATCACCAATTGAAACGCCACCTAACAAAAATATAAATTATTTTTATTAACAATTGTACATTTAACATTATAATAATTGTACATTGTACATTTTGTATAAACTTTGTTTTTGAACATAAGTATAATGTAAAACAAAACTTACCATAAATTTTATTCAAAACTGGATTTCTCTTGTAGTCCATTAATTCTAACATTAATTTTTCATGCGACTTCAAAACAATTTTTTTGTTACCAGTTTCTTTCATATCAGTTTTCTTTTTTAATTTTCCCTTCAGATTTTCCACTTTCTTACGTACTTGGTTTTCATTCATTTTAATTGCAAATTGCACCTTTAATTGTTCTATAATCAAACTGATTGCTTTTGTTTTTTTTGCTTTAACCAAAGGTGTTTGACTTTTTTCTAAAAGAACGGGATGACCTTTTAATAATCCAACAAAATCCCAATCAGAAACTGCACCAGATCGTTTTCTTTCTTTTACATTTTTATCCAACCATTCTTCATCTTCATTCTCATTAATATTTTCAAACATATCTTCCGACACTTTTGCAATTAATTTATTAATTAATTAGTTATTTTTATTTAATTTAAGATTTTTAAGGGACATAAATAGCTTGCTTAAATTTTTTAAGCAAACCCTGTAATATTTATCAGTTTATTTACACCAAAGTTAAGGTAACACTATACTATTGCAAAAATCAAGTGTAGGGTTTGCTTTGATAAAACTGCCAAAATTATTATTCACTCCAAAACTATAGGGAACTCTTAATTTAAGGGAACCCTTACAAAAACTTACTTTATTTACACCACCCATTAAGGTAAGTTGATTATCCACTGCCAAGAAAATTGTTCCTAATTTTGATATCGACTTAGTATATAATGCTATATCAAATATTTCTTACACAAATACAAGAAATCCAATACACAACGAGTCACATCAAATCACTTAACGTGGAATAATGTTACTTTTTTCTACTGAAAAGATGTTTCTTATGAAAATATTGTATTTAGTGAGAATATCCATTAAGTTGAATCTATATAACTTTAAAATTCTGGTAAATCCAAAAAAGTGTTTAACTCGGAACTATTTTGTAATAATAAATTTAAAAAATAAATGTGAGTGATACTAGTAAAAAAAAATATAAATAAAAAAAAGTTTTTTAAAAATACTTTCCCTTAAAGAAATATTCAACTAAAAAGTAATAAATAAGCAAATAATAACTTTCCCGTGCAGTTTGGGCAACTGTTAGCAATAGCAAGGGTAAGTAGACCTCCTTTATAAATGTAATTAAATCTGATACGGTCTACTTTCCCTTACTATTGCTAACAGTTGCCCAAACTGATGCACCACTTGTTTTTTTGTATAACTGGCTCCACCTGACCTAGGGTACCGGTCGGACTGCCCAACGGGATACTCTCTTCAAGACATTTCATTTGATAACCCACATGATTTTTTGTATGATAGGGGTATGATAAAAGTGTTGATAAAACTAAAGGATGCAAATGGTTTAGATTCATATAGGCCCATTAGCTTACTTCCAAATATAGGTAAAATTCTAGAAACATTAATTAACATTCAACTTGTAAATTTTGCTGAAAAAAATAATATTATTCCTGAAAGACAATTTGGTTTTAGATGGATGCACTCAACAATTCATGCCATAACAAAGTTACACTCGGATATATGTTGGAATCTAAACAATAATAATAGTGTTGGTGCGGCCTTGATTGACCTAAAAAATGCTTTTAGTTCTGTATGCATAGATGGTCTATTATATAAACTAATAAATTATGGATTTCCAAAACATTTAATAAAAATAGTTCAAAATCTAATTAATAACAAATCTTTCGTAGTATTAACTGGAAATAATGTCAGCTCAAAACCATTTAAAATTCAAGAAGGACTTCAGCAAGGAGCAGTAACATCCCCAATTATTTTCAATATTTTTATCAACGCCCTAATAGAAGAATTTAAAAGAGATTTAAATGAAAACATATTAGCCCTGTTTTTTTGTAGACGGGTATGTTGTATTGCAAAATTTTACATTGAAAATAACAACAATTTGTTGGCAAAAAAATGAGAATTGCAGTAGTTATTTATATATTGCAAATGCATTGTAATTAATAAATAGTTAATAATATGACATGTAGATGACTCTGTTGTCAATATTAAAAAATATTTATTAAAATATTTATTTTATAATACCTCAGTTCAATAATAATTCGGTCTTTTTATTATACAAGACTGAAATTTATGTACCAAAGAAATATTTAAAAATATAACTAGAGTCTCTGAAGAAATTGTATCCGTTGTGGCCCTTCAAAAATCAAAAAAATTATTTATTTATTTATTTATTCACCAAACAAGGTACAAAAACTTAAATATAAAGATTAACAAAGAAATATTAATTAAAAATTTAAAATTAAAAACTAATATATATCAAATATATTTAATTACAAAATATACATACAAAATTAAATTGTAGTTAAAATATAAAAAACATTAATAATTAATATGTTTGATGATATTATATATACAATTAAAAAAGACAAGAAAAAAGACAATACAATCAAGAGATATTATAAACGTAAGGGATGTTTAGGAAAATTAATATGGGAAAAAAAATAATATTAGAAATTAAGAGATTGGATTGTAATATCGAAGTAATTTATTTTTGAAAGTGAATTTCGATATATTTGTTGATAAATGCATGCAGTGAGTATTAAATAATAGGCAACATCTATTAATTGGCTCATTTTTAGCATATTCTTTATGGTGGTGGTAAACTTTAAGTAGGCTAGTATGTCTCGTTTGTCTAACGTCGTCATTATATTTTATTCTATTAATTATAGAGATAACGTCAATGTGTCCGTTTAAAACATCAAACGTGAAACAGGAAGTTAGAACAGCTCTCCTAGATACGAGGGAAGATAAGTTCAGTAAATTAAGGCGAGTATGATAGTGTGGTAGGTTTATGTAGTCATTTGGGTGATATAAGTCTCGTAATGAGAAGAGTAGAAATTGCTTTTGGACTGATTCAATCCTATTTTTATGAATTTCGTAGAAGGGATCCCATATAGGACACGCGTATTCAAGAATAGGCCGCACTAAAGCACAGTATAAGGATTTTGTCACCCAAACATTCTTAAATTCTTTTGCTCTTCTCTTAATAAAACCTAGCATTTTGTTCGCTTTGGAAATGATTTTATCGTAGTGGAGATTAAAACATAGTTTATCATCAAGAAGTATACCTAAGTCCATGATTTGACTTACACGTTTAATTGCAGAGTCATTAATATGATAGTTGTGTAGGTATTTTGTCTTCTTACGAGAAAAACTTATTGAGAAACATTTATTGATGTTTAGGTCAAGTTTATTAGTGACACACCAATTATGAAGAGCGTTAAGTTTAGACTGAAAAAAAGTTGCATCTGATAAGTTAGATATAATACGAAAAATTTTTAAATCGTCCGCATAAAACAGGTGCGGTATGTCGTTTAGAAGATCAGATAAGTCACATATGAAAATATTAAAAAGTAGGGGTCCCAAATGGCTGCCTTGGGGAACGCCTGATGTGACAGAAATAATGTTAGATAGTAATCCTTGATATTTTACAAATTGTATCCTATCCGTAAGGTAAGAGGACAGCCAACTTAAAATTGTACCGGATATACCAATTTTACGCAGTTTAGAAATTAAAATATGGTGGTCAACGCGATCGAAAGCTTTACTAAAGTCGGTATATACAGTATCGATTTGGTGACCTTTTTCCATATTACGTAGTAGCTCCGATGTGAATAGCATAAGATTGGTAGTAGTTGACCGTCCCTTTCTGAACCCATGTTGTTGTTCATTAAGAATCGGATTGATAACAGAGGATAGTTTATTATAGATATAAATCACATATTACTTGTGGGCATGAAGAGGTGGTATCACCCTTAGTCATGGATGACGGATAACCTGAGATTTTACGCTTCATATTGACGAATTCAAAAAATTTCTTTGGGTCAGTGATAAGATTCTCACCAATATCTTTTACATAATTATCGTATGATTCGTGAGACCTTACTGAAAATTCAGATGCTAATTCACTGTGTTGTTGAATCAGATAATCATCAGGATTATCAAGCATTTTTATTCTTTTGTAGATATTATTTCTCTGATTCCGTAAGAATCTGAGATTTTTGTCTAACCATGGTTCAGATAATTTGTCTTTTTTTACTATTTTAGGAACATAATCATCAATAATATTAAGAATATTTTCATAGAAGAGCGTGACAACAGTATCAAGATCATGAGAAGAGCAAAGTTCAGTCCAGTTAAGAGAAGATAAGGCATTATTAATGCATTCAAAGTTTGCATTATGAAAGTCATATACAACTTTATTGTTGTAAGATTTAGTAAAGGAAGAAGTAGTGGTGGGAAGCTCGACAATCGTTGCTGTGTGATGTAAAGTGTTTGAGAAAAGATTCTCAGCATCACTAGCTTGAGTCACCACCACATTGTCATAAAAATTTGAAAAAATCATGTCCAACCATCTCCCATTATTGTTGGGGAAATTTCCAATTTGTTGTAGATCATTTCCATAGAATATATCAATAAGAGAAATATCGATATCGTCAGAAATATTAATTGGTAATAGGTGGTTATCAGAGTTATCAGTTATAAAAGAAAGATTAGGGCGGTTAAAATCGCCAAAGACAAGAATACTGTCAGCTTCGCTTAAAGTCATATTTACCGACTGGAATGATTCTAAGAATTCACTGTAAGTAGTTTCATCAGAGTTTGGAGGTATATATACTGCACCTATGTAAGTCCAATTGTTATCAATACAAATTTTGATAAACTCATGTTCGAAGTTTATAGATGCAGATGTAGATACAACTACATGAGAAAAAGTGTTACGTATGGCAATAAGGACTCCTCCCCCCCTTGAAAGACCTGTAGATTCATAGTCACGATCATTTCTATAGATAGTCCAGTCACTGTCAAGAATCTCTTCATTATTATAAGATTCATTAAGCCAAGTTTCTGTTATAACTATTACATCAAAAAGGCATGATTTGGCATCAATAAAAAGATTTTTTATTTTGCCTCTAATACCACCACAGTTATGATAATATATTCTAACGGAAGAGGACGGTTTAGAATTACCAGAATTGTGATGTTTTGCCTTGGAGGGCACGAAAGTACTTGTCATTGTCTTCACGTAATCTTTGTTGTTGACGAAAAAACCTAGATCTAATGTGAGACGCATAACTTTCAAGATCTTTTGATACCTGATTGGAATTTATTCCAAAACTCTCGTGATAGATGTCAAATAGTTCTCTGATATCTTTATAGTTTGAAGGCAGCCCCTCTTTCTGAATAGAGATAAAAACATTAGTTTTTGTTTTACCATCTATGCATACTGAATCGGGTTGATTATGTAAATATGCTAAATAAAGCCTTACATTTTCGAAAATTCTATTATCTCTAAGACGTGACAAAAGGTAACGACCACCTCCCTCTGCCACAGAATTCATAGTAAGCTTTACAATAGGAGGAAAAAGGGGGTCTATAATGGAAGTTGCCGTATTATCAGTATTAATTGATTCAGAAATAGTAGAGCTTGGCATTGTACGAGGTAAGTTATCATTTACAGGAACAGGATTTGTCAGCTCATTAGAAGGTTGAAAAAATGGACTAGAATCATTAGATATATATGTATGAAGTATGTCACGAACTGGGATAAGGGGGTTTAAAGCAGGACCTTGAACGAAGCCAGAAATTTTTTTAATATTTTTAGAAATTATTTTTTTGAAGGATTTTCTAGTATTATTAATAATGGATTTGTTATTACCGGTGATTTCAGGAATGTTGCTTATAGGTAACAGTGGTTCATAATTTTGACCAGCATTATGCGTGTTAATTGTATTAGGAACTATATTAGAAATAGCGACAGGAGATTTGACTGGGATAGAGATAGAGTAAGGAATAGGATTTAGTGATTGTCCTTGTACAAAATTATGGTACTTAGATTTAATCTTACAATTATTCCTATCAGCATTATTAATATTATTACTATCCGTATAATTATTATTATTATTATTATTATTAAAATTCCTATCATTATTAACAAAATTTATATTATTATTATCATTACTATTATTATTACTATAATTATTAATATTATTAATAGTATTATTATCATTATTTACCATATTATTATTATTATTTTTATTATTAATTCTTCTTCTATTATTATTATGAATATTTTTATAGTTATTTTTATTATTATTTTTGTTATTATAATTATTATTATCATTATTACTTTTGAAACTACTTATAATTGGACTACGAATTTTGATTGGTTCAGCAGCAGTGCGATAAAATTGAGGTAAGAAAGACGATGAGTACTGCTGTGATAGAAGTGGTGAATTTGAAGGTAATTGTGGTCGCTGTAATATAAATTCCCCATTCACAATACTATTTACTAGTTTTTTTTCTGATTTTTTAGCTATTGATTTCTTCGTTTTACTACTTTCAATAATTTTATTATCATTACTTTTATTATTATTATTGTTTATAATTTTCTTATAATTAATCCAACGCGAAAAATAAATATTTCCTATCTTTAATGTGCTTTTTAGAGGATCAATAAGTAACCAAGCATATTTATTTGGAAGCTGAATTTTCAGAGACGTAAAATTCTTGTCTAACCTAAATCTCTTGGATCGTGGACGTAGTATTGTGCAGGAGATAATTTTAATATAAAGTACATTTTCTAAGTAATTCAATATATTTTGTTTACTTGAACTAATACCTTTTACATGGAAAGTACATATATCTGTCGTTTCAGAATTTTTAGTATTGAGATCACTTAGTCTAGTCAATCTGTTGTTCCATTCGGATTCGGACCAAGATACACCGAACTTATTAACAGAGGATGCAGGAGCTGCTTCATGATTCAATTGATGAATTTGCAATTCCGATGGTGTAAGAGGTCGTGTTTGTGAATTACGTTGAAATTTAATAATTTTTGGTGTTAGAGGAATCTTACTTTTACCAACGTTACTAGTGATGCTAATGTTAAGCGCAGTTTCCTCATTTACATTAGTTAACCTAGTCGAGTTGGTTGATATATCACAGACATTGTTAAACTCTTCAAGAATTGAGTTGCCAGTACATAAAATATCTTTGTTGGTTTTAGAATTAGCATTATTGTCAATATTCTTACAACATAGTATATTTTCAATTTTGTCAATTTTGTTTTCAACAATATTGATATCATCTTTCAGAGCAACTAATTCAGTAATTAAAGTATCACTACAGTAGCTTCTACCATTTGTATCACTGCCGGCATTCATAATAATACCCACAAGTTTGTCGTATTGTAATTCTAGTTTTTGATCGAGTTTCGTAAATTGATTTAATAAACCTTCGTCAGTAGAATTACTGATTCTGGTAGAGTCTACTGTGTTTATTTTATTTACCATGAGTTGAAAATCTTGTTTTAAATCATGAAACTGATTTTCAATATCATATTTAATTTCATTTTTTAAAGACATTAAGGCATCATTAATAAAACATTGCTGCTTTTTATTAAATTCCGAAAGGCTGCTGTTCATAGTGTCAAAGCAACTACCCATGTGCTCAAACGAATCAGAATACGATTTAAATCCGGTAGCATTTTTTATTAATAACCTAGCATTAATTTCGTTAAGTTCTTTTATTCCCGTCGCCAAACTATCGTGCATCTTTAAAAGCATAGCATGGTTGTCCTGACAATCTCCACATATAAAATATTTGGCCAGGAATGTAACATTACAGTCTCTTGGAAAGTTAAGACAAATCCCATGAAATTTTCTTTTGCAAAAACCATTACAAAAGATTGATTTCATTGTTTTGTCATATGCCACACAATTATCAATAGCACATTTAAAGTTCATGATGAAATATTAAAATAAATATATGTAGGTCAAAGAAAAAAAAAAAGTGTCAAATTATCAAAACAAATTATGTAGGTTAATTTATTTTATTAATTTTTTTTTCTTTTTAAAAGTTAATGAACGGATTATAGCACAGAATATTACGCAATAATATGTAATAATATATAAATTCGAATAATGTTATAATTGATGAGGTATGCGAAAACATAAATATACACAAAATCAATATATGGTATAACTTTTTGAAATTAATTATTATTAATGAATTTTATAATTATTATTATTAATTAAAAAATTAAAGCGATTAAAAAAAAACACGTCCGCACTGGTTGAAATATTTTTAATTGTGATTTTTAATTTACTTGTAAATTATAACTGCACAATATTTTTAAAAACAAATATTGAGAAAACTTTGAAAATCATATTTCTTTAAAGTGAATTAATTAATAAATTATAATCATGTGCCTCACACTTATAATTAATCAAAATGTTTAATCATGTAAAATTTTGCAAAAAACGAACATTTCGCATATTTTTAGGAGCTATATAAATGGAATATTGGATATTATTTCATATCACATTATGTTCAATTAAAAGCAAAATTACAGAAATCTAAAAATGATAAGTTTATATATATTTTCCTGGAATAATAACCTTGGAAGGAAAAAAATTAATAAAATCGAACAGGGACACATTTTCCACCTATATCTACCATATCATTTTTTATCTTTCCTATGTATAGTACATTAATAATACTACTAAAAAATACTATACACGTATAGGAATTCCCATTGGTTTAGAATAGCTTATAGTTCTACATGAGGCGATTTTGAGGAAATGTGCTTTTGACAAACCCGGGGTTTTTTTCGTATTTTATTATTTGCTTTTTGTAATCTTCCAACACGTAGCTTACAGGATTGGTTAATTGAATTTTATAAATTTTGAAAATTTCAGTTGAACAATTTGGTAAATATCCTTTATCAAATGTACTTTGGTGTTTTGATATTCTAACGAAATCACCAACTTTAAATTTCCCCTTTTTAAAAACTTTTGGCCTGCTATAAACTGATTTCAATAGGAGTTTATTTTAAAACAAAATGAAAAAGATAATAATTCCGTTAAATTGTATATTTGATAACAAAATTATTTCAAATTATGAATATATTAATTTAATAATTTTCGTCCATGTATACCTGAGTATTTATAGTTTCCATTTCAAAACAAAATGAAAATGATAATAATTCCGTTAAATTTTATATTTGATAACAAAATTATTTCAAATTATGAATATATTAATTTATTAATTTTCCAGGATGTATTTTTGACCACTTTTAGTTTCCATTTTAAAACAAAATGAAAATGATAATAGTTCCGTTAAATTTTATATTTGATAACAAAATTATTTCAAATTATTAATATATTAATTTAATAATTTTCGTCCAAGTATATCTGATCATTTTTAGTTTCCATTTTAAAACAAAATAAAAATTATAATAATTGTGTTAAATTTTATATTTGATAACAAAATAGTGGTAGCTACTTCGGGTGATGAAACTGATACCAACATTGTTATCCCCGCTGATGCTCCGAATACTGTAAGTTACGACTTACATACTCTAAGAGTTGTTGAACCACCGGCTAAACTTTTCATTGCTCGTTTAGAGTATGGTACTAGTACATCCGAGATTTTGAATTACATTTCCTATAAAAATTTCGACACATCTAAAATTCACTGCGAATGTTTAACAGCTGAAAATTTGAAAGAGAAACTGCTTCGTTTAAATTAACCTTGCCTAAAAGCTTGAGTTCATCACTTTTAAATAAAAATGTCTGGCCTGCAAACTTATTTATTAGTGAATTTATACCTCGTACAAAAAATGTTCCTTCTTTTACCAAAATGTTCGCGGTTTAAAAACGAAATCGAATACTTTCCATTTAAATGTGTCTTGTTCATCGTCTGACGTCATTATCCTAACCGAAACTGGGCTAAACGATAGTTTTGGTAATTCAACATTCTTCCCACCAAAGTTCAACGTAAATAGGTGTGATCGTTCGGAATCTAATAGTTTGTTCAATAGATTTGGTGGTGTGTTAATAGCTATTAATAATCGCCTAAAAAATTTGGAAATCCGGCTTGATTCTTTTCAAGATATTGAATTATGCTGATCTAAAATCACGACAAACTGGAAAAAAATATTCATAGTGGCGCTTTATATTCCACCCAATTCATCACTTAATAAACTGAACAGATACTTAGATGCAGTTTCGTATTTATGCAACTTAGTGGACCCTAACGATGAAATTTGTATATTTGGTTACTTTAACATGTCATCAATTATATGGTATCCTGGCGATGGTGATGGTATATTCTTTAATGCCGACAATGTATCTACTGAAGCTGAAATCGCTCTTGTGGATAATATGCTTTCACTTGGATTGGAGCAACATAATTCTATTAAAAATCATCAACATAAAATTCTAGATTTAATTTTTTCCAATACTAGTGAAATATATGTAACACGTAGCCAATTTCCACTCGTGCCAGAAGACAATTATTTGATAGTATATCTGATGACATAAACAGCTCGGTTTCTTTTACATTTGACTTTAAAAATGCTAATTATGAGGAAATTAATAATGAATTGTTGAGCCTAGACTGGACGGAATTTTTCAATATAACCAACATCGATAAATCTTGTGAAAAATTCTATGGTATTATTAATTTATTATTATATAATTATGTGCCTATTGTTCCTTGCTATGATACTGGAAGCAGTTCATGTCCATGGTTAAGCCCTTCTATTGAAGCATTAAAAACTTTAAAAAATAATATGTATCGGAAATGGCGTAGTTCTTCTTCTACTGTTGATTTTGAATCTTACAAACGCGTTAAAACTGAACTCAAGAATGAACTTTCAATTTCTTACAACCGTTACATCCACAATATGGAGAGGGAGATAAAAACTGATACAAACAAGTTCTGGAAACATTAAAAATCTGAACAAATCTGATGGATATGGCAACAATATGGAATATAACGATATTATCTCAGATTCTCCTAAATCTATTGCTGATATGTTTTCGGATTTTTTTCAATCAGTTTATTCGAATAATATTAACTCCAACGAGGTTAATTATGATTATCTGAACTCATACTTACCGAATGCCCAAGTATCTGATTTCAATTTGATTTCTATTACGGAGCATGAAGTTCTAAAACAAATTGATACACTAAAAAACAGCTATAGTCCAGGCCCTGATGGGTTACCATTAGCGTTTGTAATAAATTGCTGTCCATCACTTGTCAAAATATTCACGCACATCTTTAACCTCTCTCTAAAAACATCCTGTTACCCATTACTATGGAAAACTTCATTCATTACACCTATTTTCAAGTCTGGTAATAAAAATAAAATTGAAAACTAGAGGAATCAGTAAACAATCTGTTTTACCTAAGTTATTTGATGCCATTATCACGAATAATCTCTATTATTATTGCAATAATATAATTAGTTCAAACCAACATGGATTCATGCGTAAAAGGTCAACTTTGACAAACTTAGTTCATTTTACTCTGTTCTGTTTATTACTAATATGTTATTACTAATACAATTTCACAAGAAATTGAAAATGGTGGCCAAGTTGATGCAATCTATACTGATTTTAGCAAGGCGTTTGATCGTGTGGATCATCAAATTTTGCTACATAAACTCTCTAAGCTTGGGTTTCCTGAATCTTTTCTTAATTGGCTATCCTCTTTTCTAATAGGTAGAAAACAGAAAGTAAAGTTCAAAAATTGCCTTTCTAAGAACATAATTGTTACTTCTGGTGTACCACAGGGTAGCCATATTGGTCCCCTATTGTTTCTCCTATTTATAAACGATATCGTTTTTTTTGTCAACGGCTGTAATATTCTTATGTTTGCCGATGATTTAAAACTCTTCTTGCCTATAAATGATTCGACCAATTATCGCCGGCTTAATGATGCTCTGCAACTCTTGTATACGTGGTGTCTCGAAAATCGTTTGTTCTTAAACACTGATAAATGCTCTGTTATTTCTTTCACTAGAAAAAAAAAATCCTATCATTTGTGAGTATTTTATGTACAACAGCTTGCTTAAACGAGTTAACTATATTAAGGATTTGGGTGTCTTACTAGACAACAAGCTTTGCTTTAACAAGCACATTGATTTTATTATCAATAAAGCCAATAAAACCTGAGGTATGGTTAGACGCTTTTCCCAGGAATTCTCAGATCCTTATATTATAAAACTTTTATTCGTTACTTTTGTAAGATCTATTCTTGAATATGCTGCGCCTTTATGGGCTCCATACTACGATAATAGAATCTCACGTATTGAATCTATTCAAAAAAGATTTCTACGTTTCGCCCTGAGAAGACTCCCATGGAATGATCCGCTTAATCTTCCCAATTATAATGATAGGCTGAAACTTATAGATATGGCTCCTCTAGAAACCAGAAGAAGAGTAAACAAAGTGCTATTCATCCATCGGATTTTGGCTGGCGACATAGATGCTCCTGAAATCCTGAACTTTCTAACCTCAGAACTAATAGATTTTTCCAAGTATGCTTCAATAGGACTAATTATGGCCAACGATCGTTGATAAATAGTTTCCAATCCGAATATAATTTAATTTCTAATACCATAAATTTTAACGACGGTGTTGCCAACTTAAAAAAAACTATATGATTACTATGACTCCATATTGTGAGAAGTCTGAATATAGTGTCATCAGATATACTATTAAAATTAAATAAATTAAATTAAAATCAAATAAATTAAATTTTTTCTTTTTTAACTATTTATCCTGGCACTAATAATCTTTTCTTATTACTTGTTTTTTATTTAAATTTTTTTTTCTTATAATATTTTTTCTTTTGTCGTAATATTTAATAAGGTTCTACTTTGCAATATTCTAAATCAATCAATAAATAAATAAAATTATTTCAAATTATTAATATATTAATTTAATAATTTTCGTCCATGTATATCTCAGTACTTTTAGTTTCCATTTCAAAACAAAATGAAAATGATAACAGTTCCGTTAAATTTTATATTTGATAACAAAATTATTTCAAATTATTAATATATTAATTTTCGAGATGCATATCTGATCATTTTTTGTTTCCATTTTAAAACAAAATTAAAATGATAATAATTGGGTTAAATTTTATATTTGATAACAAAATTATTTCACATTATTAATATATTAATTCAATAATTTTCGTCCATGTATATCTCAGTAATATTTAATAAGGTTCTACTTTGTAATATTCTAAATCAATCAATAAATAAATAAAATTATTTCAAATTATTAATATATTAATTTAATAATTTTCGTCCATGTATATCTCAGTACTTTTAGTTTCCATTTAAAAATAAAATAAAAGTGATAATAATTCCTTAAATTTTATATTTGATAACAAAATTATTTCAAATTATTAATATATTATTGTAATAATTTTCATCCATGTATATCTGATCATTTTACTTTCCCTTTTATGAATTCACACTTCCAGTATATATGTCGGTATGTCGCTATGTCGGTATGTCGGTATGTCGGTATGTCGGGATCTCCTCACCTGGCCATAACTCTTAAACGGCTTGACCGATTCAGCTCAAATTTGGAAGTTGAGCTCGTGCCAGAAATGGCTTGGTACCTTTTTTGATTAAGGGGACGGCGGCGCGGAGGGTCGTTTAATTTTTGAATGTACAAAAAAACCATGTGGGGTATCAAATGAAAGGTCTTGACGAGTACATCTCATTGAACGGTAGTCCGGGGGGCGCCGTGGGTCATGTCGGTCCCAAAACGGGGGCAATGTTGGGCTCCATAATAAAAACAAATCATGTGGGGTATCAAATGAAAGGTCTTGAAGAGTACATCTCAATGGGGGTAGTCGGGGGCCGAAGAGGGTCATGCCGGGGCCATGTTGGACCCCATATTACAAAAAAAGTTTGTATGTGTACATTTCAGTGTACATCTCAATGTGGTGTATTTCTTGGGCGCCGTGTGTCATGTAGGGCAAAAACGGGGGCAATGTTGGGCCCCATCTTATAATGTGGGCCCATTATACAAAAATCATGTGGTGTATTAAATGAAAGGTCTTGAAGAGTATATTTAAATGAGCGTAGTCCGTAAAGGCACACTGGGTTACACGAGGTTCCAAAAGGGGGTCATGTGGGTCAACAAGGCCTTAAATCATAAAAATATCGTGTAGGGTATCAAATGAAAGGTCGTGCAGAGTACATCTCGTTTCGTAGTGCGTGGGTCAAGTGGGCCCAAAATCTGTTCCGAGAGGTACTCTGGGTCTTGTGGGGCCCATAATGCAAAAAGACATGAGAGGTATCAAATAAAAGGTATTGAAAAATACATCTCGTTGCGCATTCCTTGGAGCTTCATAATTCATGTTAGGGCCCAAAACCTGTGTCATGTGGGGGCCCATCATAAAAAATCAGGTGGGGCATCAAATAAAAGGTCTTGAAGCGTAGTCCGAGCAGTACCCTGGGTCATGTGGAGCCAATTATACAAAAAAACATCAGCCACATGTGGAATTCCAAATCGTGGGCCATGAGTAGCTCAAACAAATCATTCTCAAGTTTTCAAAGTATTTAAATATTTTTAGTCGGTTAAATGAATAAATATTTGACCGACTAAAAAGTGTACAATAAAAAATATAAATAAAAAAAGTTTTTTAAAAATACTTTCCCTTAAAGAAATATTCAACTAAAAAGTAATAAACAAGCAAATAATACCACATAAATGTACTTTCCCGCTGAAATTGAGCAACTGTCAACAATAGTAAGGGAAATGTAGACCTCTTTATAAATGGCATTTATTCTTATAAGGTCTACTTTCCCTTACTATTGTTGACAGTTGCTCAATTTCAACGGGAAAGTACATTGATGTGGTATTATTTGCTTGAATGTAAGTTACTTTTACATTCAAGTTCAATATCCATTTTTAAAAAACATAAATATAAATATAAATAAAAAATCATGAATACAATTTTTGTTAATGCAAATTAAAACAAGTTTTTCATTTTATAAAATTGAAATGAAATAATTTTTAATAAACCAAATGTGTAAAAGTTTTATATGGAAGACCACAAAAGACAATACAAAAAAATTTACTATGCGGGAATTTATTGTGGTGTATAAATTATTGTGGCAATTTTATTTTATTAAAATTGAAAGTGAAACTTATATTCGGACTATAGATCACAAAAAATAATTTTATTTTGTATAAAAATATGTAGGTTTAAGATCAAAACACAAAATGTAAAAAAGTTAAATACTTTTTATATGGAAGATCAAAACAGAAAATGTAAAAAAGTGAAATATTTTTTATATGGAAGATCACAAAAGAAAATGCAAAAAAGTTACTCTGCGTGAATTTATTATGGCGCAGTAAATTTTATTTTATTAAAATTGAAAGTGAAACTTATATTCGGATTATATACCGTCGAAGAGAATTCGAAAAAGTATAAGTGCGTGAATGGTGCAAAAAATATATGTGGATATTGGGACAAAGCAAAATGGAAAAAAGTTGTGTTGTGAAGATTTTATATTGAAAAGTATATGGATTTTCTGGCTCAACTGAGAATTTTAAATTTTCAAAAAAATTTGTATTTTGTATGGAAAATAGTGTCCCAGAAGGAACATATCTATATGGTAGACCACAAAAGCGAAAAAAAAGTTACTATGCGTGAATTTATTGTGGTGTAGTAAATTTTATTTTTTTTTTAATTGAAAGTGAAACTTATATTCGGATTATATACCGTCGAAGAGAATTCGAAAAAGTATGTGCGTGAATTGTGCAAAAAATATATGTGGATATTTGGACAAAGCAAAATGAAAAACAGTTGTGTTGTGAAGATTTTATATTGAAAAGTATATGGATTTTCTGGCTCAACTGAGAATTTTAAATTTTCAAAAATCATAAATATAATTTTTGATAATGCAAATTAAAACAAGTTTTTCCTTTTATGAAATTGAAATGAAATAATTTTTAATAAACCAAATGTGTAAAAGTTTTATATGGTAGAATACAACACAATATATGAAGCAAACGTTACTATGCGTGAATTTATTGTGCTATAGTAAATTTTATTTTTTTTTTAATTTAAAGTGAAACTTATATTCGGATTATATACCGTCGAAGAGAATTCGAAAAAGTATATATGCGTAAATTGTGCTAAAAATATATGTGCAACGATATAGAAGATATATGGATAGGGCATAAATATAAAAATTTGAAGCCACGCCGGGTATAGTTGTCTCTTTTTTTGCTAGCCGAATTGTCAAAATATAAAAATGAGAAATTAGGGGCGGATTAGGTTTTTTTTAATTCAGGCATCAATTTTTAAGGAGATAATTTTTTTCTTTTTGAAAAATACAAGTAAAGATCATCCTAAGGAATATTTTAGGTCGCGCAACGATAATTATACAAATGGAAAGTAAAATAGAGTAATTTTGTTAGCTAGTTAATATTGTTAATTTATATTGAGACTCTTAAAATTAAAAAAATAAGCCAGCCCTGTAAATCTAAAATCAGCTGTTATAATATTTTTCATATTATTAATTTGACACTTCGGCGAGCAAAAGGAAAGAGAACTACCAAAATCGTGGCTTCATAAACAATTTTTCAATATATTAAAATTTTAATGTGTTAAAAAGAGAGGGAACATTTATGCCACTTCCATATATTTCTTATTCGTAGGGATATTGGGACAAAGCAAAATGAAAAAAAGTTGTGTTGTGAAGATTTTATATTGAAAAGTATATGGATTTTCTGGACCAACTGAGAATTTTAAATTTTCAAAAAAAAATTATTTTGTATGGAAAATAGTGGTCCAGAACATACATATCTACCACCAGAGTAGTAGTATAGATATGTTATAGATATGTGGTCCAGAGTAGTAGTATAGATATGTTCCTTCTGGCTCACTATTTTCCATACAAAATACAAATTTTTTTAAAAATTTAAAATTCTCAGTTGAGCCAGAAAATCCATATACTTTTCAATATAAAATCTTCACAACACAACTTTTTTTCATTTTGCTTTGTCTCAATATCCACATATATTTTTTGCACAATTCACGCACATACTTTTTCGAATTCTCTTCGACGGTATATAATCCGAATATAAGTTTCACTTTAAATTAAAAAAAAAATAAAATTTACTATAGCACAATAAATTCACGCATAGTAACGTTTGCTTCATATATTGTGTTGTATTCTACCATATAAAACTTTTACACATTTGGTTTATTAAAAATTATTTCATTTCAATTTCATAAAAGGAAAAACTTGTTTTAATTTGCATTATCAAAAATTATATTTATGATTTTTGAAAATTTAAAATTCTCAGTTGAGCCAGAAAATCCATATATTTTTCAATATAAAATCTTCACAACACAACTGTTTTTCATTTTGCTTTGTCCCAATATCCATATATATTTTTTGCACAATTCACGCACATATACTTTTTCGAATTCTCTTCGACGGTATATAATCCGAATATAAGTTTCACTTTCAATTTAAAAAAAATAAAATTTACTACACCACAATAAATTCACGCATAGTAACTTTTTTTTCGCTTTTGTGGTCTACCATATAGATATGTTCCTTCTGGGACACTATTTTCCATACAAAATACAAATTTTTTTGAAAATTTAAAATTCTCAGTTGGTCCAGAAAATCCATATACTTTTCAATATAAAATCTACACAACACATTTTTTTTTCATTTTGCTTTGTCCCAATATCCACATATATTTTTAGCACAATTTACGCATATATACTTTTTCGAATTCTCTTCGACGGTATATAATCCGAATATAAGTTTAACTTTAAATTAAAGAAAAAATAAAATTTACTATAGCACAATAAATTCACGCATAGTAACGTTTGCTTCATATATTGTGTTGTATTCTACCATATAAAACTTTTACACATTTGGTTTATTAAAAATTATTTCATTTCAATTTCATAAAAGGAAAAACTTGTTTTAATTTGCATTATCAAAAATTATATTTATGATTTTTGAAAATTTAAAATTCTCAGTTGAGCCAGAAAATCCATATATTTTTCAATATAAAATCTTCACAACACAACTGTTTTTCATTTTGCTTTGTCCCAATATCCATATATATTTTTTGCACAATTCACGCACATATACTTTTTCGAATTCTCTTCGACGGTATATAATCCGAATATAAGTTTCACTTTCAATTTTAATCAAATAAAAATCGCGCACATTAACTTTTTTGAATTCTCTTCGACGGTATATAATCCGAATATAAGTTTCACTTTCAATTTTAATAAAATGACATTTACTACACCACAATAAATTCACGCAAAGTAACTTTTTTGCATGTTCTTTTGTGATCTTCCATATAAAAAATATTTAACTTTTTTTCATTTTCTGTTTTGACCTTCCATATAAAAAGTTTTTAACTTTTTTACATTTTGTGTTTTGATCTTAAACCTACATATTTTTATACAAAATAAAATTATTTTTTGTGATATATAGTCCGAATGTAAGTTTCACTTTCAATTTTAATAAAATAAAATTACCACTATAATTTATACACCACAATAAATTCCCGCATATTAATTTTTTTGTATTCTCTTTTGTGGTCTTCGATATAAAACTTTTACACATTTGGTTTATTAAAAATTATTTCATTCCAATTTTATAAAAAAAAAACTTGTTTTAATTTGCATTAACAAAAATTGTATTCATGATTTTTTATTTATATTTATATTTATGATTTTTTTATATCGATATTGAACTTGAATTTAAAAATTATGAAATGGTAATCAATATTATCTTATTTATATTGAACTTTATAAGAAAATTAATATATATATATTATATATTTCAAATAAATAAAAATCATTTGCTAGTAATTTTTAAAAAAATTTTATTTATGTACAATTATTTGTACAATTATTCTACAATTAGAAAGTGAAACTTCATTTATTTGCATTTTTTTTAAATAAAAATTTGCTTTATCTTCTGGTGAACAATATCACTTCATCATCATCTTCTACATAATATTCACCATCTTCACCATTATCATATTCTTCACTATCTTCAACTTCTTCACTATCCTCAGCTTCATCATGTTGTGAATCTTCCTCATCATTATCTTCATCTCTCGATGATTCTATTATGGCAGGACAATAAACTGGTGACGACTCCTCTTCTGATGTAAGATCTATAATATAGTCAAATGTATTACAGGTGGACAAATGATTAATATTTTTGTGATTTCTTTAGTTGGTTGAAACATGGCAATTATACTGAAATTATAATTTTTGCATAGTTTTTATACCCAAAATGCAGACTATTTAAAAATATCCTTCTCAATTTTTCGAAATGAAAATCTATTAATGATATAAATAAAATTGATAAACATATCACCCAAAGAATGCAAGTTCAAAAATATTTCAATTACAATATGATAATTTTTTGCCGTAAAGAGAATGTAACCTAATAATATAAATTTCTTATTATCAGTCAGATTATTTTAATTTGTATTATTTTAAATTTTTTTAAATATAATTTTCAATTTTATAAATAAAAAAGGGTGCATTAACTTAAAATCCTAAGTATCTACTTTTATTATTTTAATAAATTCTACAGTATTTTACAATTTAAAATATCGATAAAATTTCGAATGTGGCGCCGGACAGTATCTGGATGAACACTTATTCCCAATTCACTTGTGAGATTATCAGCAATTTTAACAGCGCTTACTCTAGGATTTTCATTAATTTCTCTTAAAATTACTTGAGAGTTTCTATTAGTTACTATTGAAGGATCTTGGTTTATTTTCATATTTACCGGTGGTATTAAAGTTTTTTACAACTTTCAATAGTTGATTTGCTTAATCCAAAAATATTAGCAATTTTTTCTAGTGGTTTTTTTTCATTTTTTTAGCTTTATTATTAATTTTCTAACTTCTACTGAAATATATTTTCTTATACCACTCATTTTTTACTTAAATAAATGTAAACACATTTTTTTAAATGCAATATTTCTCTAGCGATTAAAGATACGCTAACTTATATTTTAAAATAAAAAAAATATTAATATTGCAATAACTAAATTTTTAAATAAATGATAAATGATAGAGGATAAATTTTGAACCACTCTATGATTTTCGTACGTAGACTTTTGTTGCATATTTGAAAAACAGATTTTTATATTTAGTTCTAGATTTTTTTTTAATTGCGCATTTTGTTACAAAATTGTCAAATTATAACATCTTTTTATATAACAAAATAAAAGAGTTTAATACACCTGAAATATTATTTTAAACCTTTGTTTTTAAATTTTACATACCGTACGTAGACTTTTGTGAGTAAGTGTAACTTCTTCTTTTATACTGTTACTAAAATTTTCAATATCAGCTTGAAACATAATCTGTGGATTTATTTCCTTGCTTTTTTGACTTGCTATAATATCCTGGTCATGAACTTCAGAAACGAAAGCTTCTTCACATATATAACAGCGGTCTTCGAAAATTTTTATCAACCTTTCGAGTTTCAAAACATCTTCATCACAATTGTGGTAGACTTTTGTACAATAATAACAGCACGAGTATTCCTGAAAACGTAACGTTTTTCCATTCGAATCGAATTTTATTTACGTTCGTTTATAAACGTTCAATTTTAGAAAACGATCGTAAACGTTAAACAGAGTTGCCCTTGTAACCTTAAGAATTTGCTATTTTCACAAATAAATCAGCTGTTAATTGTAATTTTTTTGTCATTTTTCGTAAAAAAGTCAAAAAATAAATACATTGTAGATTAATAAATCATAGTTGTATTCATATTTTGAAATTATATTTTATTTATTAATTAATTCATCATAAAAATACAATAAATTAAAAATGTTCTCTAGCATAGAATTATTTTACGATAGTAATGATTGTGATAATGCCCATGTCTAAAATATTAAAAAAAGGAATATTGTTTTGTCGTTGTTAGACCTATATTGTATTAATTTTAATATATATTTTTTCCATATATTTATATTTTGTATATTTGTGTATAATATACATTAATATAGTATAAACATAAATAAAAAATTATAATAAAATTATATTTTTTTTAATTAAAAAATTGTTTGTATGAATAAATTATGGATTTTACAATAACGTAAACAAAATAGTTGACGTTAAAAATTTCGATCGAAACCTTAAAAAAATCATTTAGGGAATATATCGATTCGATAAAGAATCGTTACGGTTTCAGGAATACCGAAATTAAATTTACGTTACGAAATTCATTCGAAACGTTTTCAGGAATACACGTGCAGTATAAAATTTAAGGAATTATTATCACTTTCATTTTGTTTTAAAATGTAAAACTAAAAATGATCAGATATACATGGATAAAAATTATTACAATAATATATTAATAATTTGAAATAATTTTGTTATCAAATACAAAATTTGAGGAATTATTATCATTTTAATTTTGTTTTAAAATGGAAACTAAAAACGATCAGATATACTTCCTCGAAAATTAATAAATTAATATATTCATAATTTGAAATAATTTTGTTATCAAATATAAAATTTAACGGAACTATTATCATTTTCATTTTGTTTTGAAATGGAAACTAAAAGTACTGAGATATACATGGATGAAAATTATTACAATAATATATTAATAATTTGAAATAATTTTGTTATCAAATATAAAATTTAACGGAACTATTATCATTTTCATTTTGTTTTAAAATGGAAACTAAAAGTGGTCAAAAATACATCCTGACAATTAATAAATTAATATATTCATAATTTGAAATAATTTTGTTATCAAATATAAAATTTAACGGAATTATTATCATTTTCATTTTGTTTTGAAATGGAAACTATAAATACTCAGATATACATGGACGAAAATTATTAAATTAATATATTCATAATTTGAAATAATTTTGTTATCAAATATAAAATTTAACGGAATTATTATCTTTTTCATTTTGTTTTAAAATAAACTCCTATTGAAATCAGTTTATAGCAGGTCAAAAGTTTTTAAAAAGGGGAAATTTAAAGTTGGTGATTTCGTTAGAATATCAAAACACCAAAGTACATTTGATAAAGGATATTTACCAAATTGTTCAACTGAAATTTTCAAAAGTTATAAAATTCAATTAACCAATCCTGTAAGCTACGTGTTGGAAGATTACAAAAAGCAAATAATAAAATACGATAAACAAACACCGGGTTTGTCAAAAGCACATTTCCTCAAAATCGCCTCATGTAGAACTATAAGCTATTCTAAACCAATGGGAATTCCTATACGTGTATAGTATTTTTTAGTAGTATTATCAATGTACTATACATAGGAAAGATAAAAAATGATATGGTAGATATAGGTGAAAAATGTGTCCCTGTTCGATTTTATTAATTTTTTTCCTTCCAAGGTTATTATTCCAGGAAAATATATATAAACTTATCATTTAAGATTTCTGTAATTTCGCTTTTAATTGAACATAATGTGATATGAAATAATATCCAATATTCCATTTATATAGCTCCTAAAAATATGCGAAATGTTCGTTTTTTGCAAAATTTTACATGATTAAACATTTTGATTAATTATAAGTGTGAGGCACATGATTATAATTTATTAATTAATTCACTTTAAAGAAATATGATTTTCAAAGTTTTCTCAATATTTGTTTTTAAAAATATTGTACAGTTATAATTTACAAGAAAATTAAAAATGTAATTTTTTTGATTTTTGAAGGGCCACAACGGATACAATTTCTTCAGAGACTCTAGTTATATTTTTAAATATTTCTTTGGTACATAAATTTCAGTCTTCTATAATAAAAAGACCGAATTATTATTGAACTGAGGTACATATTATAAAATAAATATTTTAATTTTTTTTTTTAAACTTATGTACTTATTTTGTTGATTTTGAAATGAATGCAGTTAACAATAACAAGGAACGAGTAAATTTACTATTGGCTTATCATTATTTCAACAGGAATCAATTTACTATTGGCTTATCATTATTTCAACAGCAAAGATATCAACAGGAATCAATCCTTCTACATTTCAGTTGACCATCATTATAGACAAAGCTGAAAGTTCACCAATGATGTTTATGTACAATTTTTGGAACTTTTTCACACAAAACATCTCAACTGAAGCGGACATTGAAAATATAGACATTTTGTTAAGTATTGATGAGTGGAAAAAATTGTATGAAATAAAAGATTTTATTAGTTCGTATGTCTATTCGAATTATATTAGTGAGCCGTACATAAAAGCTTATGTATCCGAATATTTTAATAAATGTAATCAACTAAATTATAATAAGTTAAGCAATGATTTGTTTTTTACCTAGTTACACTGCATTATTTAACTTTTCCAAGCTATTTGCTGAAACTCCATTATTTTGTAAAAATAATATACCTAATAATTATAGCAAATAAACTATATCAATGTATACATTGTTAAATAATGCAGTGTAACTAGGTAAAAAAAAAATAAATCATTGCTTAACTTATTATAATTAACTTATTATAAACTTAACTTATTATAAAATTGATCGTTTTATTTCCAAAAGTACAAAAGGATCATTTTAAATTTCAGGTTTTATATAATTGTTCATAGGTCACTGTCTTACAGCTAGTTCATCTTCAAATAAATGCGATGATGATGACTTCGTGGGGCCCCGCGATTTCCCGCATGCCGCATAATGAATTAAGAGTATTAAGAGTAAATTTTCGTGAAAGGACAACAGAAGAAGGATATTTTCTTAAAGTATTTACCATCGAAATCTGCAGGATCAATTGTAATAGATCTTTTGGATATATTCTATTGGATATCTATATAGTCATTCCATCTACAGAACAAGCTCTTTTGCTGTCAATCAATCCACAGCAAATTTGTCAAATGATTTGCAATTGTCATTTATATTACAGCGAGAGCTTTTTTTAAAAAGTTGAAAGAAATTGTAACATTTTGATAATTTATTTGTGAAAAACATAAAGATTTGTACTAAAAAGTATTAAATTAAAACAGTATTTATTATATCAATATTTTGTGATGACTTATTGTGTAATTAAGACGTGTAAATATCATTTATTTCATAAATCACTCGAATGTTCGGACGTGTCTTTTTACAGATAAATATAGAAAATATATGAAGGTATTCGTGTATGTGGTTTTATTTTTTAACTAATAACAACTTATTTCCTTGAATTCAAGTCATAATATAATATGTTTAATTCAAATAACATTATAAAATTGAATATTAAAATTGTAAATTATTGCGCTAAAATATTCAAAAGAGCTTTCAGTGAACATCAGCTTGTCGACAGGGTCGTAGTCAAAAAATTTGTGTCCTCAAGCACTTGAGGCGTTTACATTATTTTGATGAATTATTAAAAAATAATTATTATTTTAGCTTTCTGAAGGATAATAATTTAAGATTAGAATGGTATTAGGCAGTAAATATACTACCTGAGGATTATTGTATGTATTTGGTATTATAAAGTGTGTTCTATACATTTCAGATCACAATATTTTATTAATCCTGGAAAAGGATATATTAGGAAAACTGTAGTTCCTACTCAACACCTTATATATATACTCGAATTTAGGTCAGTTTACAGAAAAATATTTCACAGAAAAGCAATTTACAGAAAAACATTTCACAGAAAAGCAATTTACGGAAAAACATTTCACAGAAAAGCAATTTACAGAAGCACAATTCACAGAAACGAATACACAGAAACGGAGTTTACGGGAAAATTTCTTTTTTTTTTGTTATTCTTTGTTTTTTTTGTGTACATATTTTCTTATCTTGAAGAAGAATTAATTCACAGAAAATATTTTTTCCGTAAACTCCGTTTCTGTGAATTAATTCTTCTTCAAGATAAGAAAATATTTACAAAAGAAAAAAAAAACAAAGAATAACAAAAAAAAAGAATGATATATAGTTGTTCCATATTTCAATAGATAATTTTTATTTATAATTGATAATTTAAATTGTTTAAATTATTATATTATGCGCAACAGCACTTAAAAAATCAGTTATGGCCATTGTTGATTAAGAGGATACAATTTAATTGTATTGAATAATTAAATAATTATTAAATTAATATTAAATAATTGAGGTATACAAGTTGTAGTTATCTTGAACTTTTTAAAAATAACAATAATTCATTTAGTAATTGTCAATTTTTTATTTTTTTTATTTACTTTTAAAACATAAGGTTAAAAATTTAATTACACTACTATGTGGTATACAGTTGAATATTTAACGTATCTGTTAAATATTAAATATTAAACTATTCGTTTTCTTAGAATTTCTTTTCTGTGAATTTTTTTTTACACATTTTCTATGAATTATTTTTCTGTGAATTGCTTTTCTGTGAATTATTTTTCTATAAATAATTTTTCTGTGAATTTATTTTCTAAGAACTGACCGGATACCATACCATATACTCTTATACTTTTTATATTTAATTTCTAAAATATTATTTATTTATTTTGAAATACATTTTTATTAAACACAATTTTATATTTATAATACAGAAAAAATTAAAATAGAAGATTATAAAATAAAAATTTATAAAGTTTATTTCAAATTCATAAATATTCATAACTATATTTTTAAAAAGAGCTTTCTCTAAAATAAATAGCTTTTGCACACGGGCAGTCATTTCTGAAGCCTACAACAAAAAAAAATTCTCTCTTCCCCCAAAAGAAAAAATTGACGATTTTTAATCCTTATAGCATCTCCTGATATTATATACTCTAAGATCTACATATCAATTACAATAGATTGGGTTTTTTTTTCTGATACAAAATTTAATTCAAAAAAATCTAAACGTCGTTTTATTTCTGGTATATTTTTTTAACTATAGATGCTTCTAAATGGATCCCTGGACTCGTCGCTGGCTTCCATCAAATTTTACAATTGGAAATATTCCTTTTTGTTTTTTTTTGTAAAATCCCTCAATGAAAATTCCTTGATTAACAATTGATGCGTAACTACTATTTTCTTGAATTCCTCGTTCTTAACCTACACCTAAAATGGCGGCAACTTGTATTTCGCATACACTTTTCTTTTTTTTTGCATCAGCAACTAGCTGATTCCAAATTTTCCCCTTTAAATTGGGGTACGCCAATGATAAATGTTCTAATATTAATTGAAGTCCCGGTATATCTATTATTTTTTTATATTTTTTTTCTACTGGCACCAACTTTTCGGAATTCAACTAACAAAAAAAAGCAATAAAAAAAAATGTTTAAAAAAATTTTTATATTTTTGGAGCAGAGTTCCGATCGCTTCTCCATCCAGACACCTACTTTTGCTGCAAAACAAAATTTTTCTCTCAACCACGACAAAATCACGTCATACCTTTTTTTTGTTCTTTCTGGAACGTTCCATTCCAATACCGCAATGCAATGCGGACTTTTTGACCGTATTGCCAGCAAAAACATGTCTTAATTTAACATAACTCCAACTATAAGTCAAACTGTTCGGACGTGTTTTTAATTCCTCAATTTAATTTAAATTAAAGTATTTAGTATTTTCTTTCATTTAAATAATTAACAAGTTAAACTATTTCAATTACCTAATCGAAAATATAAATTTTAAAATATAAATATTATTTATCATATTTCAAGTGTACTTGACCTAGTTAAATAACATAATTAAATTTTATCGTGCATAAAGGCTCTGGCCCAATACAGCATGAAATGCCAGCATTTTTATGCCAGCATGAACATTTTTATTAAATACGTGTGTGCCTATGCAGTATGGCCTAATAAACATGCCAGCCTTTTTTTCATGCCAACTTTAGCATTGAAAAATTTTATAAATGGCAGCATTGAAATAGTTGTTGTTGTAGCATTAAAAAAATTTTATATTTCATGCCGCATGCTAGCATTTAAAATTTTTTTAGTCATAATTGTTTTGAATTTCGTATTGAAATAATGGCAGAGTATTGCGGAAAAATAATTGAGTTCGTTAAAATAAATCAAAGTATATGGAATAAAAAGGATCCAGATTATAAAAGAACAAAATTTGGCAAGGCTTGTCTAGTGAGCTTAACGATATATACAATTGAAACAATTTTTGTTATTTTCACAATTTTTCTTTTATTTACTTTCATTTTTTATTCATATATATTAAACTTATTATTGAAATGTCCTCTACAATACAACTCAAAAAAACCAAATATCAAAAAAAAAAAGTCAAAAGCAACATCAGCATTGGGCCACACCTTGCATTTAAATGTTCATGCTAGCATGTTTATGCCAGCATGAAAAATAAATGTTCATGCTGGCATAAACATGCTGGCATTTCATGCTGTATTGGGCCAGAGCCTTTATACTATAATTATTATTTTTGTAATAGGATATTTAGATAAAATTGCAAAAAAAAAACTTTAAAAAAAATAATAATTTATTAAGAACTTTATTCATATATAAACAAAAATAATTATTTCGTCACATAATCTTACAAATTGTGGACTTTGTTTCTTTTTTACTTTCCCTTATATGAATTCACACTTCCAGTATATATATATATATCTCCTCACCTGGCCATAACTCTTTGGAAGTTGAGCTCGTGTCATCAAATGCTTGGTACCATATAAATTTGGGGCCTTTTTGATGAGGGGGAAGGGCGCTCGGAGGGCCGTTTAATTTTTGAATGTACCAAAAAAACCATGTGGGGTATCAAATGAAAGGTCTCCGACAGTATATCTCAATGGGCAGTAATCCGGAGGGCGCCTTGAGTAATCTCGGGCCCAAAACGGGGTAATGTGGGGCCCCATCATACAAAAAATCATGTGGGGTATCAAATGAAAGGTCTTGAAGAGGACATCTTGTTGAGTACTCCGAGAGGTACTCTGGGTCTTGTGGGACCCATAATGCAAAAAGACATGAGAGGTATGTATTGAAGAGTAGTCCGAGCAGTACCCTGGGTCATGTGGAGCCAATTATACAAAAAAACATGTAGGGCACCGGGGGCCATGCAAGGCCCAAAACATCGGCCATATGTGGAATTCCAAATCGTAGGCCATGAGGAGCTTAAACAAATCATTCCCAAGTTGTCAAAGTATTTAAATATTTATAGTCGGTCAAATTAATAAATATTTGATCGACTAAAAAGTGTAAAATAAAAAATATAAAGAAAAAAAGTTTTTTAAAAATACTTTCCCTTAAAGAAATATTCAAATAAAAAGTAATAAACAAGCAAATAATACCACATCAATGTACTTTCCCGTTGAGTTTTAGCCACTGTCAGCAATAGTAAGGGAAAGTAGACCTTATCAGAATTAATGCCATTTATAAGGAAGTCTGCTTACCCTTACTATTGCTGACAGTGGCTAAAACTCAATAGTAATAAAATAATAGCTCCAGTAGAACAAAAATTTTTTTCTATCTCTTTTTCCTTCTGAGTTATTCCCCCTCCAAGTTCGAAAATTGCCCATATTTAACATCTCATAACTTTTAAACCAATAAAAATTTTTGTGGTCTGTGAAAGCTATAAGATAGGAAATTCTATTATCTTAATTGTGAAATTAACAAATTTTTTAAAATTTAATTCTTTGATGTATAAAAATACCGTTATCTTCATACAACTTTTTTTAGTTTTTTTAACACCCTGTATTTCCCAAACTGCTTATTATGGAAGGCTGAAATTTATGTACCAAAGAAATATTTAAAAATATAACTAGAGTCTCTGAAGAAATTGTATCCGTTGTGGCCCTTCAAAAATCAAAAAAATTACATTTTTAATTTTCTTGTAAATTATAACTGTACAATATTTTTAAAAAAAAATATTGAGAAAACTTTGAAAATCATATTTCTTTAAAGTGCATTAATTAATAAATTATAATCATTTGCCTCACACTTATAATTAATCAAAATGCTTAATCATGTAAAATTTTGCAAAAAACGAACATTTTGCATATTTTTAGGAGCTATATAAATGGAATATTGGATATTATTTCATATTACATTAAGTTAAATTAAAAGCAAAATTACAGAAAATTGAAATAATAAGTTTATATATATTTTCCTGTAATAATAACCATGGAAAGAAAAAAATTAGTAAAATCGAATAGGGACACATTTCTTACCAATGTATACCATATCATTTTTTACCTTTCCTTTGTATAGTACATTGAAAATACTACTAAAAAATAATATACACGTATAGGAACTCCCATTGTTTTAGAATAGCTCATAGTTATATAGCTCAATTATCCAGTATTGCTGTCGTACTGCGGTGAACAAACCAGTTTCGCATATGTGGCATTGCTGTCGGTGTAGATGCGAAATTATAAGTCGAGAAACCACTTACCCTTTTGGTAATATCACAGGATGTTTCGCAGAGCATGAAATAGATGACTTTGATATTCTACCACCTACTCGTAGCAAACCTTTATCATCCAGGAACGGCGTAAGTGTATGAAGACTACTTGAGTGAGGCAATGGTTTGTTGGTGGACAGCGCATGGATTCCCCTCGCGAAAAACGACATCTGAGCAAATTTTAAACAATAATTCTTAGCGGTATTAAGCTCTGACGATGTTAACGAGCCTCGATGTAAATCGAGACGATTACGTTGACGTGTGTTGTATATAAAACGATACACGAAGGCAATTATACGTTGCAGTTTTAACCAGCTTGATGTTCTTTCAAGTAGACCAATTATAAAACGAGAATTAGCGATTGCCAGCGCCAGAATGTTCGTCAAATATACGACGTGGTATTTTTATGTCGTGAAATGCGGAAATACCGAAGCGAAGCGATCGCCACCGAGCGGCTAAGTCCTCTGGCAGTGGTTCATCCCAGTCTAATTTGCGACACCAAATTTTCTGAAACAAAATATTAATTAGCACAACAGCAGGAGCTTCCGGTATGGTGGTTAACAGAGGCCAGCAATTCGTACTCCACTTTCGTAGTTCAAATCCTGCGGAGGTTAGCACTGCTACAAGATTTTCTTTGAGTTGAATGATTTCCTGGACATCGTCTGCACCTAAAAGAATGTCATCGACGTAAAAATCATTCAATATTATGTTGGCTATGATGTTATGCTCTTTACTAACGTCTTTCGCAAGTTGCATTATCGTTCGGACTGACAAATAAGGTGCCGGAGATGTGCCATATGTGACAGTGTTCAAACGGTAATGCCGGAACGGTTGGGTGGGATCAGTTCTCCAAATAATACGCTGGTAATCGCGATGATAGTCAGCTACCCAGATTTGACGGAACATCTGCTTGATGTCTGCTGAGAAACAGAATTTATGACGCCTGAAGCGGGTGCATACAGCAAACAAATCACACTGAATAAGTGGGCCAATAGACAGATTATAATTTAGCGAATGGCCATTCCAACATTTAACCGATCCATCAAATACTACCCGAAGTTTGGTTGTGCTGCTATCTTCCTTGAAAACCGCGTGGTGTGGAAGATAGAAGCAGCTGGATGTATCACAATTGACGTAATTTGGATGTATCGGTGACATATGACCAAGATTTAGATATTCGTCCATGAATTCGTTATATTTTAGTCGAAGCGTGGAATTTGAAGAGAATTTTCGCTCCATTGACTTAAGCCGCACGATTGCAGCGCCAAGAGTATTACCAAAGCGTGTATTTTGCTGCTTTAATGGTAATTCAACGACATACTTCCCGTCCGGTGATCGAGAGTGTGTGGAGGCGAAGTGATCTTCAACAAGCTGTTCCTCAGTGGTAAGTTTCGAATGGCCTGTGACTTCTTCGAGCTCCCAAAATCGCTGCAATTCAAAATCTAGATCGAGAGCTGCGTTAAACGAGTTAAGTGGCGATTCATGAACATTGGAACTATTGATACAAAGAGTTGGACCCACAACTATCCAACCAAATAGTGAGAGTACTGCTATCCAACCAAATAGTGAAAGTACCGTACCAGATGCACCCATAACTCTCATTGTCGAAGACAAAAAATGCTTTACCTGATCCAATAATAATATCAATAGGCTGTGGTGTAGCAAAGTCTGGATCAGCGAGATTGAAATGCTGTAACGAATGTAACGACTGAACAGCTGGATCGACTGAAAAGTTGGTCAGCAACGATGTTAATTGAGGCAAGACATATGTGGTGACAACGAGTGATTTATCACTACATCGAGAAAGTAGTGCCAGTGATACTGCTCCACGAGTTACTCCAGCGCCAGTGGCTGAGATGCCGGTTACTGGAAGTTTGGCATGAGAAGGAGGAAGCCCCAGTCTTTGAATACAGTTTTCGGAAATAAACGAGCATTGCGACCCTATATCTACTAGAGCACGACAAGATTGTAGAATACCAAACTGATCTCGAACATCTACCACAGCAGTGGGTAGATAAAATTATTGGGTTGAAATATTGATGTAGTCGCTTGGTTGGAATGTGAATTAATTATGGCTCTAGACGAAGTTGGTGTGTCGGCTTGATTAACGGTCGAGATGCGAGATGGTGTTGCTGGCGAAGGAGCATTGCTTGTACTGATTCAGTTTTGCTCAAGATGGACCAACGTATGATGCGATGTTTGGGAAATTCATCATCGATGCTTGGACGGACAATTTGATGATCTGTGGCCCGATCACAGACAATTAAAACACAATTTCTGACCTTGAACAAATGAGCGACGGAGTGTAACGCTCATAGCGGTGAATTTTGTACACTGAAACAGATCTTGGTTAAAGTTACATTTGGGACAAGACGAGACAGTAGTGTGATATGTTTTAACACCTGGTGAAGTTATGGAGCCTCTATGCACACATGATGGCTGTGGCAGTCGTGCTGCACTAGAGGGTTTACCTACGGCGAGCATATCACATCTGCTGTCCAGAAATTCAAGTAAATCTTGAACCTTTGGAAACTGATTCTTTGAAATGAATTCCGCCTACATCTGACGTGATTCTGAATCAAATTTACTGCCAATCAGATAAATCAACCATACATCTCTTGTCTCGGCTTCCTAATTCATTTAACCCCCGTAGCACTTCGTCTGCACCATCTACCAATTTGCGTAAACTAAAGGTACCAATTTGGCAGGAGGGAAGGTTGATGAATTTCTTGACTAGGTCCCGAGCAATTTGGCCGCGCTTGTCATACCTTTTGGTTAGCTTGTCCCAAGCCTCGACGTAGTTGACATCCGTCACTGGTACATGGGTTACAAGACCTGCAGCTTCACCTGTAAGAAAACTCTTTAAGTGGTGGAATTTTTGACAGCCTGTGAGTTATTGGTTGTAGTGTATTGAGCTTTCGAACAGATAACGAAATGTGCTCCACTCAGTAAAATCACCAGCAAAGGGTTTAATGTTAATTTTAGGTAAGTGCGACACGGTGGCGACAGTGACAAATGCGTACTAGAGAGCTGTTCAAAGAATCTTGCTGTGTAGCTAAATGTTGAATATCAGCGCGAGATGTATCAAATTGTGATGGGTCCGTTGAATCACGCGCTTCAATTGCTGGTTGCCGGAACCGCGAATCAAGTAGATCCCAAGCTTGGTAGAACGATTGCTCGAATTCGATTATATCTGCTTCATTATCGAGATTCTGTGGGTCTTCGGCTGCATCCAGCATTGAATCATTAGTGGCGTGGTAATCCTCCCAGAGCTCTTCTAATTTTTGCAGGCGTTTTTCAATTAGCGAGATCGTATCGGTCGCTGGAATGGACATAGCTGCATTCAGAATTCTTGTGAGCGATCCCTTTACGTAACCACGTTTGACTTTTAGTGATTCCATTTGGCGCAGGGAAATAAGGCCCACAAAAAAAATTAAATAAAGCCCAAAAAATCACCATACAAATGTGGGCTTTATTTCAAATTTTGGGCCCTATTTCATTTTCTTTGAGTAATATTTCATTTAATTTTAGTGGGCTTTATTTCATAATGAAATAATACCCATATTTGTTGAAATGAAATATCGCCCATAAATATGAGTTTTGATTTGATTTGCAGTTTTCCAAAAATCTGCAAAAGAAAGTGATTATGTACCGCCCTTTTCCAAATACTTCCGTAGTACTTTTGCAGATTTTTGGAAAAGGGCAAATCGGTGCAGGGCATTACGGGCGTTAATTCCCTTAAGGGTGAGTATTAAGGCCCGAATTGTTTTCGGTGAGCCATAACTCACATTCGGCAATAATACCCTACTATGTGAGAATTATCGCCCGAGATGCTTAAAAAGCCAATAATTACAAATTAAATTGTTATACAACTAATAATTTCTATTGAAGAAGTTACTATGCTAATAATAACAATGAAATTAGTTTCGTTTGTAGCAACTGTAATTATTTAAAATTAATTTTAATTGATAAATTATAATTAAGTTTTGAAATTTAGTTGCATTGTAACTTTAATGAGGGTATTAACCATGGTAATATGCTTCTTCTTCTGTTTTATTTTCCATTAATATGTATATAGAAAAACGGATAGACCTAAAAATAAAAAAAAATTTTAATATGATACATGTAAGTGTTAAAATTAAAATTAGACAAACAACATTTAGGGGTACGCGGGCGTGCGCCGCCCGGCCGCGGTCAAGCGCCGCCCCGGCCGCGGTCAAGCGCCGCACGTTCTCCCGCAGTGCCCTCGCGCTTCTCGTAGTATCATATTAAAAAAAAAAAATTATTTTTAGGTCTATCCGTTTTTCTGTATATTAATGGAAAATAAAGCAGAAGAAGCATATTTACATCTATTAAAATTTATTGATGATAATTTATTCAAATTTCGTCCTGCATCTATATAATTCTGTCCTTTTTGTAGGCGAATTGTAAAAAATTCAGAAAAAATATATACATAATGGCAAATCACTTTCAATCACCAATTTTTTTTTATTATTGTTCATTATGGATGTGTAAACTTAAATTTGGGCGATTTTTCATTTTTTCATTTTTTAAATTGGGCGATATTTCTTTTTGGGCTTTATTTCATTGAAATGACCAAAAAATGTTATATTACAATTACAATAATTGATTATAAAGAAAGTTGTAATCGCGTGATCGAGTTTAATAAAACAAGTAAATTTTAAGTAAAGGTTTTTTTTGTTGTTGTTTCTTTTTTTTTAATATGTGAATATATTTCATTTCAAAACAATAATAATAAAAATAAAAAGAAAGTTAAAAAGCATAAAAATAAAAAAAATAAGAATAATAATAGATACAACAATAATAATAAAAATAAAAGGAACCAAAAGAGTAAAAACAGAAAACAAAACAAAAATCAAAAATATAATAATAATAATAATAATAATAATAATAATAATAATAATAATAATACTAATAATAATAATAACAATAATTTATGTAATAACTATAATAATAATAATAATAATAAACGGAAAACTAAAAAACAACTATTCATAATAATAACAATAGTTATAATAATAGAAAAAAAGTGATTGGGGTATTTACTCTTCAGCAACCACAATCACTTGTACCTCTACCACTGTTATCGCAGCAGTACGCTTCATATTTCTTACCACAATTCTACCGTACTGTATCACCACCAATTACTTTTCATAGTCCACTAATAAATAGCTTTAGTGCCAATAATAGCAGTAATAGTAGTAGTAATAATAATAATAATTATTATAATTATGTCACTAATAATAATAATAATAATGGTAATAGTTACAATTATAGTAAAGATAATGGTAGTATTATAAGTAATAGCATTAATATTAGTGATAACCATATTGATAATTTTATTAGTTCTTCAAATATTATAACACTAAATTGTAATAATAAACCTAAATATACATTTTACACAAGGAGTACTTTTATGGCTGGTAAGCCTTTAACTTCCTGTGGTGTTATATGTAATACTTTGCCTAGTACTAATATCTCTATTAACACTCCCACTACTAGTTATGTTAACAATCCTAACCTTTCAAGTAATTATCCCTTTACTAGCTCCCTAAATACTGCCACTACTAGTTATATTCCTAACCCCTCAACAACTAACTATCCCTCTACTACCACCATAATCACTCCCACTACTAGTTATATTCCTAACACCTCAACTTACCATCCTCCTACTACGTGACAAAGGCTTTAGTTCAAGTCCGGCTTGGTATAATCACGACTAAAAAAAGCTTAGAAATAAAAAAAATAGGGCTTGCAAAAAATACTTAAAATTAAAAACGAGTGCAGCATATAAGATATTTTACACAAGGAGTACTTTTATGGCTGGTAATTTCCATAATACATTTAAAATTCTGTTTATAATAACTATCTAATGAATATGGCTACTCAAATCAAAACTAATCCTAAATCCTTTTGGAAGTTTGTTAATTCTAAAAGAAAGTCAGATCAATTTCCAACTTTCATGACATTTCAAGGACAATCTACAAAGGATCCTTATACTTATTTCAAAATACTTTAAAGAGTATTTTGAAATAAGTATAAGAATCCTTAGTATTTTGAAATAAGTATAAGGAAGTTCTTCACTAGTTCATACTCTGATACTCCTTTTATAGTTGATTAATCAATATCAATATATGCATAGTTATCCGGAGATGCCCCTATCATCTCTCAATTTCTCAGTACCTGAATGTATGTATGTAACCTGAATCCATTCTTAAGAACTGTGGAAATTCTTTAGCATCTCCACTGAGAATTCTATTTAACAAATCTTTAAATAGTGGGCAATTCCAGAATTTTGGAAAACATCGTTTATTAGACCTGTCCACAAAAAGGATTCAAAATATAATATTACCAATTATAGAGCTATTGCTAAACTATCTAGCATTCCTAAGTTATTTGAGCTAATGATTTATGATTCGATCTATAGTTACTGTTCAGGACTATTAGTACCTAATCAACACGGTTTCATGAAAAATAGATCCACTGTAACCAATTTGGTTGAATCATGTTCTTCTTTCCTCAATAATATGGAGAGTGGGTATCAGACTGATGTCATCTATACTGATTTAAATAAAGCTTTTGATCTGTTACTTCATAGTGTAATATGCTTTAAACTAAAAAAATAGGTTTTCCTGATTTCTTTATTAAGTGTATAAATTCATATCTGATAAATAGAAAATATTGTGTTAAATTTAGATCTGAAATTTCAGAACCCTATTATGCCAAGTCATTTAGGTCCATTTATTTTCATTTTCTCAATTAATGACGTTTTTTCTGTAATAAAGTATAGTAAATTGGGAATTTACGCCGATGATATGAAAATCGATAATAATATAAGTTCCTTAAATTATGCTATTACACTACAAAAGGATCTAGAGTCTTTTACAAGCTGGTGCAATATTGATAATTTATCATTAAATTATGATAAGTGTTCAATAATCAGTTACACTCGTCGTAAAACACCAGTGATTTCAAATTATACTTTTGATAACGTTATTATCAATAGAGTTACTCACTTCAAAGATCTAGACGTATATATCGATAGGACATTCTATTTATAATTCAAGTTAATAATGGCCAGATCAACTCTGAGTATATCAAAAACCAAGTTGTTACGCATTTAAATCATAGTACTCGGTTTCGGTCGGAAAAAATATTTCGAGAAATATTCCACCGTACGAACTATGGTAAATTTGAACTAATTAATAGAATGTTCAAGATTATTAACAACTATAAAAATCACTTAAACGTTTCTTTTTCCAAAGAAAAAAATAAGAAAGATTTAATTTTACACGTGTCATAATATTTGTTATTGACTTAGTTTTTTTTAAGCTAAATAGTTTCTAATTAATTTTTTATTATTATTTCTTTTGACGTAGTTTCATTTTAACTTTGAAACTTAATTTTTATTTTATTTTTAATATTAGAAATCTTTTTATTATAATTATCAATATTTTAATTTATATAATAATTTTGTAATTTAACTATAATTATACTTTAAGTTATCACTATGTTGTAATATGTTTGTACTAAACGTAAATAAATAAATAAATAACATTTAACATAAATGAAACATAATTTAATTTAATTTTTCTCACGAAAAATTGCAAATCTAAATTATTAAGATATTTTAATTATTTAATTATACATGTCATAAACGTTCTCACATACGTTAAAATTATCGTTGTTTGATTCTTGTTAAAATAAGCTAAGTAAAATAAAAGAAATTAATTTTAAATTCAGTTCAAGAATTGCTTTCAAACCGAACAGTTTCCTAGAATAATTATTTTCCTAGAATAAATATTTATTTAAATAAAGTAAAAGTGAAATAAATATAATTGTTTTTTTTTTATTTCAAAATAAATAAGGAAACAAACTAAATTGGCGCAGTCGGTAGGATATCAATCTAATTTTTCGCGATTAAATAAAAACCGAAATATAATACATATATGTATGAAATTAATTAATATTCAAATAAAGTATTTCAAAACTTTTATTCTGCACAAAAAAAAATTATCAAGAACTATTGACTATTATCGATTTTCAGTGTCGTGAAAATTAGTATTCTTTTAAGAATTAATTGATATTGCATTAATTCTATGAAACTATTAAACAGTTTGCATAATTCAACAATTGAACTCGAATTTATTTCCGAAGAAAGTTATAACGGAACATCTTGTAGAAATCCAGAAAAAATTAATATCATGGCATTAAATTTAATAACGAATAAAGACCTTCTCACAGAGGCTATACCCGTACCAATATTCCGGAGTGATGGTACTTTTGAACTATCACAATTTATAAGAGAAGTGGAAACTATCGTTGGACTAACACAAGACGATAATTTAAAAGCTTATTTATTAAATATATTGATAAATAAAATACAAAGACCAGCAGGCACATCAATTAGAAGACTTAAAAATGCAACGTGGGATCAAATTAAAAAACAACTTAAGAAGTCATTTGGTGTTCTACAATCATACCTGAAATTGAAGGAAGGAAGAAGCTGATGCTGTAAAATATTCTAATGTAAGTCAATATTATTATGATTTAGCTAAAATATTAGACAAGTTAAACATGAAATATAAATTAGATGATGAATCACCTAGTGAATTTAACACAAGTAATAATGACAAAAGTATTCTAGATAAATTCCTTAACAAACTTCCAAGATCAGATAGTATGTTTTTGAGAATTAAAGAAATTAAAACTTTAGAAAAAGCTTTTTTTGAATTAAAAGAAACTGGAATTTTTAATAACCAAGTTAATCCAAAAAATTATTTTGGTATAAATATAAATAATAATATCAGAAATAATAAGAATTATAGTAATTCGATTGGTCGAAATTTTAATGATAATAATTCTAGTCGTCAAAATTATAGAACTAATTTTCATAGAAATAATAATTCTAGTGGTCCAAATTTTAGAAATAATTTCAATCCTAATAATACTTCTCTAATAAGTCACAAAAATTATCAAACTTTTAGAAATCAAACTCAATATAGGCATGATTCCTATAACAACCAAAATAGATATCAAAACTCCGGTATTTCTCGTAATACCAATAGATAAGTTGAACCAATGGATGTTGATGTTAATGTAATTGAACAAATTTTTCATTCACCGCTTCAAAAAATGCATTACCAATAGCAGAATTTGTAATCAATAATATAAAATTTAATTGTCTAATCTAATTGATACTGGTGCTTCTATTTCATTAATTCAAACTAAAATATTCCCTAATGTAAAACAAACTAGATTAGAAGAACCTTTCGATATTCTTTCATTATTTGGAAAAATTAAAATAACTCACGAAAAAATTACTGATGTACCTAAAGAATTTAATCATGATGCCACAATGACCTGGAAATTTAAACATTATGATAAAGAATTTGATGCAATTTTAGGTCGTAGGTACGAATATTGATTGATTTAGGAAATAATTGCAAAGATATTATGGGAAAAAAACTTATTTTAAAAATAGCTGCCCTTATAATGAAAATGAAATTCCCCAATTGCATTTTTTAAATATTTTTAATTTAATAAAAACTAACCATCTTAATACAGAAGAGTTCAAACATTTGAAAAAACTAATTATTGATAAGAAAAATTTGTTTTATCAAGAAGGTCAACAACTGACCAATATTTCCAATATTAAACATAAAATTATTACAAAACGTACCCAACCGTTGACCTTCTTGATAAAACAAATTTATATTCTAAAACTATCGTTTTCCAAAAATACATGAACTTGAGGTAGAAAAACAAATTTCAGAAATGCTTAAGTAAGGAATAATTAAACCAAGTATCTCTCCTTACAATTCACTTATCTGGGTGGTTCCAAAGAAAATGGACCAATCTGGAGTGAAAATATGGAGAATAGTAGTAGATTATGGGAAACTAAATGAAATCGCAATAGATGATAAGTTTCCTATTCCTAATATTGAGTTTCTTTTTGATAAATTGAGTTTCCTTTTGATAATCTTCTTGATGAAAAAGATTTGGCTAAAACCACATTTTCTACACCCCAAGGCCATTATATGAATATGTCAGGATGCCATTCGGTTTAAAAAATGCTCCTGCTATGATAAATTATGTTCGTGATTTTATAAATTTAATTTGTCTTGTATGGGTATGGGTTGTTCCGCAATTTTTATTTGTTTTTTTTTTTTTTGCACACGATTATTTCGCACTTTTGTATTTCGCTCTTTATTATTTCGCATTTTTATATTCGGAACATTTTTATTTTGCTTTTCATTATATTGCACTTGTTCATTTCGCTCTTTTTTATTTCCCTTTTAATTATTTCGCTCTTTATTGAATTTATTTTATTGTTTCCCCTTTTTCCTTCGCATTTTTTAATTTAGCTCTTCATTGTTTCGTTTTATGTTATTTCGCCGTTTAGTATTTAGGCATTTTTTATCGCGCGAAATTTTTTTATATCATGTTATGATGAATAACAAAAAAAAATCTAAATAAAAAATGCCTAAATAGTAAATAGTACAAAATTGAGTAACGGTAAATAGATAGTAAATGTTGTGTACAAATTGGTGATAAAATATTATGTACCTAAACCTATAGAATTATTATATGAAATTGTTGTTGCTTTAATTTTACACATAATTGTTTTTATAATTGCTGAAAATATTAATGCTCATATTTAGTTTTATGTTATGCATATTGTTGTTGTAGAATTTGGTAAAATAAAGGAATATTTACTCAAAGTAATGAGGAAACCCCTGTAATTTGCTATTTTGTGAAAGTGAATTAAGGGGTGTGTTGGTAGTTGTTGGTGTCTGTCGTTTTGTCTGTCGGTCTGTCGTTTTGTCGTTTGTCGGTTTATCGTTTGTCGGTGTGTCATAGTGTCTGTCGTTTTGTCGATCTGTCATTGTTGTTTAATGAGCACGTTTTAGTGTGTGGGGGAGTTGGTGTATGGGATATGATGGTGTGTGATGGGGGTGTGGTTGGGGGTTAATGATGTTTGTATTGTGTGTATAAGTTTTAATCTTTTAACAAATTCCATTAGTTGGTATTTGTTAAATTTAAAATTTTTGTGGTTTGTCTTATCAGTGAATTTCACAATTTTCGTTTATGTTTTTTTATTTAAATTTTGTTAAATTTAAAATATATTCTGAATACCTTTATTTTCCTTATCAGTAATAAGTTGTGCTTTATGAATGAATTTTTATATAAAAAAATAATTATATTTTGAGTTCTGCTATCAGAGTTTAGCTAAAACAAATGTTAAGATTTTAGATGTCAAGGCCATTTTTACTATAAAAATTTTATGTTTGATAGAGAGTATAGAGTAAAACATATGTTAATGATTTAGATATTAAGGTCATTTTTACAATTAAAAGAATTTATGTAAATAAGATTTAGAATAATAATAATAATAAATATATATATATACCGTCTACTTTAGATAAAATATATTTAGTTAAAAATAGATCTAAACTGACTAAGGTTGATTTATTATAATGTGGGAAAATATGAAAACAATTACTACATTTGATGGTGATGATGATGATGATCATGATGAAATCGATGGAGAACTATATAAATGATAAATTACTATTGCTAGATAAATTTTTAAAAATTTATAAAAATTTCATGCTTGATGAACATAGAGAGGAATTTGAAAAACCAAAGATAACATGTCAATTGTTAGATCTCAATTAGATTACTTTGGGGAAGAACTTAGATCTACGAAATTAAAAGTCAAAGATGCTATCGAAAAAATCAAATGCATGAGCTCTAACACTTTTGCAATAAATGCAATGTATGACGTGAACTCTGAATCTCTACAAAACGATGTCATTAATTGTGATAATGATGAAAATATTACTAATATTGCAACGAAATTAGTGAATGTTGAAACAAAATTTTCAATTCATGGGTCACACTATTCAAATTGTATATGGTCTTCTGATGACGCAACATCTGGGCCAGATACATGTTAATGTAGCAGTTTAAACTTTATTGAAGATTCTTGTATAAAACTTAAGAGATTATATATGAGATTGGCTGGCACAAATAATTTATTATTAAGCTAAATAAAATACATACTTTATATACATACAAATGTGATTTGTATAATTGAAAATAATTGAAAATAAATAAACTTAATGATATTTGTAAATTTGGTTACTTAGTTTTGATTTTTAGTATGTTGCTAACTGTGTAAGATATAACATTAATGAGGAGTAATAATTTTATAAAATGTTTTTTTAGAAAAATATGATGGTGTGCTATTGAAAGAACATAAAGATATAATAATTGATTTTTATATCAAATTTCCAAACACAACGGACACATATACACAACAAATGAAATGTGAATGCACATATACATGTGCTTGTGTTATGGAACTTTTAAGAAAACAATATATAATGAAAATAATGAATTACTATAAATATCCAAGAAATTACCAAATAAGTTAATAGTAGTTAATTAAGCGAGTGGTAGTGAAGATGTTTTGGTGTGAAAATATTTATCATGGACAGAAATATTGTATTTGCATGAGAAAATTGAAATCCTTTAAAATAGTTAATGTGAAAATTTTTGGTTTGGTGTTACAGCTTTGGGCAATTCTTGAACATGGCGATGATAAGGTTTTATTACTATCTGTAAGAAATGGTGAATCTTTACCAACATATCGAAATTGGGGTCTTCAATTTCTTGAGTTCAAATTGAAGTTATGGGTGGTGATATAGGAATAGCCGGTGAAATAAATAATATAAGCAATGAGAGTGCAATGTTTCAAAATAAACAAGTTTCCAATCGATTGTCCATTCGCAGTGGACGATGAATGGGAGATTATTGGAAAGAAAACATCAGAATCATTATCTCGTACTACCACATCTACATATAGAAAAGCTGACAACATAGTTGTGGATAAAAAATCAGAATTGATAAACAGGCTTAATAATGCATTACTACAATTAGAGAATATGATGGAAAACTATGGCGATAGAGATACTGTATATAATATGAAACAAAAAATTATGAGTTTAAGAAACTTGAAAACAGTGAAAATGATTTACATGCAAAAGGAAAATAATTCTATTACAGATGATGATGTTTTACGCTTATTAGTATTAGCGGAAGATTACAAGGCAACTTTGGAAGTTCGTTTGCTAAAGAAGGAATAGTTTGAAACAAATTAGATTATTAATATGTATAAAAGTCAATTATTCTAACACAAATATCTCATTCTACAATATACTATTGAAGCATTAACTTCAATCTTTCAACCTAAAGAAGTTTTAAATATGACGAAAATTTCACTTATTTTTATTTCAAGTTCGATTCTTGCTAATATTTATGGAGCTCCTGTAAATAATATTACATTGAATCAGGATCATAATGGAGATGCTACATTCAATGTTCTACTCCTGAGTAATGAAACAATTCAAATACGCTTGTGTTGGTGATCAACATCACAAAATTTAATAATTCGAAAACTAAAATTAAAAATATAAAATATTATTGTATTTCTTTATTATAAATATGAACTAACTATTTACCTCGACATTGCACATATGCTTCGATTAATTGACACACTTCTTAACGTAAAATAATCAGCTGATCGAAATGTCATTTATCTCAATATTTTTCTTACTAAATATCTCATATAGTGAATATGCATCGGTGCATTATTCTAAAAATGAAATTGGTCTAAAATTGAACACGCATACGTCATAGACTAATTATTAAGTAATTCACACTAATACACAGACATCATTATCATCAGCTGGAATGGAATATGGAAGTATATAATTAAAGGGCAATGACCGGTAATAGTTGGTCTATATCATGTATATATAATGTTATGAATTTTCTTCCTAACAAAAATGAAATTTTGAACCAATTCTTTTTATAGATCATACTAATAAATCTATAAGTATTATAACGAATTAAAAATCCTTCTTTCATTTTTTATAATTTAAAATTCTATTGTACTATTGTAATTAAAAAAAGGAGGTTTTGCTAAAAGTAAATTATTTCTTATTTCCTACATAAGAAACATTGGTCCTTCGAAAACCGTTTTTTCCTTTAAATTAAATTTTTTTTTAAAAAGTTATTTTTATTTTTTTTTTTTAAATAAGTAACTAAGTGAAAATTACAAATTAAATAAAAAAAAACATACATATATCATTTGAAATATACATATGTATATCATTTAAAATCGTATGTATAAAATGTAATCTGGTGATTTTAGTAAGATAAAAATTAACTAAAAGTGATAAAATTTTTTGCAGAGTAGATTAAAAAATATATAACAAAAATTGCAATAATTATATCCAAAAAATATTGATACTGTACTTAATATAATAAGTGATTATAATATAACAAACGGGTTCCTCGCTGTAAATATCGGCAACAACAGGTTTGAGTTGAGCAATTTTTTTTTTTAAATTTACTTTGTGGTATAAAAGAATATCCAACATTTAAACAGAAATTAAAGATTTCGGTACCATTTAAAAAATTTTTAAAAATTTAAAAAATTATGATCACTTATACATTACCAAAGTAAAATGTTATAATCATACAATAATTTAAATACAATTTTAAAATAAGGAAAGTCATATTTCCTTTTTATTTAAGGATACAAATGAAAATAATTTAAAGACAATTTTGAAAATAAATAAATTTACATTTTAACAATATTTTAAAATTCTAAATACAAATTTGAAAATAAATAAATTTACAATTTAACAATTATTTTAAAATTGTAAATACAAGTTTGAAAATACATAAATTAACAATTTAACAATTATTTTAACATTGTAAATACAAGTTTGAAAAATAAATAAATTTACAATTTAACAATTATCTTAAAAATTATAAATGCAAGTTGAAATTAAATAAATTTACAATTTAATAATTATTTTAAAATTGTAAATACAAGTTAAAAAATAAATAAATTTACAATTTAACAATTATTTAAAAATTGTAAATACAAGTTTGAAAATAAAAAATCTACATTTTAACAATTATTTCAATATTATAAATTCAAGTTGAAAATAAATAAATTTACAATTTAACAATTATTTTAAAATTCTAAATACAAATTTGAAAATAAATAAATTTACAATTTAACACTTATTTAAATATAAAGGCTCTGGCCCAATACAGCATGAAATGCCAGCATATTTATGCCAGCATGAACATTTTTATTAAATACGTGTGTGCCTATGCAGTATGGCCTAATAAACATGCCAGCCTTTTTTTTCATGCCAACTTTAGCATTGAAAAATTTGATAATGGCAGCATTGAAATAGTTGTTGTTGTAGCATTAAAAAAATTTGATATTTTATGCCGTATGGTAGCATTTAAAATTTTTTTAGTCATAAATGCTTTGAATTTCGTATTGAAATAATGGCAGAGTATTGCGAAAAAATAATTGAATTCGTAAAAAAAAATCAAAGTATATGGAATAAAAAGGATCCAGATTATAAAAATATAATTAAAAAGAATAAAATTTGGCAAGGCTTGTCTAGTGAGCTTGGAGTCCCAGGTAATGTTTATTTTTGTTAATAATTTTTTTAAATTTGAAAATTTGGATTTTGTTTTTTTATTGTCAACATATAGAACAGAAATTAAAAGGACGTTGGAAAACGCTAAGAGACACGAATTGCATATTAAAACAAACTTAAAATCAGTGTCTGAAATTTATTTTACCTTCATTATTCAGGTAGCCACAGAGTTCATCTCTAATTTTAAATGCGGCTCTGCTGGCGTTATTTATTCTCCGGAAAGCACAACCCGATTGTAAATTAACATTATTATTACGCCATTCTCCTTCAATTAATACGTTATCAACAATCCTATCTGCATAACCTTGTGGACAGTATGTGCTGCATCTTTTTTTTTAAAAATTATGCAAAACTATTACAGCCGACACAACTATTCGAACATTGCTGGTACTCATGTGCAAATCATTGAATATAACTCTCCATCTAGCTGATATAATCCCAAAAGCATTTTCAATTGTTCTTATAGCCCGAGATAGTCTGTAATTGAAATGTTCTTTGTCGGCTGGTAAATTTATACCAAGATATGGTCTCATTAAATTGGTACGTAATGGAAATGCTGCGTCCCCAACAAAGTAGTGTGGAATAACTTTGTTACTATTTGGAAGATTTTTCGCAGCAGGAATATTCAAATTTTCCTCTTCCAATAATTTTCCAAACCAACTACCAGCAAGCACTCCGCCATCACTTCGACTTCCTTGCGCACCAACATCAATACTTGTGAAACAATAATTGGCATCACAAACAGCCATTAATATAATACTGTGTCTATGTTTGTAATTGAAATATTCTGAACCACCATGCGGTGGACACACAATATTTATATGTTTGCCATCTATGGCTCCTACACAATTAGGCATATTCCATATTTTAAAAAAATCATCAGAAACTGTTGACCAGTCTTCCTCTGTACATTTAAACAAAACAGTGGGCGACAGTTCATCCCAAATTACACTACAAACCTCAAAAATTATTCGCCTTACCGTAGTCAGGCCCATTTTAAAAACTAAACACAATACATGTCGAGGGGATCCATGTGCTAAATATCTAAATATTATAGGATATTAAATAATTACCTTGAATAAAACTTTTAAAATATACTTACAATAATGTGAGTGCAAGCCTACATTCCGGCTCTATTGATTTTCTAATTGAATTTTTAATCAATCTATGTTTAATAATATCTAATAAAACATCAAAAGTTTCTGAACTCATTCGAAATTACTTAAAAAACATTTCAGGATCGTTATGTTTCATTTGTTGAAAAGTGGTGTTATAAAAACCATATTCCTCACGATCCAAATACATTTCTCTAACCCAAAATCTACGTTTTTTCCTTAATTTCCTTAATTTTTTGTAGGCATTATTAACGATATATGCAATTGAAACAATTTTTGTTATTTTTACAATTTTTCTTTTATTTACTTTCATTTTTTATTCATATATATTAAACTTATTATTGAAATGTCCTCTGCAATACAACTCAAAAAAACCAAATGTCAAAAAAAAAAGTCAAAAGCAACATCAGCATTGGGCCACATCTTACATTTAAATGTTCATGCTGGTATCTTTATGCCAGCATGAAAAATAAATGTTCATGCTGGCATAAACATGCTGGCATTTCATGCTGTATTGGGCCAGAGCCTTTATGCATATATATATTTTTTTTTTTATATTTACTTTTGATTAATAATAATTTTCTTTATTAAATATTATTATTAAAAATATTTTCCCATAAATCAATAATTAAATAATTTTTCATTATTATTAATTATTCCAAAATTTTTTTTTTAAATTAATAATAATAATTTCATTTATTTATATTCATACGTACTTCTAATTTAATTTTTTTTTATACCACCTCAACTTAAACCCCTTCAATTGATTTCTTCTTACTTCATTAAATTCTTAAAATTCATTAATTTCTTCTTATTTCTTTTAATTTCTTCCTATATATAAATTTTTTCCTATTTCATTTCTTCTTATTTCTTGAATTTAATTTCTTCTTAATTGTGTCTTCACTAAGGTTAATTTAATTTCTTCTTATTTGTGTCTTCACTAAGTTTTATTTTATTTCTTCTTATTTGTGTCTTCACTAAGTTTTATTTAATTTCTTCTTATTTGTGTCCTCACTAATTTGTATGCATCTGCTATTTCAACTAATGCTGCTTTCTTTTTTTTAGGGCTTTTTTTAAAAAAAAAATCCCTTATGCTAACGCTTTTGTCCGTCTGTCTGTCCGTCTGTCTGTCCGTCTGTCCGTCCGGTGTAAACAATAAAAACCAGTTATTTCACATGGTTAATGTACACTCAGGTATATGATAGACAAACCTATGGAAAGCTTGATTTATTGAGAACCAGATGCAATTGATATAATTTCAAAATAGGTGGCGCAAGCCGGTAGGTGGCGCAATTCGCATTTTTCCAAAACATCTTTTTCCGAATAAAAATTACAATTTTATATAGTAAATGTGCACCAAAAATGAAGTTTGACCACTCGTTGGAAAGGTATTTAAGAGTAGCATATTATGCCAGCAACCGTATTTCAAATTTCTACCGCTAGAGGCGCTGAAAACTAAAATATATAAAATGTTAATTTTTAAAATGTGATTTGCAATAGTCAATAAGCCCCAAAAATTAGGTTTAATGTTGCAACTGAAAGGAAGTAAGTAGTAATATAAAACCACAGTAGTTATAATTTTAAATTCTACCGCTAGATGGCGAAACAAATAATTATATTGTTTTTTAAAAATGTTATTTAATTTGGTGAATCTTTACCAAAAACGAAGGGAAAGCAAGCGCTGGAAACCTAATATACTAAAATAAATCAGACATCCTCATAATCTGATTTTTTGCCACTAGAGGGCAGTAAAATACAAGTAAAAAGTTGTAATTTAATATAGTAAATGTTCACCAAAAATGAAGTGTGACTACTCGTTGGAAAGGTAGTTAAGAGTAGAATACGATGCCGTTAACTGTATTTCCAATTTCTACCGCTAGAGGCGCCGTATACTAAAATATGGAAAAAGAGTTTTCAAAATGTGTTTTCCAATTGTGAATAAGCTCCAAAAAATAGGTTCAATGTCGAATCTGAAATTTAGTAAGTAGTAGTATAAAATCACAGTTACAATTTTAATTTCTGCGGATAGAGGGTGCAACATATACTCCAAATATACATTTAGAGTAGTTGAATTTTAAAAAAAGCCCGTAATTATAAAACTACTGATCAGTAGTTCGGCTGCGCGGCATTTTTTCTTCTACAAATATAAAAATTGAAATTATTTTTTTATATAATATATTTCGCACGAAATTTTTTTTTAAATGTTTCTCATTTTTTCTGTTCGTATTATTTTTTCCCGATCACAATTTAAAATAACTGTAACTGTAACTGTTCCGTGTTCTTTTTTTTTTTTTAAAAAAACATACGATTTCTTTGGAAAATTTATTCCTCTTTTTTTTCACATATATATATATTTTTTTCAGCAATTTTATTATTTTTTTTTTCCGTTTTTTTTTTTTTAATTTAATTTTAAGCTAAAACATAAATACAATTATACTTTGTGTTTTGTGTCTACGGCTAAAAAAAAATACTTTTTTTTTTATAATTTTAAGCTAAAATGACTTTTTTTTTTATAATTTTAAGCTAAAATCACTTTTTTTACTCCTTCTAATAAAAAATTTGCATAAAAAAAAAAAGTTTTTTTTGTAAACTTCAGAAGTATTACGATGAATTGTCCATGCGATGAATTTTACATAAGATGAATTTCTTGCGATGAATTGCTACCGCGATGAATTCCTTACGATTGCTTGCGATGTATCAGCCGGGTACGGTTTTTTTACATTAAAAATGGAAATTTATTAAAGAAAAAAAGCTAGTTTTGTATTTTTTAATTATATTTAATGATTTTTTTTTTTGCGTTTATAAAACTCAAAGTTAATGTGATTTAAAAAAAAATTGTCAGCTGATAAATTCAATTGTGATTGAAATAAAAAAAATTGCCGCCTCCGTTCAGTGAATCCCGTTCAGTGAAACGACATCTGTCTAATGGCGCGCTCATACCGGGATATCCAACAGAAACTATCAACCCTAAGAGAATAAGCAGATAAAATAGGACTAAAAATAAACATGAGTAAAATAAAAGTTATACGCGCCAATACAAACAACACAACGCCAATAATACTTGAAAATTCAACAATAGAAGAAGTCAAAGAATTCTGCTGTCTGGGAAGCATGATAACAGAAATGGCGGCGCAGAAAAGGACATCATGCAACGAATAACTAAGGCTAGACAAGCATTCGGATTACTACGAAAAATATGGAACTCACTATATCTCATTAGAATCCACAAACTACGAATAAATAATGCCTGTGTAAAACCAGTGCTTCTGTACGGCTGCGAAACTTGGAAGTATATAACAGCAAATTCATCAAAACTCCAAGTATTCAGCAATAAGTGCTTGAGACGAATCCTGAAAATGATATCCAACGAAGAATTATGGCGAAGAACACATTAAGAAAAAATAGAAGTGGAGATAAAGAGAAGAAAATGGGGATGGATTGACCATACATTAAGAAAACAACCAACGGACATTAATCGTATGGCACTCGAATGGAATCCACAAGGACACCGCAATGTTGGAAGACCATCTACAACATGGGGTAGAACTGTAAGAAGCGAATTACAGAAAATCGGAATTGAATCAGGATCATAATGGAGATGCTATATTCAATGTTCTACTCCCGAGTAATGAAACAATTCAAATACGCTTGTCTATAAATCTACTAAAACATGTTCATTCTCCTGAACTGGAGGATTCGCTGCAAACATCAACTATAAATATCCATTCAACAGTACCAAGTGAGGAGCCCAAAGTTTAACTCGTGTTACTATTGAAGAAGCGATTGAAGCTTTTAAAGCTGATTTAATTAAAAAAGAAAAAGACATTGTTGGTATAATCGAAAGTGAACATATATTTTATAGACATTTTAAATTTGAATATGGTGATGATAAAGAAATCAAAATACGATGTGCCTATGATAGTGATTTTCAAAAAAGATATTTGAAAATAAAATGTTTGGAATATAAGGAAGTTGACAGTGAAAGAATTTTGAGTAATGGTGAAATTGAAAGATCGCATGACACAACTTATAGATCAGATTATGAAATAATTGATTTGAGAAAATTTAACCAAAGGTACAACATGGACATATCTTAAATATGAAATAAAAGATATACTTTATAATATAATAAATAAATAAAAAGAAATATTTTAGTTTGAAAAATTAAATTTTGTTATTTTCATTTACTCTAACCATTTATACAATGTTTAATCATTCCTAAAATGCCTATTGACAAATTTGGACGAACTGATGATTGGAGGGAGAGAAAACCTTTACAGGGTCCACCGGGTGTAGGATTTCATTTAACAGTTCAAGGTGATTATGACTTGAAACATAAACGAGTTATAAACATCGCACAACCTATAGATAATTTGGATGTTGTTTAAAAACAGTTTGTTGACAACGAAACAATTAAAATGTGAAAAATCTTCAAATGAACTAAAAGATGATATTAAAAATTTACCAGATATAATTTTTAATTCACTTAATTTCAAATCTCTAAATGATGAAATAAAATTTTTAAAGAGTGAAATAGAAAAACTAGAAGATTTTTGTAGATACGTTGATGCATTTGTACATAGACAAAATAAAATTGTTTGATTTACAAGAATTAATATGTAATAAATAAAAAAGAAATATTTTGAAATAAAAATTTTTGTTTTTATTTATGTATTTACAGAAACATGTACATGTATTATTTTTTTAAATTTTTATATGGAATTGAAGATTTTTCTCCTGATGCTCCTGCTGATGCTGATGATGGTTTCTGTGAACTTGAAGATTCACATTTTTTCCCATACAAAATAATTTATATTTGCATTCCTTCACTTTATCAATTTTTTTATTTTCGTTGAGTAATTGTTTTTTGTCGCTCATATTTTAGCGTTGATTATTACTTCTGTTATATATGGCAGATAAACTTGAATTAAATTGTTGAAAAAATTTTTGGTGGTAAATACCAAATATGTTTGTTTATTTTAATTTCAAACTGATTAAATTATTCTTCAATGTATTTCATAATAATACATCTTTCTTATTTATCCACGAATTTTGATTGGAAGGAAATCCAAGCCATTTCACAAAAACTTTGTCACCCTTGGTTTTGATAACTTTTTCAACGAAATATATATGTGGATATTTTGCTGTTTGTAATTCATACTCATAGAAACCTCCTTTAATGGGGTGTCCTTGATAATCTTCTAATAAGTTAATGGATTTGTCAGCTGTCTTTTTGTTATCTTGAAAACTTCCGTTGTCCAGTTGGGTGTACAACCTTTTTCCAAAACATGTTTAAACTTGCTCACTCGAAAAAAAAATATTCTAATATTGATATGAACATAAAATTTTTCACCACATAAAATGTTATTAAATTAGGTAACTAGAGCTATAAGAATTGAAGAACATAAAATAAAAAATTATCTGTAGTAAAAAAAAGTTTCTATTATTTTTCATAAATATTATATTTTCACAAAAAAAATGTTTTTTTGTTATCTCTAACATTTTTAATAGTCACATATTTTCAAATAATTATTTAATAAGCAAACATTTTGCACTGCACACATACCAATGTGATTTAATAAACATTTATTTATATTATCTAATTTGAACATGGACAATAAAATTTTAATTTTCGGACAAGTATTATCACCTAAATCTATAATATTATTTCTATAATACAAATTATTGCTTAACCAAGTTTTCTTTTCTAAACCTTTAACATATATTTTTATATCAGAATGTACTGTAATTTTTATATGGTTAATAATATCTCGAAAGCAAGTTGCTCCCTCGTTCCATGGAATTCCATGATGATATTTCTCAAGCCATTTTACCATATGTTGAGTGCTATGAGAGAGCATCTGGAAACTGCATGGTGGTCTTATAATGTAGTGCTGTTGCATTCACCAGTTGAAGAGAGTATTGCAATTTCTTTTAAAATGATTTTTTTTTATTATTTCTGAAGCCTTGAATGTCTATTATAAAGTATGGAGATTTCATTTAAATTATTTTATTGACTTCAGCGGTCAATGGATTGTAATGAACTAAACAATCATGCAACATATGCTGATGTATTATGATCTGGTGCTGCTTGAAAGTTCATTTCAATTCGTATGTCAACAGGTCCAGTTTTTAGATTTTCATTTTGATAGCGAGTATCTAATACTAGTATCGTTGCAGATGATTTAAACTGACTCCAGGAAATTAAAGGTTCTGCTAACGATTTATTATAGTAATTTTTTTTAAAGTTTACATAGGCATCATAGGCTATAGCATAACGGTTTTTGTTAAAAGCAAGACCCATATCTTCATATGGATAAACATCCGAATTAAGATAAATTTTTAGATCAGTTATATTACAATGATCAAATTTTGTAGAATCAGCAGTAATGTGGTTGCGATCATTTTTTTGTAGAGCGAAAATTATAAATCGGGGTTTTTCCAATTGGGTTGTAGTCTTTATATTCCAAATATGATGAGTAGAGTTTTTAGGTAATGATGGGTATTCATATAGATCCCGATTTCGAAATGCTATTTTCATTGTTTCTCCATTATTAATACTCCTTTATAAATTTAACTTGACTGTATCAGATAGTGATATATGTTGCACTTTCCATTGAACTTTTGATAATGTTATTTGAGGTTTCTCAGCTGCATCGGTACAAATTAAAGCCTTATCATCAGTTCTAGCACGAGTTAGAATTAATTCATGTCGAACATTTGGTATAATATTCGTAAAATATTCTGAAAATCCCAACAATCTCTTCAATGGAATACAAAAATTAAAATAAAATCCATTAGTGAAAATCGATTATTTTGATGACCAACAAGCATTGTTGGTCACCAAAAAAATCAAAAGAAAGGCCGGTGCTTTAATTTTCACTCAAAGAAATATAATTTTTTAAACTGCATTATTAATTAATTTTGTCCTCTTTATAGCTTCACCTTTTTCAGAATTGAGTGTACCTTCTATGTAAAGTAAACTAGTAGATGGTAATATATTTATATTTTGGTGTTGGATTGCAATTCATATAATATCACTTTTATTGAATGAATTCAAAAATGGAGAATAACTATGCCATTGAGAATTGGTAATACTTTCATCAAAAACGGGTTCTCGAAAACTATTCATAATAGTGCTCATTTTTTGATTTATTTTTCTTTAATTTTAATCCAATTGACTTTAAAAACAGTTGATTTTGGTGTGTTAAAACTTTTAAGGTTCTTAGACGTCTATGTGTGTTCAGTGTCTGATTCTGATTGAAATTTAGACCTATATTACTTAAGTATTTATTATTAGGTTGATATTCCTGATTATATATTATCATGTTTCAGGTTTCAAATGCAATCTTGTAGTAATATTTTCACCTCTACAATTCAATAGATTTCCCTCTTGATCGGTAAATTTTAAAACTAAGGATTTTAATCGTCCAACGTTTATTGGTAAATAGATTACATTCAATGGTACTTCGATAATTTTATAGCCTGGACTTACTTTAATTGAAAATTCATGTATTATATGAGCTTGTTGATTATTTATATACGTTCCACTAATAATATTACACTCAATACGTATAGTATTCACCCTATTTATATCAACATAAAGGTCTGATATATGCAATTGTTTTTTTTGTAATAATCTTTTACTAAAACCTAAAAGCTGACAAATACTCTGTTCTTTGGTGAAATCAATATCTCCTACATCAGTATAAATTTCACATTTTAAAGTATTATTATTTGCTTTCAATTCGAAGGTTTTTCGATCTGCTGGATCTGGTTTACCATCATCATTAATACTCAACTTCTCACGAATATACTGCTCTATATCACCAATTTCATCCAACAGGTATCGTGATGACTTTATTACCAATATGAAATTTATTATTATCAATATCCACATTTGGTATTGAATTATATGTTTGAAAATCTACTAATCCACATACATAAGTCCCTTTTATCAATAGATGGAAAATATTATGAAGTAAGTATAGAACTATCACCGTTGAGAGTTAACGTTAATGACATGACGTATTGATAACAATTGATTAAATTTTTGAAAGATCATTCTTTTTATTCAATTTTTAAATTTCATACAATATTATTATTATACAATTTTATTTTCTAATAAAAATTTTATACATAAATGTCCACATATATATGTGTTAAATTCTTGTTCTTTATTATAGTTATAGAATAATTTATCAGCATTTAAGTATGTCACAACTTCAATTGGGGGTTTTAAATTTCCAAAACTATCAAAATAATGAGCAAATTTATTGTGTTTGTAATATGCTACCCAGTGTGTCCCAGGTCCACTAGAATTATCCAAGTTTATTATACCGCATTCGTATTTCCTTATTTTTGAAGGTAAATTATCTCGCATAGAGACACCTCGAAAATTTTGTAAATTTTTCCCAAACTTGAGTAAATCTATATTTGTTAGTGGTTGATTAGGTAGCAGCTTTAAAAGTTTTTTAACTGATTTTCAGGTTTTAAATATAGTCCTAATCCTTTTTTATATGGCTTTAGGTATAATCCTCCTCCATTTTTATCATTGATTGCAATAGCCTCCATTTTTTTTATTATGTCTTTGGCTTTCTTCTAGCCCCTTTTTAGCATTACTAGCATCAATCACTACTTTCGCTACGCCTGCAGCGCCACCTGAAAGAGCACCAACAGCGGAAAGGCCAGCGAACAATGGCACTAAAAAAGGAAGAACTCCTCCTATTTTTGGTATTGGTAGCACTCTCGGCAACTTGTGTTTTTTTTTACGATTTTGACCTTTTGTAGATTTCTTAGCAGCTCGAAGAGCTACTTTTATAGCATTTTTTTGATTTGTTGGGTTAGAAGTTTCAACTGCTATTTTAGCAGATTGTACTGCATCTTTAAATGAATTGATATTTTTATTTTTCTTCTTTCTCTTTGCAGAACCGATTCCAAGTTTTACTTTTCCTTTCATTATGTTTGTAACAAGAAGAGAATTAGCCCGTTCACCCCAAGATGAATTTTTATCAATTACTCTTTCCCAAGCTCTTTCTGCTAAAATTTTATCTGCAATATTTCTATTATTTATGTCTTTACTTTTTGAGTATGCTATATCGTGTGCTCGACAAGCTTCATCCAATGGATTCACCACTTTATCACCTCTTTCTAATCTTTCTTTAAGTTTAGTTCCAGATCCGCAGTAATTATATCCAGGTAAATGCTATTCAATGGGTAATTTATTTATTATTGTGTTTAAAAAACCTCCTCCTTTCTTTTACAATTAAAACGTTTTACCATCTTCCTCCGCATCCATTTTACAACTTAATTGATTTCTAATTATCGACATAGTATTTAACTATGTCACAATTCGATTTGAAATTAGTACAAAAGATGAAGTTTGTGACGCAACAAGGAAATATTAAAATTAAAGTTAAAAATTTTGATGAAACTATAGGTTGTGGTGTTGAAAAAACAAAACTTGGTTCCTTGTTACCGAATAATATACGAGGTTTAATAGTCGGACAATCAAACTGCAGTAAAACGAATATAATATTGAGCATGTTATTAGATGCAAATGGTTAGATTTTTTTTTTTTTAAATATAAAAAAAAAACCTATACTTTATTGTTTTTATATATATATATATATCTTTTAACAATTAAAAAAACAAAAAAAAAGTAGCTTCAGTATTATGAATTTTCAAATAATTATTATGAATTTTCAAATAATTATGTATTATGAATTTTCAAATAATTGTGAAATTATGGAACCATCTGAGGCTTAAAAGAATTCAGTTTTTATTTTTGATGATGTTGCGTGTGAAAGACAAAATAATATACGATCATACTTTTGTATGGGTCGTCATAATGATATTGATAGTTTTTATATATGTCAATCTTATACGCATATACCTAAACATTTAATTCGTGATAATGCAAATTTCATAATATTATTCAAGCAAGATGATTTAAATTTACGAGATATTTACAATGATCATGTAAACTCTGATATGTCATTTAATCAATTCAAAAATGTCTGCAGTGAGTGTTGGAAAGAGCAGTATGGGTTTCTACTTATTGATAAAAACAGACCCTGCAATAAAGGTGAATATCGAAAAAAATTCGATGCATTTTTAATGCTTGATTAATAAAAGTGCATGATTAATGAAATTTGATCTGACCAGTTAAAAATCGATCTGACTAGTCAATAACCGACCGATCCGTTCAGTCAATAACCGATCTAATCAGAATCTGTATTAACCTATGTAATAAGAGTATAAAAGCGATCAAAATTGCTTAACTTAAATCAGTATTGATTTAGAGTTGAGTAAATCGTAATACAAAATGAATGAAAAAGTGTTAAAAGAGTTGATAAAAACTCGTAAAGCTTTGAAGCGTAAATATGCAACTATAAAAACCGGAGAAACTAGCAAAGAAACTGAATTGGAAACTACTTTCGAGCCCATTGTAAAACCTCTAAAAGAATTAATACAAGTATCTCGACATGATAAAATATCTAACGAAATAATAAAACCAGAAATAAAACAAGAAGAATATGATTATTTAAAACCTGAAAAAAAAAATTAAGTTTCAAAAGCTTTACAACATCAACACCAAATTCAACACTAAAATTTGATACTACAGATAATTATGAAACACCTAGAAAATATATTGTTAATATTTCATCATCATCATCATCAAAATTATGGACACTAACTCCAATCAAAGAGACTGAACTAGATAAAACATATGGCCCTCACTTCGATAGTGTAAACAATTTAAGCAAATTGGGTAAATCTGTTTTTAAAATTGACGAGAATAACATTTACATTGATAATTATTTATTTATTTATTTATTTATTTATTGCAATATACTTATGATATACATTATCAGTTTGCTACTAAATTTATAAAGTTGAGAGATCAGAATCTAGTGCTTTATTCTTTACAACTCAGATATTTATTAATAATTGTATGAGCAGATAGTTTAATTTTATAATAAAATATTGTTAAGGAAAAATTTCAAAACCTTTGACTAAATAAACTACAACTTAACCCTAACTTAATTTAAAAAAAAAAAAAAAAAAAAAAAAAAAATATTGTTCATGAGCTGATTAAATCATGTTCTGAAAATTGACAGTTTTCAATGAATTTTTCTCGCATATTATCACAATATGTTATAAACATATCTATGTTGACTGAGCGATGAAGCAGCTGGGTTGAGAAGTATCTTGGTAGATTCTTCATTAATTTTAATGTTTTATTTTGAGCAATTTGAATTTTGTTTTTGTGCGTTCTTGAAGTGTCAGCCCATACGGGATAACCATATGATAAACACGGTCTGAAAATCGAATTATAGATTAATAATTTATTTTTTATACTAAGAAATGATTTCCTGTTAATTAGTGGATACAGTGTTTTTATTAATACGTCATTTTTTTCAATAATTTTTTTAACATGTAGACCGAAATTTAGTTTAGAATCGAGATTGATTACTAAATATTTAATGCTGGTGACCACGGAATATCTGTATTCCGTGGTCATCCAGCATTGATAATTATAATTCTTTTAAAATTAAAAAGGGTTTATACGAACTGATATTTCACAAAAGTCCTCAACACTATGCTGACGATGATTTGACAAATTACAAAAAAATTTTAATTATAACAAATGCTCATTTAAAAGACCCGAATGACTCAAATTCACAAATTAATGGTAATAAAGGGTACAAATATATAAATACATATAATTCAAAATCTGGTGACACATAAGTATAATACTCGGAAATAAAAGGTGGAAACCTATCGAAAACAAAAAGATTGCCATTGGATATGGAATTTTCATCAAAACCTATGGAGTACGTTCATTGGGATGATCCGAATGAACTTGTTGATAGATTAAAGCTCTTGATGGCATCTCAAGAGGCTGGAAATAATATTCATAATAATGAAATTCTTTTAATAATTGAAGAACTTAAGGAGGTAAACTTAATTGAATAAATAAATAATAGACTTTCCAAATTAATTTTTCCAAAATAAGTAAAATGGTTATCAATAAGTTTGGTCGAAGTGATAATAATGAAAGATCCACTCCAGGACCACCACGAAATGGATTTAATTTAACATCTGCTGGAGACTATGACATGCAATTTAAACGTCTTGTTAAAATTGGTAATTCAACAAATCTTAAGGATGGAGCTACAAAAGAATACATTGATGATGGAATAAATACAATTGATCGGAATATTACAATTCTTCAAAAGCATATAGATAGTTCATATGATAATTTAATGGAATATATCGATATGGAAATTTTAAAAATCATGGATATACTAGAAATATTCGAAAAAATTATTATTAAAGTACAAGTTCACAATTTAAAAAATCACTAAAACTGAGATCACTAAAAATGATGAAAAAAAATTATTAGCTACAGTTTATAATCACATTAAAAATGCACCATTTACTAATTTTAAAGTTGGTGAGTCAGTTCGAGTGAGCAAGTTTAAACATGTTTTTGAAAAAGGTTGTACACCCAACTGGACAACGGAAGTTTTCAAGACAACAAAAAGACAGCTGACAAATCCATTAACTTATTAGAAGATTATCAAGGACACCCCATTAAAGGAGGTTTCTATGAGTATGAATTACAAACAGCAAAATATCCACATATATATTTCGTTGAAAAAGTTATCAAAACCAAGGGTGACAAAGTTTTTGTGACATGGCTTGGATTTCCTTCCAATCAAAATTCGTGGATAAATAAGAAAGATGTATTATTGTGAAATACATTGAAGAATAATTTAATCAGTTTGAAATTAAAATAAACAAACATATTTGGTATTTACCACCTCTGCCATATATAACAGAAATAATAATCAACGCTAAAATATGAGCGACAAAAATCAATTACTCAACGAAAATAAAAAAATTGATAAAGTGAAGGAGTGCAAATATAAATTATTTTGTACGGGAAAAAATGTGATTCTTCAAGTTCACAGAAACCATCATCATCATCAGCAGGAGCATCAGGAGAAAAATCTTCAATTCCATATAAAAATTTAAAAAAAAAATACATGTACATGTTTCTGTAAATACATAAATAAAAACAAAAATTTGTTATTTCAAAATATTTCTTTTTTATTTATTACATATTAATTCTTGTAAATCAAACAATTTTATTTTGTCTATGTACAAATGCATTCTAGTTTTTCTATTTCACTCTTTAAAAATTTTATTTCATCATTTAGAGATTTGAAATTAAGTGAATTAAAAATTATATCTGGTAAATTTTTAATATCATCTTTTAGTTCATTTGAAGATTTTTCACATTGCGATTTTATTTTAATTGTTTCGTTGTCAACAAACTGTTTTGAAACAACATCCAAATTATCTATAGGTTGTGCGATGTTTATAACTCGTTTATGTTTCAAGTCATAATCACCTTGAACTGTTAAATGAAATCCTACACCCGGTGGACCCCGTAAAGGTTTTCTCTCCCTCCAATCATCAGTTCGTCCAAATTTGTCAATAGGCATTTTAGGAATGATTAAATATTGTATAAATGGTTAGAGTAAATGAAAATAACAAAATTTAATTTTTCAAACTGAAATATTTCTTTTTATATATTTATTATATTATAAAGTATATCTTTTATTTCATATTTAAGATATGTCCATGTTGTACCTTTGGTTAAATTTTCTCAAATCAATTATTTCATAATCTGATCGATAAGTTGTGTCATGCGATGTATATCTTTCAATTTCACCATTACTCAAAATTCTTTCACTGTCAACTTCCTTATATTCCAAACAATTTATTTTCAAAGATCTTTTTTGAAAATCACTATCATAGGCACATCGTATTTTGATTTCTTTATCATCACCATATTCAAATTTAAAATGTCTATAAAATATATGTTCACTTTCGATTATACCAGCAATGTCTTTTTCTTTTTTAATTAAATCAGCTTTAAAAGCTTCAATCGCTTCTTCAATAGTAACACGAGTTAAACTTTGGGCTCCTCACTTGGTACTGTTGAATGGATATTTATAGTTGATGTTTGCAGCGAATCCTCCAGTTCAGGAGAATGAACATGTTTTAGTAGATTTATAGACAAGCGTATTTGAATTGTTTCATTACTTGGGAGTAGAACATTGAATATAACATCTCCATTATGATCCTGATTCAATGTAATATTATTTACAGGAGCTCCATAAATATTAGCAAGACTCAAACTTGAAATAAAAATAAGTAAAATTTTCGTCATATATTTAAAGCTTCTTTAGGTTGAAAGATTGAAGTTAATGCTTCAATAGTATTTTGTAGAATGAGATTTTTGTGTTAGTATAATTGACTTTTATACATATTAATTATCTAATTTGTTTGAGACTATTCCTTCTTTTGCAAACGAACTGCCAAAGTTGCCTCGTAATCTTCCGCTAATACTAATAAGCGTAAAACATCATCTGTAATAGAATTATTTTTTTTTTGCATGTAAATCATTTTCACTGTTTTCAAGTTGTTTGTTGAGCTCATAATTTTTTGTTTCATATTATATACAGTATCTCTATCGCCATAGTTTTCCATCATATTCTCTAATTGTAGTAATGCATTATTAAGCCTGTTTATCAATTCTTATTTTTTATCCACAACTATGTTGTCAGCTTTTCTATATATAGATGTGGTAGTACGAGATAATGATTCTGATGTTTTCTTTCCAATAATCTCCCATTCATCGTCCACTGCGAATGGACAATCGATTGGAAACTTGTTTATTTTGAAACATTGCACTCTCATTGCTTATATTATTTATTTCACCGGCTATTCCTATATCACCACCCATAACTTCAATTTGAACTCAAGAAATTGAAGACCCCAATTTCGATATGTTGGTAAAGATTCACCATTTCTTACAGATAGTAATAAAACCTTATCATCGCCATGTTCAAGAATTGCCCAAAGCTCTAACACCGAACCAAAAATTTTCACATTTTAACTATTTTAAAGGATTTCCATTTTCTCATGCAAATACAATATACTTCTTCACTACCACTCGCTTAATTAACTAGTATTAACTTATTTGGTAATTTGTTGGATATTTATAGTAATTCATTATTTTCATAATATATTGTTTTCTTAAAAGTTCCATAACACAAGCACATGTATATGTGCATTCACATTTCATTTGTTGTGTATATGTGTCTGTTGTGTTTGGAAATCTGATGTAAAAATCAATTATTATATCTTTATGTTCTTTCAATAGCACACCATCATATTTTTCTAAAAAACATTTTATGAAATTATTGCTCATATTTATGTTATATCTTACACAGTTAGTAACATACTAAAAATCAAAACTAAGTAACCAAATTTACAAATCTCATTAACTTTATTTGTTTTCAATTATAAAATTAACATTTGTAATAAAGTAATTATTTTATTTAGCTTAATAATAAATTATTTGTACCAGCCAATCTCATATATAATCTCATAAGTTTTATACAAGAATCTTCAATAAAGTTTATACTGCTACATGAACATGTATCTGGTCTGGCCCAGATGTTGCGTCATCAGAAGACCATATACAATTTGAATAGTGTAACCCATGAAATGAAAATTTCATTTCAACATTCACTAATTTCGTTAATGCTTTCCGATAATTTTCAAATTCCTCTCTATGTTCATCAAGCATGAAATTTTTATAAACTTTTAAAAATTTATCTAGCAATAGTAATTTATCATTTATATAGTTCTTCATTTGATTGTAGTATTTCATCATGATCATCATCATCATCATCATCATCACCATCAAATGTAGTAATTGTCTTCAAATTTTCCCACATTATAATAAATCAACCTTCATCAGTTTAGATCTATTTTTAACGAAATATATTTTTTCTAAAGTAGACGGTATATATATATTTATTATTATTCTAAATCTTATTTACATAAATTCTTTTAATAGTAAAAATAACCTTTATATCTGAATCATTAACATATGTTTTCACTGATAAGACTAACCACAAAAATTTTAAATTTAGCAAATATCAACTAATGTAGTTTGTTAAAAGGTTAAAACTTAGACACACAATACTAACATCATTAACCCCCAACCACACCCCATCCCACACACCCCAATCCCACATCCGCATCCCACACCATCATATCCAATACACCAACCTCCCACACACTAAAACGTGCTCATTAAACAACAATGACAGACCGACAAAACGACAGACACTCTGACACATCGTCAAACGACAAACCGACAGACAACACGATCACCCGACAGACAAAACGACAGACCGACAGACAACACGAACACGACAGACCGACAGACACCACGACAGACCGACAGACAACACGACAGACACCAACAACTACCAACACACCCCTTAATTCACCTTCACAAAATAGCAAATTACAGGGTGTGTTGATTGATGGCCTAGAACCCGCATAGCTCTTACTACTTAGGTGAATTTATATAATTACCTCCGATTATGTGAATTTACCAAAAGTATTGGAGAATGTGATAAATTTATCAAATATTCCGGACAATATGAATTATCCTGTGCCCATTGGTGTCTTCGAAATTAGATAAAATCCTAGACGAAAATATGGTCATTCATCATTTCAACCAGACCACTATAATGAATGTGTTTACCAAATATCAGCCCAATCCGTCCAGGGGTGCCAGAGAAAATCCCAGATGGAAATATGTATGGGCGTACATAATTGTTTTGTAGAATAAAATAACCCCCATTATTTTAAATTACGAAAAATAAACAGGAAATTTAGAAATGTTAGAACTTTCTTGACTGCAAAAGCAAATCCTATATGTTTCGCAGTTGCGTAGTAATGCGCAAAAAGTTCTTATATTTCTAAGTTAAAACTTGCAGTGCAGCTTGCATTATCGAAAACGCCCAAAATTATCGAATACAAGTTCACTTATCAAATACAACCCAATATAAATAAACCATTTAAATTTAAACTAACTACATGAAGTTGGCAATAAAATTTACTAAACCCGGACACCCGGAATAGTTTATTTATATTAGGGTGTCTTTGATAAGTGAAATTGTATTCGATAATTTTATTAATTAAAGACACCAATGGGCACAGGGACAGGAGATTATTCATATTGTCCGGAATATTTGATAAATTTATTAAAATTTATTAAATTCTCCAATATTGTATGTAAGTTTGCATAATCGCCGGTAATTATGTATAGTAGGTCGATTAATCGAATTCACCGTAAAAAATATATATTAGTTGTCAAGAATAATATCACACACACTCTGTTACCGAGTCTTGGATAAAGGTTATTGAAAGCATTGCGATTAATTTTTATTTTTTTTTATTTCATTCATTGTTTTATAATTATGTGTGTACATATAAAAAAAAACTTAAAATACTATGTTTAATTTTATTTCTTATAGATTTATAATGGATTTATAATATATGTATATATAATATATAAAAATATAGATTGGTTTTGGTAAAATATTTCCAATTTACATAAAAAAATAATATGGAAATAATTATTAAAATTGTAACAATAAATACGTAACATTAAATTAAAATATTGAAAAAAGTTTTATAATCAAATGCCACTAAGAGGGCCATTATAAATCTATAAGAAATAAAATTAAACATAGTATTTTAAGTTTTTTTTTATATGTACACACATAATTATAAAACAATGAATGAAATAAAAAAAAATAAAAATTAATCGCAATGCTTTCAATAACCTTTATCCAAGACTCGGTAACAGAGTGTGTGTGATATTATTCTTGACAACTAAAGCAACACCACCATGGGCAGATTCAATGCGGTCAGCCCGATAAATATTGAAATATCTGTCATAAAAAGTTAGTTTAGGTTTGAGCCAAGACTCAGTAATTTTTGAAATTTTAATATAATTATTTTTTTTAAAATCAAAAAATGCTACAGATTGGGGCGCCGTGGGTCATGTCGGGAACGGGGACAATGTTGGGCGCTGGAATACAAAAAATCATGTAGAGTATCATATGCAGGGTCTTGGAGAGTAGATCTCAATGGGTGGTAGTCCGGGGAGCGCCGTGGGTCAAGTGTGGCCCAAAATCAAAAAAATCATTTTAGGTATCAAATGAAAGGTCGTGAAGAGTACATCTTGTTGCTTAGTCCATAGGTCAAACAGGCCCAAAACCAGTTAACAGAAAATTTATTACTTTCCCTTTTATGAATTCACTCCTCCAGTATGTCGGTATGTCGGTATCTCCTCACCTGGCCATAACTCTGAAACGGCGGGACCGATTGAGCTCCAATTTGGAAGGTGAGCTCGTGTCATCACATGATTGGTGCCCTATAAATTAAGGGCCTTTGTGATTAGAGGGAAGGGGCTGCGGAGGTCCGTTTAATTTTTGAATGTACCAAAAAAACCATGTGGGGTATCAAATGAAAGGTCTTGACGAGTACATCTAATTGAGCGGTAGTTCGGGGGGTGGGGGGCGCCGTGGGTCATGTCGCCCAAAACGGGGGTAATGTTGGGCTCCATAATACAAAAAATCATGTGGGGTATCAAATGAAAGGACTTGACGAGTACATCTCATTGAGCGGTCGTCCGGGGGGCGCCGTGCGTCATGTCGCCCAAAACGGGGGCAATGTTGGGCTCCATAATACATAAAATCATGTGGGGTATCAAATGAAAGGTCCTGAAGAGTACACCTAATTGAGCGGTAGTCCGGGGGGCGCCGCGGTTCATGTCAGGTCCAAAACGGGGGCAATGTGGGGTCCAAAATACAAAAAAACATGTGGGGTATCAAATGAAAGGTCTTGAAGAGTACATCTCATTGAGCGGTAGTGCGGGGGCCGCCGTGGGTCATGGCTGGCTCAAAACGGGGTCAATGTTGGGCCCTATAATACAAGAATCATGTGCGGTATCAAATGAAAGGTCTTGACGAATACATCGCATTGAGCGGTAGTCCGGGGGGCGCCGTGGGTCATGTCGGGTCCAAAACGGGGCAATGTTGGGCTCCATAATACAAAAAATCATGTGGGGTATCAAATGAAAGGTCTTGACGAGTTCATCTCATTGAGCGGTAGTCCGATGGGCGCCGTGGGTCATGTCAGGCCCAGAATGGCGGCAATGTGGGGTCCATAATACAAAGAAACACGTGGGGTATCAAATGAAAGGTCTTGACGAGTACATCTCATTGAGCTGTAGTCTGAGGGCGGCCTGGGTCATGTAGGGGTTAAAACGGGAGCAATGTTGGGCCCCATTATACAAAAATCATGTGGGGTATCAAATGAAAGGTTTCCGACAGTACATCTCAATGGGCATAAATCCGGAGGCGCCTTGAGTCATCTCGGGCCCAAAACGGGGTAATTTGGGGCCCTATCATACAAAAAATCATGTGGGGTATCTAAAGAAAGGTCTTGAAGAGGACATCTTGTTGAGTACTCAGAGAGGTACTCTGGGTCTTGTGGGACCCCTAAAAAAGACATGAGAGGTATCAAATAAAAGGTATTGAAGAATACATCGCCCAAAAGTGTCATGTGGGGGCCCATCATAAAAAAAATCATGTGGGGCATCAAATGAAAGGCCTTGAAGAGTAGTCCGAGCAGTACCCTGGGTCATGTGGAGCCAATTATACAAAAAAACATGTAGGGCACCGGGGGCCATGCAAGGCCCAAAACATCGGCCACATGTGGAATTCCAAATCGTGGGCCATGAGGAGCTCAAACAAATCATTCCCAAGTTGTCAAAGTATTTAAATATTTTTAGTCGGTCAAATTAATAAATATTTGACCGACTAAAAAGTGTAAAATAAAAAATATAAATAAAAAAAAGTTTTTTAAAAATACTTTCCCTTAAAGAAATATTCAACTAAAAAGTAATAAACAAGCAAATAATACCACATCAATGTACTTTCCCGTTGAGTTTTAGCCACTGTCAGCAATAGTAAAGGAAAGTAGACCTAATAATATGAAAATATTAATGCCAGAATTAATGCCATTTATAAGGAGGTATGCTTACCCTTACTATTGCTGACAGTGGCTAAAACTCAACGGGAAAGTACATTGATGTGGTATTATTTGCTTGTTTATTACTTTTTAGTTGAATATTTCTTTAAGGGAAAGTATTTTTAAAAAACTTTTTTTTATTTATATTTTTTTTAAATATAAAATTTCGCGGTTTTCAAATTTCGTTTGCTCAATATTTCTGTATCTCGCGAGTAAATTTTTAATTTGTGACCATAAAGTTAATTTTTTACTACTATTTGGTAAAATCCATTGCAATTCATTATATGGAACTTCGGATCCATGTAAAATAACATTTACTACTAAATATTTATTAATACTAATTCGGACAGAAATATTGCATTTTAAATCGTCGCTATTTTCGAGTAAAACAAATACACATTTTTCCTCATTTTCGAAAAGAAGATAATTTTGAAAATTGATTTTTTGTTTAAAATTATTTTTAAAAATACTGTAATCTTTAATAATGTTAGATGCAAAAAAATCATCTGACCTTTTTTCTAATAAAATATTTAATTTTTTGAATTTTCTCTGACGGATCCCGTCTTTGAATGTTTTCTATAGGTGTATTTAGTAATTTGGAAAAATTGAAAAATTAAATTTATTATTTTCATTGTTTTATTGTTTTATATAATCTTCTTCTCGAAAATGAATCGCACAAACAGCAGAACATTTTGTTGGCTGCCAGTCACTTCTGTAAATAGCGCCTACTTATCTACTTATCTTTTAAATCCTGATCTTTAGGAAAACCAAAAGTTGGAATCGATGGTTCTGACGAAAAATAATTGGACTTGCAATAAGGTACCACACAATGTCGCGGCATTATTTAACTTCAAAAATCAAAAAATTGCACGAAATTTGCACACTTAGTTTATATTAAATTGCCTTTAGCACACTAATTATTAACTATAAATTAAATAACAAATAAATATAACAACTTAATATTTATAAATATTGAGATATTCCAATAAGAAATTTTATTTCTTGTTTATGAAATTTGCACTAAATTTTTATCACAAAAATAAACTATGTAAATCAAATAATCGTACAATTTTTTTTAATAAAAACAAATCTACAATTATTAAAGTATAATTTACACTACTTTTTAATAAAAATCTCTTATTAATTACCATAAAATATCACTTTTAATTATTTATTTTCCGCGCGTCTATTTATGCCGCCATTAAATTTGACATTAGCAAATTTTTGACTTCTGACTACTCTCGCGGTTTCGATGAATGCATACATCAGGGCTTTTTAGTAGTGTTGGTTTTGATTGAACGCACACTAACATGGAATTTTGGCGGGACGAACTACACTTTGTTCTGCCGTTTCACTACTGTATCTATATCTATACTGTGGTTTATACACAATAACTTTTATGTAGTAGTATGATTTTATACTATCCTCGTGAGTGTCAAAAAAGTTTTGTTAATTTTAATAAAACAAAGTCCGGCGTGAACCTAGACTAAGAATTGAAAAATAAAAAAATATTTTCAATTCTTAAATTAGTTCAGAAAATTATATTCATTCAAATACGAATACGCATATATACATAAAAAACATATCATATGTTTTTTTCCCCCCTTCTTAGATAATAGAATATAAGGATAGGCTATGTTAGTGATTTTACACTATAAAATGAATTTTCTATTGAAGTACTTTTTTTGCTCTTTCCCACTTGAAAAAGCCCGCATAGGTCTGTCTCACTCCCTCTAAATATAAATATGGTTGACTAGAAGAGTAGCCGTTTATATAAAATTAATATAAAAAAACGTAAAAGGTACAGTTGAAATATTTGAAGTAAAAAAAAAAATATTATATGGGTAAATTTAATTTTGGTTCTAAATTGATATTTTATTATAAATATAGCTAAAATTATATTGAATTTAAGGACATTATTTTATTTTATTAAAGGCGCGCTTCGTATTTTCCTAAAAGTGTTCAATTGTGAAAATTTTATATTGACAAATATTTTGGGAATCTTATTTATTTTTAAATTTAGTTATATCTATTATTCTTGGAATATTATATTTTATACATACCGCAGGTAAAATATAAATAATAATGAAAACGGTATAATTAATTTTTTTCAATAAATTCATATAAAAATAAATGAATTTGTTATATGAAACAATACGCATTTCTCTCTCCACAATAAAGGTTGATATTGATTTTTCTTTATTAAAAACATTAATTTTCTTGTTACAATAATTAAAAATTAATAAATTTTAATTTTGTGTACATTTTGTAAACAAACTAGTACCTTATTATCTTATTTTATTTTATAACAGTACAATTTATTTTACTATTTTTGTTGTTATAACGGCAACTGTTTAAATTTTTCAAATTTATATGAAACATAATTTTGTGTTTGATAAATTTGAAATTTATTAGTTAAAAATTTGTTTTTGAAGAGAAAATAAGAGTGATAATTAAAAATTACTATATTAATAGAGAAGTGAAATTATTAAACTTAAAATAAATATCAAGCCAACAAATTAGAAATATATGGAAGGAGCATAAGTAATAAAAATTGAAGCCAGCCTGGGTATAGTAGTCTCTTTCTTTTCACCACCGAACTGTCAAAATTAATAATAAATCGCAAAAAAGAGCCGGACTAGGTTTTTTTAATTCGGGCAGTAGTTTTTAAGGAGATAAAATTAATTGTTTTTGAAAAATACATGTAAAGATCATGCTAAGGAATATTTTAGGTCGCGCAACGATAATTATACAAATGGTAAAATATATTAATTTTGTTTAGCTAGTTAATATTTTTAATTTATATTGAGACACCTAAAATTAAAAAAAAAAACCTGCCCTCTAAAAATCTAAAATCAGCTGTTATAATATTTTTCATATTATTAATTTGACAGTTCGGTGTTGAAAAGAAAGAGAACTATCGAAATCGTGGCTTCATAAACAATTTTTCAATATTATTAAAATTCTAATGTGTTAAAAAGAGAGGGAACATTTATGCTCCTTCCATATATTTCTAATTCATTGTATCAAGCGTAATGTTTAATTATGTTAATACAAAGTAAATCTTCATTCTACTGGAATATCTTTTTATAGGTGATTTATGATTATAAAAATATATTAATTTAATTGGTAATAACCATATTAAACTATTTCTTGAAACTTCAGTTAAAGTTTATTTTACAAAAGTTAATAATTTAAAAAAATATATTTTATATTTTTTTGGATGAAATGAAAATTTTAACCAATCAGAATTAGGCTGGGGCAGTTTTCAGTGACATGCGTTTTTCTTTTATGAGGGAGTGCGTTATAAATTATGAGCATAATTTTTATATAATTTTATTGTTTATTTTAACATTTCCAAAAAGAAAATAGCGAAATTATGCGTGGAAAAATAGTAAAGATATAAATTAAGGAGATATTGGGAGCTTTTTTTTTTGAATTTTTTTTTAACAAAAATTGTTGTGTTCAAAGAATTGAATTGTAAAATAGATATTAAAGTTCATGTTTATGAAATATTTTTTAAATAAAAAACCAAATTGTGATTAATAATACACAGTTTTATTAAAAATACTAATACTAATATTTTTTAAAATTAATTCCAGCCACTTGTCGCCCTTTAAAACTCCCCTTTTTGCAATTATTCTACTTCAATGCGCAAACCACTACATAAGCAGTCAAATTTCTATGTATGCAAAAGTACTTCACTAAATTTATAATACAGCGCATCCTTATATTCTATTATCTAAGCCCCCTTACACTTCTGTACATAGAATAAGTAAATAAAAAAAATTACAATAACAAATATACACAAATTTTACCATTTTGAATTGTCTCAGTTATTCAAATTTAGATGGCCCTGTTAAATCAAAAATATGATTTATGTCCCTACTATATTTTAGTTAGCACTTCTCTCACGGCATTTTTTTAAAAAAAATCACTGAAGTGGGACTACTATATAAATTTATATACAAAGATTTAACTTAATCTATTTTTTAACTTAAAGACTTTGAACTTATTAATAATAAAGATAAAACGAGATAGCTAATCACGAATGAAAAATTGTGAAAACATGAATTTTTTCATTCGCTATAGTAAAAACAGTCAAAATAAAAATTTTAAATGACCACCGTATGTCAGAAAATGTTTAATATATTTTTAGAGTTGGTGTAGTTATATTAAATATTTTATATAATGTATATTTTTTTTATTACTTCTTCTTTACTCTTGTCGTTGTTATATCCAACACTACAATACATTTTACGCTCAAAATCAAACATTTCAATCCAATTCCAATCCAATCTGTCTAGTTTCGTGGAGTTGAAATGCATTTAACAAAAACTGAGCTCAAAAACTTTTTCCATGCACACTCAAAAACTGTTTCCATGCATCCGGATTTAACTGGAGTTCAATCCACATGGAAACCTAATATTAGACAAATTGTAATTTTGCAACATAAATAGTTTGATTGCAATTTTGCAATTTAAATAGTTTCATTAAATTAAAAACTTTCATTATATACATAGCCACACATATATTAATTTTAGTTATACCATTGTTTATATATCATATAGTTGTCCAATCAAGGCATTTTTTGAGTTGTTGCGCCGAGATTAGAAAATTATAGGAGGCAGCACCATCGATTAGTAATGGTTGAAGACTCTGCTATTGATTTCACACATGTTCTTTCAAAAGAGCTTTAGAACATTTACTGTGTAAATCAATATAAAAAAAAACTTTAGAATTTAAAATTTTTTTGTTCTTTTATCATCACTTAAATAATATATTATATTTACATATTTGGAAAGGGTATTAATTTTATTACTTATTAACGATAAATTAAACACACCTTTCCAAATATCCATATAAAATTTTAAATTATGAAAGCTTTTCTTTTTTTTTCGCATTAAAAAAAAGAGTAGTATATTGTTTAATTTCATATTTTATTACTTATTAACGATAAATTAAACACACCTTTCCAAATATCCATATAAAATTTTAAATTATGAAAGCTTTTCTTTTTTTTTCGCATTAAAAAAAAGACGCGTAATATATTTTTTTGCTTTGTTTTCGCATAAGTTTGTTTGTATTGTATAATCTTATGAATTTTTTTATAATTATACAATACAATCTCATGCGAATACCACCCAAAACTATAGTTTATAGTTTTTGGTTGGAATTCGTATGATTGTATTGTATAATTTTAATAAAAAGTTTTGGTGGTATTCGTACATTTGAAAATAATCTAATTCATAAATAAATTCTAATTTTAAATTTTTAGCAAAAAGAAATATAGTTTCTTATATATTGAGGAACAGTACAGTCGTTTGGGTTATCTGGTAATATCGATTAAAAAATGTATGGATTCTTTTTTTTCAGACTAAATTAGACGTCACAAAGAACATTTTTAAAAATATTTTATTCATCTATTAGTTATAATCAACATTTAATATTCTATAATTATAGAAAAAAAAAACACAAAAAACAATTGAATTTAATTTGAAAATTTATTAATTTAATTTAGAAAAGATTAAAATATTTTTAATAATGTGTTTGTGTTGAAAAATTTCTAATTTATTCCAGAAAAAAAAAATACATGAATTTTTTTAATCGATATTACCAAAATCCCCAAACGCCTGTACTATTCTTATAATATAGAAGAAATTATATTTCTTTTTGCTAAAAAAATATAAATGAATTAAGCGCGGCGCAGAATGTGAGCGTTAACTTACGATTGTACCTTTAAAAATGTTATTGTTAAATATATATCAATTATATTACACAAAATTTTGCGCATAAAATTATTTTGATATATATTAATAAATTTTTGTGTTTGGCATTGTATTTTGTTTGGTTTTAGCTTTTATGCTAGATAAAAAACAGTTACATAAAGTTAGCGCTCACATTCTTTGCCGTGCTTTATACATAAATAAATTCTAATTTTCAATTTTTTCCAAAATAGTTTTTCAAATGAACGAATACCACCAAAACTATTTATTAGACAATACAAACAAACTTATGCGAAAACAAAGCAAAAAAAAATATTACGCGTCTTTTTTTTAATGCGAAAAAAAAGAAAAGCTTTCATAATTTAAAATTTTATATGGATATTTGGAAAGGTGTGTTTAATTTATCGTTAATAAGTAATAAAATATGAAATTAAACAATATACTACCTTCTACTTTTGGATAGATAAATTAATACCCTTTCCAAATATGTAAATATAATATATTGTTATATAATATTATATTTAATATTATGTATGAGATTTAAAATAAAGTTTCTCACGGTTCAAACAAATATATTGTCGAATAAACGCTTATTCGACAATTCACACAGTCAAAATGTAACATAATTACAATAAATGATTTTTCGTTAGAAAAATCTAAAATAACATAAATTATAAATCTCATGTTCAAAATAAAGCTTAATGACAATTCACACAATATGTGAAATATGAACCTCCTAAAATCAAATGCATTTTTCGTTTCTTTTAATAGTACAATTAAATTTAAATTTTTTAATTAAGTTTTTAGTTTTAAGCAAGACACTGTAATTGTAACATCAAATCTTTCGCATAAATAAAATCGCTTCCGAAAAAATAAATATTGTTATTATTTTTATAAGACATATAACTGGCGCAGTCGGAAAAAGCGAAAGTCAATAATCAATAGCTTTGAAAATTGAAATTATAGTTACTGTTTAAAATAAAAAAAAAATAATTTTTAATTAAAGATAATTAAAATACGAAAATAAATTTGATAAAAGTGCTTAGAACTAATGTCATTTAACAAGAGTGAAATGATAGTGCTATATTAAGTTAATTACTTCAAAATTAGTGATTAATAACTATCTAATAACCAAAAACAACAGTGCACACACATTATTATATAAACACAAAAAATATATTTATATAATAATAAATAAATTAAATTTTAAATTTATATTGAAAAGTAATATTTCGATTGCTCAAAGTGACAGTAATAAAAAAAAAAAAAATTAAAATAAATTCATAAGTGCTACAACAGTGAACGTCACAGCAGCCTATCCATCCCACAACACTTATAACAGTTTGAACATTCAAAACAAGAACATCAAAGGTACTTAGAAGAAAAATAAAATAAATTAATTTTAGTTAAGAAACAAAAATTTATAAAAAATATTAGTTACAATATTATACCTTTAGTTAAAGTTAATTATATTACAAGTGCAGATATAATAAATTGTGAAAAAAGAGAGAAATAAGCAAAAGTAATAAATAAAATACATTTTTGTAATTTTAATTAAGTTATTTTGCACACAAAATTTGTTAAATAAATACAAGAAAATGAATGATACTATTGAGATGGATCAGTTTAATTTAATAGAAAATAGAAACCCAAACACCTTGGCAGATGCTTATGAAATTATAGGATCTAACGGATATCTAAAATTTACGGGATTACCTTCAAGAAATAACTCGTACCAAAAATCATATAATTCTAATCGTAATAATTTCGAAAAATATCGTAATAACAACAATCCAAATTATTATAATAAAAATAACACAAATGTTTCTCATAATAACTATCAAAATTCTAATCAAAGAAATTATGTACCTAGTACACAGACTCAAAGATCAAATTATACAAATAACAATAATAATAGAAAAAGTCATAGTAATTTAAATCCGAATTCAAGAATTTTTTCCAGTAGCAGACAAACACAGCGTACAAATTATACTACTAACAACAATGACGCGAACATACAACTAAATTATTATAATAAAAATAATACAAGAATAGAACCAATGGATATTTCTGTAAATACGCAAATTCCAGAAAATCAAAATTTTCACCACACTACATTAAACAACTACCCTATATAGTAGTTAATACTAGAATAAAAAAGCTGAAATTCATACTAGATACTGGTGCTGAATTAAACATAATAAATACTAATCTATGTCATCCAAAATGGAAAATAAATACCCCTCCACAAACTTTAAAAGTATTAAATAGAGTTATTCAGTCAAAATGTAAATGTAGATTTTCACTATTCGAGATTTTTAATGAAAAAAAAGAAGTAGATTTCGTAGAATTTCCATTCCATAATTATTTTGATGGAATTATTGGAAATAATATTTTAGTACCATTAAATTCAATTATTGACTATAAACAACGATTACTTATAGAAGTTTTAAATCCACATACCTATGCTGAAAATAATATAAACTTATTAAATATTTTTAAAGAACCTGAAATTAATAATAACTTAGTTTGCGATAATGGTAATGATAAAGAAATCATGTCCACCAGTGCAACTATCCACAGCGCACCTGAAGACGATTCACATTTTATCCATATTACAGAAAAGGCAATTAATATTTATAAAAATCAAATCTATCTTTATACTGGTGATAAAGAAAAATTTTTGACTAAAATTATTAACAAAAAAGCTGCCAATTTGGAAGAGTGCTTCATATACCCTTTTGATCTACCTAGAATTTAGTGAAAACGAAGAATTAAATAAAAATTATGATTTTTACAAAACTCCAAATGCTGTACAATTTAAAATTACAATCAAGTTTTTATAAATAAGTACTCGAATTTGTAATAGTATATTTGTACTAAATACTCGAAATGTAATATACATATGTTTTTATTCTATAAATTTCGAAATTTTTGCCCCTGTAAAATGAAGAGGGTTGAAGGTACGTGTCTGAATTTTGTATACAAGGTGTAGGTGTGTATTTTTAAGAAAATGGTTTCTCATTTTTTCAATCCAGTCCCCCGCCGAGGTGTTGCAGCCTGTTTAATAGATATAGCCCCTCATCCATATGAAAAGGGAAACGGGTGAAAATTTTGAATGATTTCGAAAGACACCAACCTATTATACCTAACTTACAAGATATAGGACCCTATCTGAAATGCGGCTTATTTTATAGTAATTTTAAGTTCCAAATATTCAATTTTAATAAACTATATAATAAATTTTGAAATGTAACATTTCTAAGTGATGTAGCTTAGAGGAGGTTGCAGGTAGGGAAATAAATTTTTGGCACAAGTTGTAAGATAGTATTTTTAAAAAAATAATTTCTCATTTTTTCAATCCAGTCCCCCGCTCAGATGTTGCAGCCTCTTTCATAAAATTACCCCCTCACCCATAATAAAAGAGAAAGGGGTAAAATTTTTGAATGGTTTCGAAAGATACCAATCTATTATACCAAACCTACAAGATATAACACCCAATCTGAAATGCGGCTTATTTTATAGTCATTTTAAGTTCCAAAAATTCAATTTCATAAAGTATATAATAAATTTTGAAATGTAACATTTCTAAGTGATATAGCTTAGAGGGGGTTGCAGGTAGGGAAATAAATTTTTGGTACAAGTTGTAAGATAGTATTTTTAAGAAAATAATTTCTCATTTTTTCAATCCAGTCCCCCGCTGAGGTGCTGCAGCCTCTTTCATAAAATTACCCCCTCACCCATAATAAAAGGGAAAGGGGTAATTTTTTTGAATGGTTTCGAAAGATACCAATCTATTATACCAAACCTACAAGATATAAGAACCTATCTGAAATGCGGCTTATTTTATAGTCATTTTAAATACCAAAAATTCAATTTTAGTAGTCCCATAAAAATTCTTTCACCTGTAAAATCCAGGGGGGTAAAGGTACGAAGCTGATTTTTATGCACAATATGTAGCATAGTATATTTAAGAACATAGTTTCTCATTTTTTCAATTAATTTCCCCCCTCAAGGTATGTAGCTTATTTCATACATAAGCCCCCTCACCCACTTGAAGAAGGTGGGGGGTAAATTTTTTATATGAAATCGAAATGCACTTACCTGCTGCATCTATGTTAGAAGTAACAATGTTTTATATAAACTCAAACCGGTTTTATAGGCATTTCAAAGTTCAAAATTTTTGTTTTAATATTACTATAAAATAGGGGGGCGAGGACCTAGGGCTCCAAATTTGTACAATCTTCTTTATATGGCGTCTATACATATATCTGTGAAACAATGTAAAGATCCGACTATATTTAGGGGTATTTTTTTGAAGTGCACAAAACTGTGCATTTTCAACGCTCCGCTAGGGGGGGTTGCAGGGAAACGATTCAAAAAAGGATACCATACACATAAATTTCCATCCTTACTTTATATATGTTGCAATTTTTGTACAAATCGCACGAGTGCTTATACTATTTCTAAGGGTTTAAAAAAGTGTATTTTTACTTTGCGTACGGCGTACGGCGTACGGCGGACACGGATTTTTTTTTGCTGATTCTGATTCCCTGACATCTAAAACGGCCAGAAAAATCAAAATCTCGAAAAAAAATTTTTCGAAATTTAGACCGCGCCACAAAGCTTCATATATTTTCAATATATGAAGCAAAAATGTCAAAACATCATCTATGTTACTAAAGATAGTAATTTATTAGAAATGATGAAGCGCTTTATCGATAAGGGTTTAATGTGTATATATTGCGATGATATTCCGTTATATATTAAATTTCAAAATCTTTATATTGAATACTTTGCTAACAACAAAGTTAAAAATGTTAAAATCAGGTGTAAAATTAGTAGATTTATGTGATAAAAACAAATTATTAAATATTATTGAAGAAAAACACATAAAATCAAACCACAGAGGTATATCTGAAATATTCGCGGAATTAAAATTTTTATACTACTATCCTAAAATGTTACAAATTATTTATAAATTTATAAATAACTGTGATGTTTGTAATTTGGCCAAGCATGACCGAAAACCTCCAAAATTACCTTACGAACACACAGAATCATCTAAATACTTTAATAATATCGTACACATGGATATATGGTTTCCATATAGAAACATTATGTACTTAACTATGATAGATAAATTTTCAAAACACGCGACTACATAAACTACAAGATAGGACATGGATATCGATCTTAAAGGGAATAAAAGAAAGAATAATTTATTTAGGTAAAATGCAGAAATTAATATCAGATAACGAAAAAGGAATAATTCATAGTGCAGTTGCACATTTTTTGAAAGAAAATGAAATAGAACTTCATTTAACAACTGCGTTATTACCCGTTATTATTATAACAGGTAATTCTGACGTGGAACGATTACACGGGACATTAAATGAACACCTAAGAATAATTGAAATAGATAAAAAGAACAATAATTTAGACGATCTCGACGACAAAATTTTCAAAATTATGACAATTTATAATACAACGGTATATACTACTACTCAACTAAAACCAATTGAAATATTAAATAAAAATTACAATAAAAACGAAATACAAAATTTAGCAAACAAATTTGAAAAAGAAAAGATAAAACGTACTGAAAACCTAAACAAGAAAAGAGAAAACAACCAAAATCTAAATGACAATATTGTAGTAAATAGAAAAATAGGAAAAAATCAACCAAAATATAGAAAGTTGGTTAAATGCAAAGTCGAAGGAAATTATGTTATAGACACCAGTAATAATAGATTTACAAAATATCACAAAAAACAAAAGAAAAGAAAATATAAATATCAAAACTAAATTACACATCTTTTTAGGAAATGGAATTCAAATTATTATTGGCTATATTAACCACACCAATATCTATGAAATCGATAGATATTACACAAGTACAAGATGAAAATGGTTTTATTCTAATGAGGTTAAACGAAAAACCAATTATTGAAAATTATACGAAACTACTACATATAGTTAACTTGACGGAATATATTGAAATACTAAAACTTTGGACTATAACCTAGAATTATTAGGGTTGAAAAATCATGATAATGAATATCCACTATTACACGACATTTTCACGGACGAAGAAATCAATACATATAATATTACAATTGAAACAATACCGTATATAAAAAATAATGTAATAATCAGAAATAATCTTTTAATTTTCGTAGTATCTTTACCAAATTTTACAGTAGAAAAATATTTCAATGCTTTTATTATACCCTTTCCCAATATAAATAAAGAAGAACTAAACATGGATATACAAAAAGTAATAATAAAGAGAAAATAAATTTATGAATATAATGATCAGGTAATAAAAAAAATTAACCTCAATTCTCATAAAGATAATTGTATTAAAAATATTCTTAATGAAAATCGCACTTGTTTTTATAAAATAAATATTGTAGAATCTATAACATCAATAAATGAAAATATAATCATAACAAAAAATTTACCAATGACAAAAATTTTACAAAATTGTATTGATAACGAAATAATAATCACAAATAATAATATTATTAGGTTTGATAATTGCAAAATTAGCATACAAAATTTAAATTTTACTAATGAAATTAATGAATTTAAAGATAACGTAGTAATTCATTGATAAATAATTATACAGAAAAAAAAAAATTATAAAAAATTTCAATCTTGAAAGTATCCATTTCAAAACAATAAAAAATAGAGAAATGTTAGAATATGTGGAGTACAAAAATAATGTTGTAAACTATATCTCCGCAAGTACAATCATTTTGCTTCATATATTAAAAATATATGAAGCTTTGTGGCGCGGTCTAAATTTCGAAAAATTTTTTTTCGAGATTTTGATTTTTCTGGACGTTTTAGATGTCAGGGAATCAGAATCAGCAAAAAAAAAATCCGTTTCCGCCGTACGCAAAGTAAAAATACACTTTTTTAAACGCTTAGAAATAGTATAAGCACTCGTGCGATTTGTACAAAAATTGCAACATATATAAAGTAAGGATGGAAATTTATGTGTATGGTATCCTTTTTTGAATCGTTTCCCTGCAACCCCCCCTAGCGGAGCGTTGAAAATGCACAATTTTGTGCACTTCAAAAAAATACCCCTAAATATAGTCGGATTGTTTCATTGTTTCACAAATATATGTATAGACGCCATATAAAGAAGATTGTAAAAATTTGGAGCCCTAGGTCCTCGCCCCCCTATTTTATAGTAATATTAAAACAAAAAATTTGAAATTTGAAATGCCTATAAAACCGGTTTGAGTTTATATAAAAAATTGTTACTTCTAACATAGATGCAGCAGGTAAGTGCATTTCGATTTCATATAAAAAATTTACCCCCCACCTTCTATAAGTGGGTGAGGGGGCTTATGTATGAAATAAGCTACATACCTTGAGGGGGGAAATTAATTGAAAAAATGAGAAACTATGTTCTTAAATATACTATGTTACACATTGTGCATAAAAATCAGCTTCGTACCTTTACCCCCCTGAATTTTACAGGTGAAAGAATTTTTATGGGACTACTACAATTGAATTTTTGGTATTTAAAATGACTATAAAATAAGCCGCATTTCAGATAGGGTCTTATATCTTGTAGGTTTGGTATAATAGATTGGTATCTTTCGAAACCATTCAAAAAATTTACAACTTTCCCTTTTATTATGGGTGAGGGGGTAATTTTAAGGGTAACTTTCCCTTTTATTATGGGTGAGGGGGTAATTTTATGAAAGAGGCTGCAGCACCTCAGCGGGGGACTGGATTGAAAAAATGAGAAATTATTTTCTTAAAAATACTATCTTACAACTTGTGCCAAAAATTTGTTTATTTTTATATAAACTCAAACCGGTTTTTCCCTACCTGCAACCCCCTCTAAGCTATATCACTTAGAAATGTTACATTTCAAAATTTATTATATAGTTTATGAAATTGAATTTTTTGAACTTAAAATGACTATAAAATAAGCCGCATTTCAGATAGGGTGTTATATCTTGTAGGTTTGGTATAATAGATTGGTATCTTTCGAAACCATTCAAAAATTTTACCCCTTTCTCTTTTATTATGGGTGAGGGGGTAATTTTATGAAAGAGGCTGCAGCACCTGAGCGGGGGACTGGATTGAAAAAATGAAAAATTATTTTCTTAAAAATACTATCTTACAACTTGTGCCAAAAATTTATTTCCCTACCTGTAACCCGCATTTCAGATAGGGTCCTATATCTTGTAAATTAGGTATAATAGGTTGGTGCCTTTCGAAATCATTCAAAATTTTCACCCGTTTCCCTTTTCATATGGGTGAGGGGGTATATCTATTAAACAGGCTGCAACACCTCGGCGGGGGACTGTATTGAAAAAATGAGAAATCATTTTCTTAAAAATACACACCTACACCTTGTATACAAAATTGAGACACGTACCTTCAACCCTCTTCATTTTACAGGGGCAAAAATTTCGAAATTTATAGAATAAAAACATATGTATATTACATTTCGAGTATTTAGTATAAATATAGTATTACAAATTCGAGTAATTATTTATAAAAACTTGATTGTAATTTTAAATTGTAAAACATTGGGAGTTTTGTAAAAATCATAATTTTTATTTAATTCTTCGTCTTCACTAAATCCTAGGTAGATCAAAAGGGTATATGAAGCACTCTTCCAAATTGGCAGCTTTTTTATAATTATTGTAATTATACTTATAATATTATATATATCATGTAAGAAAAGAAAAAATAATCTTAATGTAATAACTAATGTTGATATTATTAAAAAAAAGGAATGTGCTGAAGTTGACCCATTTAATAATTAATTTAATTTTTGGAGACCAAAAATATTATATTATATTTAATATTATTTATGAGGTTTAAAATAAAGTTTCACACGGTTCAAACAAATATATTGTCGAATAAACGCTTATTCGACAATTCACACAGTCAAAATGTAACATAATTACAATAAATGATTTTTCGTTAGAAAAATCTAAAATAACATAAATTATAAATCTCATGTTCAAAATAAAGCTTAATGACAATTCACACAATATGTGAAATATGAACCTCCTAAAATCAACTGCATTTTTCATTTCTCTTAATAGTACAATTAAATTTCAATTTTTTAATTAAGTTTTTAGTTTTAAGCAAGACACTGTAATTGTAACTTCAAATCTTTCGCATAAATAAAATCGCTTCCGAAAAAATAAATATTGTTATTATTTCTATAAGACATATAACTATATTATTTAAGTGATGATAAAAGAACAAAAAAATTTTAAATTCTAAGGTTTTTTTTTATATTGATTTACACAGTAAATGTTCTAAAGCTCTTTTGAAAGAACATGTGTGAAATCCATAGCAGAGTCTTCAACCATTACTAATCGATGGTGCTGCCTCCTATAATTTTCTAATCTCGGCGTAACAACTCAAAATGCCTTGATTGGACAACTATAAGATATATAAACAATGGTTATACATAAATAAGAAAAAAATTTGCCATTGATTTCGTCTATTCTATCATATCATCTATTTTGCCAGTCCATGTTTTTGCTAGGTCTTATTTCAATGGAACATGTAATATTATGTAATATGAAAACATGTATTTTAAAAAAGCTTTTGTGAAAATAATAAATAATGAATATCAACAAGACTAAATGTAAATACATGGTAATATCAACAAGACTAAATGTAAATACATGGTAATCATTCACAATGCAAAGTCAGCAAAGCAAAGCGACGCAAAGCAAAGGTTGGCCTACTTCCAACTTTTTCGATTATCAACGCTCGAAAATATCAAAATATAAATTTTAAATTTTTTTCGATTAATTAAAAAAAAGGTATAGTGATAGTTTTTTCTTCCACAAATAAAATTATTATATTTGTCAGGTAAAGTTATATATTTTTTTTTTATATTGAAGTTTTTTTTTTCATTTTTTTAAATAAATTTAATTAAAATGCCATTTGAAGCTGAAAAAAAAATTTCATTGTGAAGTCAAAAATTATTGTACCGTCGTGTTGATTTAGCTTTGCTTCGCTTTACCACATTTACATTGTGAGCAAATATCTGGGTACAATAATATTGCACAGAATCAAATAAAACAGAAATTATATGTCACGTTACGGTATAGAGAAACAAGCAAGAATCGCGTTTAGAAACATGAATGATATTTTGTAAAAATGAAATGATTTATATCACTTTGTATGGTGCGTAGAATTGAAATTTTTTCATGTTGGACTCATTCAAATTGGCAATTTTGTTCTTTGGAGTATATGTGTATAAAAAGTCATAGAAAACTCTCCAAAGTACAAAATTACCAATTTGAATGAGTACAACATATTTCAATTCTACCAAATTTCAATTCTAGCGCCATATAAAGTGATGTACGCAATTGTGTACGTGCCGACTCAAAGACCCTCTTCAGACACGACTTTTTTCACGAATGCAAATTTGATCTTCGTGATTTTGACATTGTTAAATTTTATTTCTCTCTTTCTACAACTAAAGATAAAACGAGATAGCTAATCACGAATGAAAAAGTTAAAACTGTCAGTTAAAATAAAAATTAAAAACGATAACTGTATGGCAGAAAATATTTAATATATTTTTAGAGCCGGTGAGGATAACATCTACCAGCTCTGAAAAATATTAAATATTTTTAATATAATATACTATATATAGGTATATTATATATTATATTAAAAATATTATTAATATTTCTAAATAGGTATATCGTACAAAATATACGGCATTTACATTGTCTATTTATAGCACTATAATTCTGACGTTCAATATTTTTTCTTTTCTTTCTTGTGAGTGCGCAAAAATATGACTTGCGAATTATTACCCGAGCAAGAAAATTTTCTTGCTTTAATTTTGACATGGGTGTCAAATAATATGCCAAAATATTTGTAGAGCGCATTAAAATATATATATATAAAATATATTTATACATAAAAATATATATGTAAAAAAAATTAAAATTATATAAAAATATGTAAAAAAAATTTTTTTTAATATGGTAGATGTTCATATATATATATATATATACATATATATATATATATATATATATAATATATATATTTATAATATATAATATATAAATATATACAATATACATATATAATGTTTAATATATTAATATTTTATTTGATTTTTTTTTTTAAATAAAAAAAAAATTTTTAATTTTAGTTAATATGAAAAAAAATTAATATAAATTTATTTTTTTTAACTTATAAAATTTAACATTTATAAGGAAATGAAATAAAGAAAAATTATAAAAGAAAATTGCATTTATTTCGCCTAAGTACGGCCGCTTCCCTTGAAAGTATCATAAGTATCATTTAAAATGTAATTAATTTACTGGAGTAGTAATAGTTATGTACACAAAATGGCTGATCGACGATATACCACGCTATTGGTGGTAGTATTGGAAGAAAGACGATTTGCTAGTAGGACCTCTAAAGCACATTTCCTCAAAATCGCCTCATGTAGAACTGAGCTATTCTAAAGTAATGGGAATTCCTTTACGTGTTTACTATTTAAATTTACTATAAATAACAAATGAAATGGTAAATATCCTTGCAAGGTTATTATTCCAGGAAAATGTATATGAACTTATCATTTAAGTTTTCTCTAATTTTGCTTTCAATTGAGCATAATGTGATATGAAATAGTATCCAATACAAAATATTGGTTTTTTGCTAAATTTTACATGATTAGGCATTTTGATTAATTATAAAAGTGAGGCAAATGGTTATGAATTATTAATGAATGCACTTAAAAGAAATATGATTTTCGAAAGTTTTCTCAATATTTGTTTTTAAAAATATTGTGCGGTTATAATTATACAAGTAAATTAAAAATGTCATTTTTTGTTTTTCGAAGGGTCACAACTCACAACTGAAAGAAGAGGGGAGATCGGGATACAATTTCTTCAGAGACTCCAGTTATTTTTAGGATATCTCTTTGGTACATAAATTTCAGCCTTCCATAATAAGCCGTTTTGGAAATATAGAGTGTTAAAAAAACTAAAAAAAGTTGTATGAAAATAACGGTATTTTTATACAACACAGAATTAAATTTTAAAAAATTTGTTAACTTCACAATTAAGTTAAAAAAATTTCCTATCTTATAGCTTTTACAGACCTCAAAACTGTTTATTGGTTCAAAAGTTATTAGATGTTCAATATGGGCAATTTTCAAACTTGGAGGAGGAATAACTCGGAGGGGAAAAGAGATAGAAGAAAATTTTGTTCTACTGGACCTATTATTTTATTACTATCTATTGTTGTGTTCAAATTGTTTATGATATATTATTATATTCTGGCTATAGCCAATCTATATAATATATTTTCCTATTGAACTGGGAGCGTAATAATTTAAATAAAACTTCAAATATTTAAAGTCTAAATTAACTATTTATTTATTCAAAACTTATGTTAACAAATTAGCCTTGTACAGAACCTTTAATTCTGAAAGCTGTTAACTGTAAGCTGAATAAATTTCGACTCCCTGAATTACCAAAAAATCCAAGTATTTATACGCAAATTTTAATTTGCCGGCCTTTGTTTACATAAAAAATGTAAACAACCTTGATTTACTAATAACATAATTAATTTATGATTGAGTAGTTGCACTCAATATTAATTATTATTAATTGTTTGTTTTCATACCCAAAATTGCATAGTCGACAAAATTGCGCACTAAGCATTATTAAATTATTGACACAGTTTAATAATACAAATTTAACTAGAACAATATTTTATATTTGAATAAATATTGTTCTTGTTACGCAATGCGAAAAGCAAATATTTTATGGTACAACCAATTAGTTATCGTTTATTACAAAGACGGTGTTTTTATTCCACAACACCTCCCCCTTTGAAGTACAAAAAATGGATACATTTTTTGAATGTTGGGCAATTCAGAGTTGTTCAATTTATTCAGCTTTTTTTTTCAATTTTTTAATCTTATTTTCTATACATTTTATTTTCATATATATTTTTTTTCACAATTTTTAATATACAAATTTTTTTAAAATAGGTATAATTTTATATATACCTTTTATATATCAATTTTTTATAAATTTATTCTTTTACATACATTATTTTTATATTTTAACAATATTTTATTTCCAACTTTTAACTTTATTAAACATTTGTCAATTTTATATACATTTCAATTCCTTTTCAACTTTATTTTAATACATTTTTTCTTCAATACAATTATTTTTATTTTCCTTTTATTCTTTCTTTAAGCATTTTGTTTTAAAAACCGAATTATGCACTCTTAACAATTGGTTAAGAAAATTCACCTATCTTTAAGAGATTAGGCACGGTCGTTTCCCTAAAACATTTTTTATTTTTATAGCATTTTAACAATTGTTCAATATTTTTTAATTCAATTTTTATACTTCTTTCAAATAACTTTTTAATTCCTTTTACAACAATTTTACATTTAATTTCAACAATTGTTTTAATTAAATTTTCATAACCATGTTGCATTTAATTTTAATAATTTTATATCTCAATTCTACATTTCAATTTTAATCATTTTACAATTCATTCAATTTTAACTCAATTTTCATAATTTCTTTTAATATTAAACAATATTTTCCAATACAACATTAATATACAATTTACGTTTTTAATCTTCAATTTTATACAATATTTATTTTTTTAAACATCAATATACGTTTTACATTTTTTCATCTTTGAATAATACTTAATTTTTTCATTTTTTAAAGAACTTTACATATTTCTTCCCTTACATAAAACAATATTAAATATTTCTTCATTTTTAAATATCAATTTTAAATATTTTCATAATATTTTTTTTTATATAATTTACAAAACAATTTTATTATTTTCAATCATTATTTATTTAATATTAACTTTAATAATCTTCTACTTCCTTCCCCTTTTATCCTTATTTTTTTTTATATTAATTCTAACAATTATTCATTAAAATTTTACAAATTATTTTTATTCTAAAAAATTTTTTTTTTATACTTTTTTATTTTTATTTTATATATTACAATTTCCTATATATATAATTTTCTATATTATTAAAATTATTTTATTATTTTTTCAACATTAAATACATCCATTTTTTTTTTATTTCTTGCTATTACTATTCGTTTTCTATATTATCATTGATTTTAAATTTTTCAATTTAATTTATAACTTAATCTAAAGGTATGCAAATTTAAATTTAGACTATTTTAATAACTTTCAACTATATATATATTTTTTGTTTACAAGTGCATTTATTTTTTAATAAAACTCTACTTCGTTTTTTTTTACTGTAATTGGCTAGTTAATTATTATTCGCGAAAAGTTAGAGCAGGTAGTTTTCTAGGTTCAGATTTAGAGTTTTTTGAATTATGTTGTGTAGGTTTTATTTTATTAGTAGGGAGTTCTAGTGCTCTGTTAGTGGATGGGGTGTGAGATGGCAGGTGAGGTTTTATTGTTTGTTTTTCGTTTTTATTTGTTTGTTGGAAATTTTGGATTTCCGGCTTGTTGTCTTGTGATTTCGTCAAGTTTATTTCTATGTTTGTCCCTGTTTTCTTCTTTCGATTTCTTAGACATAATCGCAATACGATTATAATAACCAATATTATACATGTGAAAGTAGTGAAACCTAGTGTTCCTATATGCCATCTTTCTTTGATTACTCCTTGTCGTTCCTTTTCTGTGCGTTTGCGTTCGTTCTCGATGTCTAATTTTAATTGTTCTAAACCCCTTCCCCTTTTCCTAAATTCTTCCGCTAATGTCTTTGTATCCGTAAGTTTAATACCTGTTGTTAAGTTATGTTGAGTTGTAAAGTTTAATAATATGGGGTTCATTTCACCCAGTAGTGATATGGCTGGTGGAGCCCAAATTCCGTCGTTAGTTTCGTCTATAGTTCGTTCGAAAATTTTATGAAAGGGAATTTCTAGAATTCCTAATATATATACGCAATTTCCTTTTAGTTTTAAAATACCTACTCCAGTTAACTTTATTTTTGTTGTAATAGGATTGCAATAGCTTACTAATTCCTGATTGCTATTGAACATGTAAATCCAACTATTTGTGGAGTGCATGGGTATTAATTGATTGGTTAAATCCGATATTATTTTATAATTACAATTTTTATATTTTGTTTCAGGGTCCTTTTCCTGGTGTTGGAAAATTTCTAACACGCAGTTATTAGGTGGCGCCTGTAACAACTTTGGTTGTGTTTGTTTACACATTATAAATTTATTTATCCCTGATTCACCTACTGAGACACAATTTGCGTTAAATTCTTGATTTGAAAAATGTAAATAATGGCCTCTAGTCACTTTTTCCTAAATAATCCCATTCTAGAGTTACCATTGTAAAATGATGATTTTCTAATGGAATAGGTAGTGGATATAATTTAAAAATCTGAAATTGCTCCTTTTCTAGCCAAGGTATAATAATTCTAATCCTAACTTGTCCGTCTTGTTGTAAAGTTTCTATAATTGTTATTTGATTCAAAACTTGTATGGAATGTAATGCGTCATGACACATACCTTCTGTAATATTGTAAACTAAATGAGATAAAACTGTTGAGTCCAGAATTGCTGGGTGCAATTTGTGATTTTGTAATTATATCCACTACCTATTCCATTAGAAAATCATCATTTTACAATGGTAACTCTAGAATGGGACTATTTAGGAAAAATCCTACCGGCTGCGCCAATGTTATGTTCAAAAGTTTATGGATTTCAAGCTTTACTTTCTCTATACTTCTCTCTTCGTTATTTATGTTCATTATTCCCACTATTATTTTACCCCTTTTGGCTTTACAAATGCCGTTTCCCAGAAAGACTCCTGGTATAATTTCCTTTGAGGTGATTATTAGTTCTCCTTCTAACGTTGTAGGTATCTCTATTATTTTTTCTGTACGGGCTGGTATTTTTATTATATTTTTTCCTTTTAATTTTGGCTCTCGTTTTTCTTCTGTTAATTCTTCCTTGTTCTCATTTTCATTACGTGAATTTACTTTCTCTATTGCATAGTTATTTTTATTTTCTATTTTGTGGTTTACCATTAATGCTGACTCTTTCTCATTGTGTGAAACACTGTTGGTTTGAAACGAATGAACACTTGGTTGGTTGGGTTGCTCCGTAGTTGCATCTACGAAAGGAACTTGGAATTCTTTTTTCATCCTTTCAAGCTGGGTGAATTCTAAAATTTTAGAAGGGCCCTGTATGTTGCAATGTTTCGATAAAAAATCGTAACCAAGAATACCATCTCCTGGTATTCTTTCTTCCATATTAGTTACTTGAAATTCACATTGTATTCCATTAAAAAATGTTCCTTTACAACTACCTAGTGTTTCGTTTTGTCCGTGAAGTGTACGTAATGCAATGCTGTTGTTAGCATTAATCCTTGCGTCATTATTTAAGGAATTCCTTTTTAATACACTAACTTGTGCTCCTGTGTTAAAAGTTTAGCTACTCCTGTTTTCGTTATATTTAATGGTAATTCCACTATTGGATCTAAATAAGTTTTTTCTTGTAAATTCCGTCCCCCCGATGAGTTTATGTGCAGAAATGAGTCAGGGTTTTTTGGCTCACTTCTTATTCGTTTCCCGACTGCATTGCTGCACGTGCCTCGTATTTTTGCCTGGCTGGGCAGTGCAAAATTACATGTCCTGGAAAATCGCACCATTCACAATGTTGAACCACTGCTGATTGGGTCATTTCAGTTGACCTTGTGTTGTCCATTGATTTATTTTGTATTATCCGTACGTTCGCGGGTTGCATGGCTCCTGTACATTGTTCTCTAGAATGTCCCTGTCGTTTACAAATAGTGGAAAATGGGGTGTTTGGTTGACTCCGTTTGCAATAACGACTAGTGTGGCCTGGCTCACCACAAGTATAACATTTTAGATGGTTTCTAAAATTATGGTTGGTTTCTGGTCTGGAATTATTATATCTGTTATAGTTCGATGTGTTTCGTTCATTTTTGTATGTTGAATTTGGCATATTTTGCCTTTGAAAACTTGGTTTTCCTGCTGTATACCCTTCCCTAGGGTAGTTATCTCTTTTATTTTTATTTTGGAAGTGGTTAGGTGTCCTTGAGGGTGGATCTCCTATTGTCCTGTTGCGTTCTTCACCGCTATCTATTTTTATTAACAGTTTTTTCAATAATGTGGTTATATCACTATCCATCCCCCCTGATCGTTTTTCTGATGAGTTGCCAATAGCGTAATCCTCCCTTGCGTAGTCCCTTGCCTTTTGGACTGCTACTTTTAAACTGGAACAATTTTGTGACCTTACGTAATTTTTTAAGGATTCCGAATGTAAACCCCTTACGAAGGTTCGTTTCGCAACCTTCATCATTTCTTCCGTTAATACCCTACCTTCTCCTGGATAGGTATTTTCGACCATTATTGTATAGGCCTCAAGTTTTTGTAATAGCCTACTCCCAAAATTTTCTACTCCCTCGTCCGGCCCTTGGTAACACTCCTCTACTTCCCTAGCTAATTGGGGAAGATCCTTATAAGGAAGGAAGTGGTTACTCAGGATGCTTTTGAATTCATCGAAATCAATTATATTTTTATTTTGGAAAAGCGCATTTGCTTTTCCCCTTAATTTGCTTCTCACTAAATTTGTCAGAATAAATGCCCTTCCTGTATCTTCCGTAATATAGTAAGCTTCCTCCGCTAACGTTAGGAAGTTTTGTAAGTCTAGAGCAGGATTGTCTCCTGTTACAGAAAATATTGGGACATTTGCCAAAAATGTTTTGAATGTCTCAGTGACTGACAACATTCCGTCACTAAAAGACATATTTACCGTTTGATCAAATCTGTCGTTTCCTTGTCCTAACAGTATGGTATTATTTTGACGTAAAGGTGGTGTTAGAGCTTTTGGAAATGGTTCGTAAATTCTTTGTGGGAAGTCATATATGTGTGGTTCTCTTAATGTCTTAAATTCGCTAGGGGGCGCCATAGCGTCCCGTGATTTTGGTTGACCAAAAGTGATTTGGTCATTAACATTTGATTTTACCCGATCTTTGTTTGGTGTAGATCCTAACAAATTTCTCTCTATGTCAGATTTGTCCTCTTCTAAAATATTTAAACTGGGCCTTGGATAAGTTTTCTTTGACCTAAGTACCCTGAAACTACTCGTTTTTGGCACCGCACCTCCTACGGCGCCTTGCTGTTCGTCAAAAATTGATCCTTGTACAGGTGTAGAAATCATAATTGAAGTACTACTTGAATCAGTAGTAGAAATATTTTTTGGGCTTGTGTTAGTGAATGAAAAGCTCTCAATTTTTTTTGAGAATTTTCTAATACTTTTTTCCGTTAACTAGCCAAATACAAAAAAAATTAATTTCCTTTAAATTTAGATCTAAAGATCCCAAACAAAATAAACTATTTATAAAAAACGATTTATATCAATCATGTAGAAAAAAAACTATAATTTTATTTTCATTCCATTTTTTTTATTTTATGCTCTCATAATAATATATATATATTAGAAAAAAAAATTATTTATACATAAAAAAAACAATGGTATATTACAAGAAAAATGGTATAGTATTTATTCTTTTAACCAAAGAAGAGTTTTATTACAGACTATACAACTGTATGTTTTTTTCTCGAATTTGGGATAAGTAATACTTTGCCAGTTGCGTATACAATTATTGCATACCTTACCGTGCTTAGTATTATGTATTGTTCCCACCGTATAAAAAGTTACCGGCATTACTTTGTTTATTATTAAAAAAAACGACAAGAAAACGGTATATAAAAAATTCAAAAATAATGGATATACCTAAAGTAAATATATTATATTTTTTTTTATTCTTTTTTTTTTTGTGAAAACAAAAACTAAATTATATTCGTAATGAAACTATACTATTTAAATCTACTAACAGTAAAAACAATTGCAAAAAAAACTACGACTTTGATTTTTTTTTGTGTTTCGTTGTATTTTACTGACGTAACGTACTCGTTCTCGTTGTAGGCTGCTTTATTTTTATAATAAAATTGCTCTCGACTTGATTTAAAAAAAAAAAACTGCTTTTTCTCTTCCTTCGATTTCTTTTATGTGAATAAAATCCTGATTTTTTGATTTCCTCAAAAATTTCCAATAGTGGTCAAAAAAAAAATATGGTGGTTCTACCAAGAAACGTAGTACTTGGTTAACCGGCTGCGCCAATGTTGTGTTCATTTGTTTATGATATATTATTATATTCTGGCTATAGCCAATCTATATAATATATTTTCCTATTGAACTGGGAGTGTAATAATTTAAATAAAACTTCAAATATTTAAAGTCTAAATTAACTATTTATTTATTCAAAACTTATGTTAACAAATTAGCCTTGTACAGAACCTTTAATTCTGAAAGCTGTTAACTGTAAGCTGCATAAACTTCGACTCCCTGAATTACCAAAAAATCCAAGTATTTATACGCAAATTTTAATTTGCCGGCCTTTGTTTACATAAAAAATGTAAACAACCTTGATTTACTAATAACATAATTAATTTATGATTGAGTAATTGCACTCAATATTAATTATTATTAATTGTTTGTTTTCATACCCAAAATTGCATAGTCGACAAAATTGCGCACTAAGCATTATTAAATTATTGACACAGTTTAATAATACAAATTTAACTAGAACAATATTTTATATTTGAATAAATATTGTTCTTGTTACGCAATGCGAAAAGCAAATATTTTATGGTACAAACAATTAGTTATCGTTTATTACAAAGACGGTGTTTTTATTCCACAACACTATCTATCGCTCGTCAATCAGAATTTTAAAGGTGAGATAACAGCTTTTGCAGATGATACTACTCTATCTTACTCTAATAGTAATCTATTTTTATTTCATACTTTTACCTATGTGAACTTTGATTTGAAAATTCTCCGTCAGTGGTTTCAAAAGCATAAATTAGTAGTCAGCAACAAAACAAAATTCATGCTTTTTAACCACTCGGGACAGGTTTGTGAAGATTTTAACATTATGTTTCATTCTGCTAATTGCTCAAAATATCAACTAATAAATTATTGTATTCATGATAGATTTTTAATTAGTTATGATGATCATGATACCATTAACTGTAATTATAACTGCTTTAAAATTGAATGTGTAGATAAATTTAAATATTTGGGTGTTATTTTAGATTCACAACTTAGTTGGAGGGATCACACCTCATATCTAAAACAATTTTTAAACATTGTTGTGAGACAACTTTACCATCTGAGTCTTTACTGTCCTCTAGCAATATTAAAGTTGGTGTATAATGGGTTATTTAAATCAAAACTTGAATACGGGATAAATTGCTGGGGTGGTACTCATAACAATAAAATTGAGCCAGTCCTTATAAAGCAAAAGCATGCTATTCGTATTATTTGTAAAGATAATCGTTCAACTCCAAACTTTGTCCCTTTCAGAAACTTGCGAATTCTTCCAGCAAGGCATTTGTATTTTTATTAAGTGTTAAAAATTTTCTTTAGAAATCCAGGTCTTTTTATGCCCAGAATACATGATGCTTACAATTTACGTGTAGATAACAGACACTTCGTAATGGTACCGAAAATTAATAAAATGCATTTTTGTCACTTTTATGAGGTTATTGCGCCTCGCTTGTTTAATAAGTTACCAGATAATTTAAAATGTGAGAGAGTAGAGTCACAATTCTTAAAGCAAATTGAATCATGGCTTTTTTCATTTAATCATTCAGAAGTTACCAACATAATAATTCCAATAATTTAATTTTTCATTTTTTTTAAATATTTTTTGTTTCTTCAATTTCTATTTAATTTTACTTAGCTATTTTTTTTCCTTTTAATTTTCTATGTAAACTTTATTCATTATTGATTTTTGTACTTCTTTTTGTATTCATAACCCCATCATTTTATGTTATCGTAAATTAATTATACATTCGACACTTGTCCAATTGGGCAACTGAATGTCCCTAACTATTTCATAATAATAATACTATTTTCCTAATAATTTTCATTTTTTTTTTATTATTATTTTTTTTTTTAATCTTGAATTTTTATGATCAATTTAATTAAATTTTAATTTAATTTTCTATTTAAAATTTTTATTAAATAATAATGTTATGATTTTTTGTTAAACACTTAATTCAATTTAATATTTATGTTATGAAATTTTATACTGATATACAGTGGGCCCAAAAAGTCATCGTACCCTAGTAAAATTTTTAAACAAAGTGGAAAAACCTACCGGTAAAGGTAAAATTAAATGAAAATAATGATTACATTTTACGGTAAAAGAGCGAATTAATAAGAGAGAAAAAATAAAAGCGAAAGAAAAAAAGGCGATAATAAAAAGAGCGAAAGATAAAAAAGAGCGAAAGATATTATGTAGCACATCCCTTTTTTCAATCTTTGCTTTGTGTGATACGTGATTATGAGCCGTCGATTTTTTAATTTGTCCTTCCGAAACTATAATACGTCCGCGACATTTTCCAGCAAGACATTCTACGCACTTCCAATAAACGCTGCCATTGTTCTCTTTGTCCTTCCGGAAAACATAACCATTATTTTTTAAAAGAACAAAACCTTTTTGGCTTCTCGTATATTCAAGCGACATTTTTAAAAAATTTATTACAAATATTTATTACAAATATCTTGCACGAAATTATATTTATGAAAAAAATATTTTTAATATTACCAATATGATTGATCGCATACTTGTTAAATTTATAAAAACAACTAGTATTAACATTTTAATTGTTGTAGAGTGCTTTTAAATTTTCAAAATATAATTAACGAAATCCGACTTATGAAATGAAAAAAATCGCGCGATTTTTTTCATTTCATAAGTCGGATTTCGTTAATTATATCTTTCGCTCATTTTGCATTTCGCTCATTTTGTATTCGCTCTTATTTTTTCGCTGTTTTGGATTCGCCGTTTTTGTTTTCGCTCTTATTGGGTGGAACCACATTTTACAGAGGCATTTATTAGGTAAATTTACACAAAAAAAATTTTGGGGTTTTTCCACGCGGATATTATAAAAATACAGTTAATATTATCTAAGAGCTAAAATTAATGCCCAAAAAGTATTCGTACGGCACAGTTATTTGCAATTTGCAGTGTAATTAACATCAAATTCAAATCGGAAGAGTTAAATATTAATTGAGTGGACAATTTACAACAATTTTGATTGATTTAGTTTCAATTTACAACAATTTACAACATAAATTATTTTGATTGATTTATCATAGTATTAAAGGCTAGTATTAAAGGCTATCGATAATAAACCTAGGTTAAGTGCTCCAAAAGTAAGGTCAACGATTGAACAATCATCCAAAAAAAAATTATATCCACAAACTGTTCGTGATATACTAAAAAAACATTGGTACAATGCTAGAGTAGCACTCCACAAACATCATAAAAAAAAAATCCGATAAATATTAACCCGATAAATAATTTGCAAAAAAATATCTACGTGCATTCTGGAATAAAGTTTATATTCTCGGACAAGAGTAAATATAACATATTTGGGTCAGATGGCAAAATATTAGTATACATTTTAGTGCATGTAGATATTTTTTTGCAAATTCTACTTTACAACAAATAAAGTAGAACTTGCAGATTTACATCAATATACAAGAGCAAAGAAAAGAGGAGAAATGAAAAATAAGGATTCAGCAGTTGTATCTTCGCAGTAATTGCTTCTGTTTCTTCAGTATCAGTACCACTTGATGTTGCAACTCATGTCTCACTTGAAACTCAAACTGAAGTTGATTTTAATCTGGAAAAGGATATTGCAGAATTAGAGCAATTGCTGCGAAAATATGATAAAGATCTTCAAAGCTTTAGTGAGAACGACAATAAAGACCGTTTTTTACTGGATTATCATCTTTTGCTGTCCTAGAAAGTCTGTTAAATGAAATATTTGCCGCTTTGTTCCATTAAATTTACAAATTTTAATATATTTTTAATGACGTAAATGAGACTTCATTTAAACTCATCATACCGATTTTTGTCATTATGAATTTGATGCCAGTGAAACAATTATATCAAAATATTTTCATGTGTGCCTTGATGTTTTATATGGAAAAATTAAAGCTATTATTTATTGGCCTGAACGTGATGCACTTATAAGAACTATGACAGACTGTTTCAAAAAAAGTTTTGGAAATGCTATTACTATTATAGTTGATTGTTTTTAAATTTTTATAGAAATTTCATCTGTAATGAAAGAATCTTCAGCAACGTGGTCAAGTTATTAATATAGCCATATAGTTAAATATCTAATTGCCATAACACCTAAAGGAACCATTTGATATATATCTCCAGGATACGGTGGAAGAGCAAGTGATAAATTTATTACAGAAAACTGTGGTTTTTTTGGTAATTTACAAGCTGCTGATGTGGTTATGGCAGACAAAGGTTTTTTGATAAATAAATTGAAAATATAATACAACATCGGAAAACATTGGCGTTAAATTAGAAATTCCTGCTTTTACTAAAGGTTGAATTGAATATATAACCCATTTTATTTTAAATTAATTTTTAAAAAGTCTTGTTTTAGGTAAAAATCAGTTGCATCCGATTGAAGTTGAAAAAACCAGAAAGCTGGCCAATGTACGAATACACGTGGAACGTATAATTGGAATAGCGAGAAAAAATATACTATTTTGGATCAAAGAAAATTTCCTATGAGTGAAATATACCAAAATTCAGATGGCGTTAGTATAATGGACCAAATAGTAACAGTGGCATGCGCTCTAGTTAATTTATGCAGACCTATTGTTTCCAAACAAACAAAGGATTAAATCAAAGAATATATAATAATAAAGAAGTCGCATCTGAATTTGAATACCAATTTTTTGAATTTCTTTCCATTGTTGTGGAATAAAAACACCGTCCTAGTAATAAATAATGTATTTTATTTTTATACCACAAAATATATTTGCACACGCATTGGCATTGCGCAATAATATTAAATATATTATTTATATTAATTCACTATGTCATAAAGTTAATAAACTTAACAAATAATAAATAATGCTTAGTGCGCATTTATGCAGTGTATGCAAATTTTGGGTATGAACAATTACAATTAATTATAATTATTATTGAGTGACGATTGCTCAATAGTAAATTTTATTATTATTATTGAATCAAAGTTCGTTTACATTTTGATGTAAACAAAGGCCGGTAAATTAATATTTGCCTATAAATACGTTGGTTTTTTGGTAATTCAGAGAGTTGAAATTTGTTCAGCTTTCATTAAACTCTCGAAACAGTAAAGTTTTGTACAGAGTTAATGTTTAAATAATAAAAGCTACTTTGAACAAATAAAGTTTTTACATACTATATAGTAACAGTAAGTAGTTTCAGGGTACTTAGGTCAAAGAAATTAATATATTATTTAACTGGCAAAGGCCAAAATAATATATCAACGCTTCCAGTTCAACAGGAAAATATATTATATAGATTGGCTATAGCCAGAATATAATAATATTTCCATAAACTTTTGAACATAACATTGGCGCAGCCGGTTAACCAAGAACTACGTTTCTTGGTAGAACCAATAATTTTGACAACGATCGAAATTTTTTTTGGAAGATTAAAAACAAAAAAAAAATCAGAATTTTTTACGAAGGACTAATAGAGGAGAAAAAGGAGAACCAGGAAGCAACAACAAGCAAGGAACAATTTTAACAAAGCAGTTGCAAGTAAAAAAAAAACACACACAAAAATATATACAAATAAACACTCTTGTACATCGCGTGAAGTGAACAAGGGATAAGCACGACGCAATTTTGCGTAGCTTTTGTTTTAAAATTGTTTTTTGTGTGTGAAAAATCTTTTTTGGAGTATTAAATACAACAATTCGACGTAATTTGAGATTTTCTTGGGGAATTATTAAGATTATATATTTACATATGTAGTTAGTAGATATATTTATTTTTGTATATATCATTCTATTTATATATTTTCAATATGATTTTTTTTTTCTTGTCGTTTTTTTATAATAATTTTCAATATAATTTTTTTTTTCTTGTCGTTTTTTTATAATAATAACCAATGTAATGCCGGTAACTTTTTATACGGTGGGAACAATACATAATACTAAGCACGGTAAAGTATGCAATAATTGTATACGCAACTGGCAAAGTATTACTTATCCCAAATTTGAGAAAAAACCGTACAGTTGTATAGTTTGTAATAAAACTCTTCTTTGGTTAAAAGAATAAGTAAAGAGATTGTATTTTTATGTAAAATCAAATAATTTTTTTTCTGATATATATATTTTGTTATTTAAAGTGCATAAAATAAATTTAAAAAATAAATAAAATGAAAATAAAATTATAAATCGTTTTTTCATATACATAATTCATTAATTGTTTTGTTTGAATTAATTTTGTTTGGGATCTTTAGATCTAAAATTAAACGAAAATAATTTTTTTGTATTTGGCTAGTTAATGGAGTAAAGTATTAGAAAATTCTCTAAAAAAATTAAGAGCTTTTCATTCACTAACACAAGCCCAAAAAATATTTCTACTACTGATTCAAGTAGTACTTCAATTATAATTTCTACACCCTTACAAGGATCAATTTTTGACGAACAGCAAGGCGCCGTAAAGGTGCGGTGCCAAAAACGAGTAGTTTCAGGGTACTTAGGTCAAAGAAAACTTATCCAAGGCCCAGTTTAAATATTTTAGAAGAAGAGGACAAATCTGACATAGAGAGAAATTTGTTAGGATCTACCCCAAACAAAGAACGGGTAAAATCAAATGTTAATGACCAAATCACTTTTGGTCAACCAAAATCACGGGACGCTATGGCGCCCCCTAGCGAATTTAAGACATTAAATATGTCTTTTAGTGACGGAATGTTGTCAGTCACTGAGACATTCAAAACTTTTTTGGCACATGTTCCAATATTTTCTGGAACAGGAGACAATCCTGCTCTAGACTTACAAAACGTTAGCTGAGGAAGCTTACTATATTACGGAAGATACAGTAAGGGCATTTATTCTGATAATTTAGTGAAAAGCAAATTAAGGAGAAAAGCAAATGCGCTTTTTCAAAATAAAAATATAATTGATTTCGATGAATTCAAAAGCATTCTGAGTAACCACTTCCTTCCTTATAAGGACCTCCCTCAATTAGCTAGGGAAGTAGAGGAGTGTTACCAAGGGCCGGACGAGGGAGTAGAAAATTTTGGAAGTAGGCTATTACAAAACTTGAGGCATATACAATAATGGTTGAAAATACCTACCCAGGGGAAGGTAGGGTATTAACGGAAGAAATGATGAAGGTTGCGAAACGAACCTTCATAAGGGGTTTACATTCGGAATCCTTAAAAAATTACGTAAGGTCACAAAACTGTTCCAGTTTAAAAGTAGCAGTTCAAAAGGCAAGGGATTACGCCAGGGAGGATTACGCTATTGGCAACTCATCAGAAAAACGATCAGGGGGGATGGATGGTGATATAACAACATTATTGAAAAAACTATTAATAAAAATAGATAGCAGCGAAGAACGCAACAGGACAATAAGAGATCCCTCCTCAAGGACACCCATTCAACATACAAAAACGAACGAAACACACCGAACTATAACAGAAATAGTCATTCTAGACCAACAGAAACCAACAATAATTTTAGAAACCATCTAAAATGTTATACTTGTGGTGAACCAGGCCACACTAGTCGTTATTGCAAAAGGAGTCAGTCAAACACCCCATTTTGCACTATCTGTAAAAGACAAGGACATTCAAGGGAGCAATGTACAGGAGCTATGCAGCCAGCAAACGTACGAATAATACGGAACGATTTAATGACCAATGCTAGACCAACGGGAGCAGCTCAGCCGGAAATAGTCTAACTCTGTGAATGGTGTGACCTCTAAGGACATGTAATTTTGACTGCCCAGCCAGGCAAAAATACGAGGCACGTGCAGCCATGCAGTCGGGAAACGAATAAGAAGTGAGCCAAAAAACCCTGACTCATTTCTTCACATAAACTCATCGGGGGGACGGAATTTACAAGGAAAAACTTATTTAGATCCAATAGTGGAATTACCATTGAATATAACGAAAACAGGAGTAGCTAAACTTTTAATAGACACAGGAGCACAAGTTAGTGTATTAAAAAGGAATTCCTTAAATAATGACGCAAGGATTAATGCTAACAACAGCATTGCATTACGTACACTTCACGGACAAACCGAAACACTAGGTAGTTGTAAAGGAACATTTTTTAATGGAATACAATGTGAATTTCAAGTAACTAATATGGAAGAAAGAATACCAGGAGATGGTATTCTTGGTTACGATTTTTTATCGAAACATTGCAACATACAGGGTCCTTCTAAAATTTTAGAATTCACCCAGCTTGAAAGGATGAAAAAAGAATTCCAAGTTCCTTACGTAGATGCAATTACGGAGCAACCCAACAAACCAAGTGTTTGCTCGTTTCAAACCAACAGTGTTTCACACAATGAGAAAGTGCCAGCTTTAATGGTAAACCACAAAATAGAAAATAAAAATAACTATGCAATAAATAAAGTAAATTCACGTAATGAAAATGAGAACAAGGAAAAATTAACAGAAGAAAAACGAGAGCCAAAATTAAAAGGAAAAAATATAATAAAAATACCAGCCCGTACAGAAAAAATAATAGAGATACCTACAACGTTAGAAGGAGAACTAATAGTCACCTCAAAGGAAATTATACCAGGAGTATTTCTGGAAAACGGCATTTGCAAAGCCAAAAAGGGTAAAATAATAGTGGGAATAATGAAAATAAATAACGAAGAGAAGAGAAAATAAAGCTTGAAACCCATAAACTAGAGGATTTTGAGATACGCACATTAAAAGTAGATAGTGAAAAACATGTAAAAGAAACAAAAGAAAATGAACAATGGAATAATCATAAAATCCCGAAACGTAAAAGGGAGAAACAACAAAATAAGGACAAAAATAAGGAAACAGAAGGATTTATTAGATATATATTTAAGGACTCACAATACGATTTCGAGGAAGAAAAAAGGACGGAAAATACGCGCATTAAAAAATTAAAAGAGGAGCTTATTTTAAAAACCGATCTCAATTCAGAGGAAAAGGAAAGCCTGGAAAAAAATCTTCACAGAATTTTCGGATATTTTTCATTTACCTGGTGACAACCTTCCCGGGACAAACAGTGTAACTCACAAAATTCCAATAAAACAGGACCAAAGTCCAATAAATAGCAGACAATATCGCTTAGCGGAATGCCATAAACAAGTGATAAACGAGGAACTAACAAAACTTTTAGAGGAGGACATTATTCAACCCAGTAAAAGTCCTTGGAACGCACCATTACTGGTAGTCCCAAAAAAGGCGGGTCCAAATGGTGAAAAACGCCACAGGGTGGTCATTGACTATCGTAAGTTAAATGAAATAACAGTGGGGGACGCATTTCCACTTCCTAGAATCGAAGAAATACTGGATCAACTAGGAAGATCCAAATACTTCACTACCTTAGATCTGGCTAGTGGACCTAGACGACATTGTCATATACGGTAGAAACTTACAAGATCATGACGAAAAGCTAAGGTCTATTTTCCAACGATTACGAGAAAATAACTTAAAACTGCAACCGGAAAAATCCAAATTTTTGAAACGAGAAGTTGTTTATCTGGGACATCAAATCACTTCGGAAGGAGTTCTACCTGATCCTGAAAAAACAAAATGTGTAAAGTAACATCCCGCTCCACGCACCACCAAGGAATTACAATCTTTTTTGGGTCTAGTAAATTACTATCGGCCATGTATGCCGGAATTAGCCAAAAAAGGGGCTATATTGTACAAAATGGCGACCAAATCGCAACCTTACAAGTGGACTTCGGAACATCAGGAAGCTTTTGAACAGGTTAAAAATCTACTTATTCAACCACCTCTTCTAGCATATCCTGATTTTAATCATCCATTTAATTTGACGACTGACGCAAGCAATTATGCGCTGGGAGCTGCATTATCGCAAGGTGAAGTGGGAACAGACAAGCCAATTGCATACGCTAGTAGGGTTTTAAATAAGGCGGAACGGAACTATGCGACTATTGAAAAAGAAATGCTAGCCATATATTGGGCTATAAAAAATTTCCGCATTTATCTTTTAGGAAGGAAATTCAAAGTATACACGGATCACAAACCTTTGATAAGTCAATATAAAAAGAGAGATTCGGAAGGAAGACTTAATAGATGGAAGGTCCGTCTAGCTGAATATGACTTTGAAATCCTGTATAAGGCAGGAAAAAATAACACAAATGCGGACGCACTTAGCCGCATTCCCATAATAGAAGAAAATTAAGGGAGCAATGTACAGGAGCTATGCAGCCAGCAAACGTACGAATAATACGGAACGATTTAATGACCAATGCTAGACCAACGGGAGCAGCTCAGCCGGAAATAGTCTAACTCTGTGAATGGTGTGACCTCTCAGGACATGTAATTTTGCCCTGCCCAGCCAGGCAAAAATACGAGGCACGTGCAGCCATGCAGTCGGGAAACGAATAAGAAGTGAGCCAAAAAACCCTGACTCATTTCTTCACATAAACTCATCGGGGGGACGGAATTTACAAGGAAAAACTTATTTAGATCCAATAGTGGAATTACCATTGAATATAACGAAAACAGGAGTAGCTAAACTTTTAATAGACACAGGAGCACAAGTTAGTGTATTAAAAAGGAATTCCTTAAATAATGACGCAAGGATTAATGCTAACAACAGCATTGCATTACGTACACTTCACGGACAAAACGAAACACTAGGTAGTTGTAAAGGAACATTTTTTAATGGAATACAATGTGAATTTCAAGTAACTAATATGGAAGAAAGAATACCAGGAGATGGTATTCTTGGTTACGATTTTTTATCGAAACATTGCAACATATAGGGTCCTTCTAAAATTTTAGAATTCACCCAGCTTGAAAGGATGGAAAAAGAATTCCAAGTTCCTTACGTAGATGCAATTACGGAGCAACCCAACAAACCAAGTGTTTGCTCGTTTCAAACCAACAGTGTTTCACACAATGAGAAAGAGCCAGCTTTAATGGTAAACCACAAAATAGAAAATAAAAATAACTATGCAATAAATAAAGTAAATTCACGTAATGAAAATGAGAACAAGGAAACATTAACAGAAGAAAAACGAGAGCCAAAATTAAAAGGAAAAAATATAATAAAAATACCAGCCCGTACAGAAAAAATAATAGAGATACCTACAACGTTAGAAGGAGAACTAATAGTCACCTCAAAGGAAATTATACCAGGAGTATTTCTGGGAAACGGCATTTGCAAAGCCAAAAAGGGTAAAATAATAGTGGGAATAATGAACATAAATAACGAAGAGAAGAGAAAATAAAGCTTGAAACCCATAAACTAGAGGATTTTGAGATACGCACATTAAAAGTAGATAGTGAAAAACATGTAAAAGAAACAAAAGAAAATGAACAATGGAATAATCATAAAATCCCGAAACGTAAAAGGGAGAAACAACAAAATAAGGACAAAAATAAGGAAACAGAAGGATTTATTAGATATATATTTAAGGACTCACAATACGATTTCGAGGAAGAAAAAAGGACGGAAAATACGCGCATTAAAAAATTAAAAGAGGAGCTTATTTTAAAAACCGATCTCAATTCAGAGGAAAAGGAAAGCCTGGAAAAAATCCACAGAATTTTCGGATATTTTTCATTTACCTGGTGACAACCTTCCCGGGACAAACAGTGTAACTCACAAAATTCCAATAAAACAGGACCAAAGTCCAATAAATAGCAGACAATATCGCTTAGCGGAATGCCATAAACAAGTGATAAACGAGGAACTAACAAAACTTTTAGAGGAGGACATTATTCAACCCAGTAAAAGTCCTTGGAACGCACCATTACTGGTATTCCCAAAAAAGGCGGGTCCAAATGGTGAAAAACGCCACAAGGTGGTAATTGACTATCGTAAGTTAAATGAAATAACAGTGGGGGACGCATTTCCACTTCCTAGAATCGAAGAAATACTGGATCAACTAGGAAGATCCAGATACTTCACTACCTTAGATCTGGCTAGTGGACCTAGACGACATTGTCATATACGGTAGAAACTTACAAGATCATGACGAAAAGCTAAGGTCTATTTTCCAACGATTACGAGAAAATAACTTAAAACTGCAACCGGAAAAATCCAAATTTTTGAAACGAGAAGTTGTTTATCTGGGACATCAAATCACTTCGGAAGGAGTTCTACCTGATCCTGAAAAAACAAAATGTGTAAAGTAACATCCCGCTCCACGCACCACCAAGGAATTACAATCTTTTTTGGGTCTAGTAAATTACTATCGGCCATGTATGCCGGAATTAGCCAAAAAAGGGGCTATATTGTACAAAATGGCGACCAAATCGCAACCTTACAAGTGGACTTCGGAACATCAGGAAGCTTTTGAACAGGTTAAAAATCTACTTATTCAACCACCTCTTCTAGCATATCCTGATTTTAATCATCCATTTAATTTGACGACTGACGCAAGCAATTATGCGCTGGGAGCTGCATTATCGCAAGGTGAAGTGGGAACAGACAAGCCAATTGCATACGCTAGTAGGGTTTTAAATAAGGCGGAACGGAACTATGCGACTATTGAAAAAGAAATGCTAGCCATATATTGGGCTATAAAAAATTTCCGCAGTTATCTTTTAGGAAGGAAATTCAAAGTATACACGGATCACAAATCTTTGATAAGTCAATATAAAAAGAGAGATTCGGAAGGAAGACTTAATAGATGGAAGGTCCGTCTAGCTGAATATGACTTTGAAATCCTGTATAAGGCAGGAAAAAATAACACAAATGCGGACGCACTTAGCCGCATTCCCATAATAGAAGAAAATGAAGAATCTAGTAAAGAAGTTACGATAAATGCAATAACTAGGAGTAAAGCCCAAAAGGAAATACATGAAAAACAAGAATTTTCGAAACAAAAGAATCTACCTACGGTAACAACGGAACCAGTAAAAAATACCGTGGACGTCGATTATGAGAGTGACTCATTTAGCATATCAGCAAATTGCAATCCAGTAATAACACTAACATCTAAAGATGAAATAGAAGCCGTAATTAAAAAATATCACGATTCCCCATTAGGAGGACATATGGGGGTACACAAAACATACTATAGAATTCGGCAATTTTACAAATGGAAAAAAATGTTTTACGACATTAATAAATTTGTTAAAAAATGTACCAAGTGTCAACGAGTTAAAAGAGGAAGAATAACAAAAATGCCTATAGTAATTACGGACGCGGCATACAAACCTTTCGATAAAGTATATATGGACATTGTAGGTCCTTTCCCTGTTACGCACAGAGGAAACAAATACATCTTGACTTTCCAAGATGACCTAACTAAAATATTGGACTGCATACCACTACCAAATCAAGAAGCCTTAACGGTAGCGGATGCATTTTATAGGAAAATAATCCTTAAATATTCTGTAATTCCACGTAGGCTAATTACAGACCAAGGTACAAATTTTACGAGTGATTTAATTCAGCGGTTATGTAAACTGCTTAAAATAAAAAAATTACAAACCACGGCATACCACCCGCAATCCAACGGTTCTTTGGAAAGAAGGCATGGGCCATTAGTTGAATACTTAAAAACCATTATTAATGAAAACGTACAAAGTTGGGACGAATGGCTAGGAGAAGCGGCTTTCTGCCATAACCATACACCACATATGGGGAGCAAATACTCGCCCATTTTCGCACTTTATGGTTTTTGCGAACCACTGCCTACTACTTTTAAACAAAACCCTGAACCAATTTATAACTTTGACGACCATTGTCAAGTCGTAAAAGCTAAAATGCAAAAAATTCACAAGGTAGCGCGGGAAAAATTAATACAGGGGAAAATAAAATCGAAAGAGTACTACGACAAAAATAAAACAGAAACGGAATTTCAAATAGGGGACAAAGTCCTACTAAAAAATCAAATAAAAACCACAAACTAAGCAGTGGGTGGTCAGGTCCATATACAATAATTGAAGTAATGGACTCAGTTAACGTAAAAATTAAAATAGGGAAAAAGATTAAACGCGTCCATAATAATCGTTTAAAATTATGGCACGAATAATAGAAATAAAGCAAAAAAAAAAAAAACATTATATAAAATAATAACTAAAATTCATTTATATGGTTGAAAACTAAAATTCATTTATATAGTTATATAACTTTTTCATTTTTTTTTCTAATACTTTTTAATCAAGAAACATTTAGAATTAATTATAGAATTAATTATAGAATTAATTAACTAACGCGAACCGCTCTCTTAATAACATCAGAGCCTAACTAGCCAGGTTGTCAACCAGCCAGTAGGTAAATATTTCTTGGACATACTAAAGAAGTGCAACAAGGTTTGTTACAACTCTGATATTAAGAATTCAAAAATCGCGACAAAAAAAAAATATACTTAAAGTAGCAGTAATATTTTAAATATAGAAACATACTACTTAGTACTGCGAGCTAAGTAGAATGGTAGGGTTAATTTAACAAAATTAGTAAAATAGTATTTAAAATTATTTGTTATGAACTATCAGGTTTACAAAATTTTACCTGATAATTCGGTTTTTTTTATACCGAGTACCGTGTCCAAACGAACAAGTTTACAAAGCAATCTACTTTACTGCATCACGGCCAATTTAAATTTACTTTAAGTTAACAATGAATTTTTTTTATAAAACAAACTCGGTTTATTTAAAAGTTTTTAGTTAAAAATATATAAAAAAGGGGGTTAATATTAATAAGGACAGTCAAAAAATAATAACTCACGGTTTTTTTGGGGTAGTATAATTAACTAACCCCAAAGGAATCCCACGTAGATAATATACAATCTGCATTTTAATAGTTTCCTATCCCACGTAGAGTAGTTTTTTTTGTCCCACGTCGAATACCATTTTTTTTGCTCCTGTATCTAAAAAAAAAAAAAAAAAATACATAATTAGTATATATATAATTTAATTAAAAGTAAAAAAAATAGAACACAACAAACACAACAAAAAAACACCAAAAACCCCGGTTGACACATTTTTTTTCTCTCCGGAAAACCTGAAAAAAAACATACAAAGAATTATTCTTATTTAACAATATAAAAAAAAAACAGTATACTTATCTAAATTTTCGAGTAGGTACCAAACCAATGTTAATTCCTATGACAGCTTCAGTATACCTAAAAACAATAAAAAAAAACATGAAATAACACTTAACACACACAAAGAACTTACCTAATCCTTCAATCTCCTCCAGTTTTGAAAAAATTTATAAACCTTCATTTTTTTTTTTAAATTTTTCATTCTTTATAAATAAAAAACAAAAAAATATTTTTAAAACACGTCACTATATACAATTCATTTTGACTTAAATCATTTATGTCAAAATAAACTCAACATACCACATTTATTTTAAATGACACATACACACAACGACACCTATTGCGAAATAAAATCATTCAAGTATTCCGCGCAGGTTTAGGAATATACTTCACGCAGGTTTAAAACTTTGATAAATGAGAATTTAGTAAAGATTTCTTTTCATAGTAGTGTCTTAGATTAAAATACACGAAAAGGATTCAGCATAAATTAAAAATGATTAAATTATACTTTTAGGAGTAGTTTTTTTGTTGTAATAATCTTTTAAGTAAATTAAACGTAAAAAAAGGGGGAACCCCCACTTTAATAGATTTTAAAAAATTTAATGCCATAATTTTGGACTAATTAAGGACTAATTTCAACCCCAAAAAAATAATTTTGTACCATCCCCTATTCACCAGAAATAAAGATTTAAAAAGGGGGGTGCTGGCTTGTGTTCAATTGCATACATTTAGGAAAAATTGAAAATAAAGTAACATAATTACTAGAATTAAAAAGTAAAATTACTTGAAAAAAAAACTATTCAAACCTTAAATATAATTATTGACTCGCGATTGGCACACTAAGAAAATTTTGGATCATCCCCTATAAAAAAATTTACCCCTTTTCATTTTCCCATACTTTTAAACTTTGTAAAAATAAAAAAAAAACTATGCCACCCCTTTGGTGGAATTATGGACTCGCGATTGGCACACCAAGAAAATTTTGGATCATCCCCTATATAAAAATTTACCCCTTTTCATTTTCCCATACAAAATGTATGGGAAAAAATTAAACTTTGTAAAATTAAAAAAAAACTATGCCACCCCTTTGGTAGAATTATGGACTCGCGATTGGCACACCAAGAAAATTTCGGATCATCCCCTATATAAAAATTTACCCCTTTTCATTTTCCCATACAAAATGTATGGGAAAAAATTAAACTTTGTAAAATTAAAAAAAAAACTATGCCACCCCTTTGGTAGAATTATGGACTCGCGATTGGCACACCAAGAAAATTTTGGATCATCCCCTATATAAAAATTTACCCCTTTTCATTTTCCCATACAAAATGTATGGAAAAAAATTAAACTTTGTAAAATTAAAAAAAAACTATGCCACCCCTTTGGTAGAATTATGGACTCGCGATTGGCACACCAAGAAAATTTCGGATCATCCCCTATATAAAAATTTACCCCTTTTCATTTCCCCATACAAAATGTATGGGAAAAAATTAAACTTTGTAAAATTAAAAAAAAAAACTATGCCACCCCTTTGGTAGAATTATGGACTCGCGATTGGCACACCAAGAAAATTTTGGATCATCCCCTATATAAAAATTTACCCCTTTTCATTTTCCCATACAAAATGTATGGAAAAAAATTAAACTTTGTAAAATTAAAAAAAAACTATGCCACCCCTTTGGTAGAATTATGGACTCGCGATTGGCACACCAAGAATATTTTGGATCAATTTGGATTTTTAAACGGGAATGTTATTAAACTTATAATAAATAATAATGAATAATAATAAGTAAAATTAATTATAACAATGAATATTATAATTATTTGAATTTATATAATTGACATTTGTGTTACAAACAAAGAGGATAGCGTAATCTATGTTATTTTAAAAATACCAATATTGTTATTACTGAACTTTTTCAATTTAACATATACAAAATGTTTTCCATTTTTAATTATAATATAAATACTATATACTATGATTTCTAAAGAAATATAAGAATTAAAAAAATTCAAATTTTAAGTTTGACAAAAAATATTATATTATACTAACAGTATTTTTTTTTAATGCATTGGTTCATTCAATATAAATTCTACTAAGATCGTAAATTTGTTTCCCCAAAAATAATAAAAAAAAATAAGAAAAAGAGAAAAATATTGAAATTTAAATATAAAAAGATATATCCTTTTGAATGGATATATGAAAAAAATTATTGCAGGTAACAAATATAAAAAAGGGTCAAGAGCAATAGCAATAAACCACTTAAAAGAAATAGCAATAAACCACCATAAAAACAACAACAAAAGCACAAAGGAATAATATTCTCAACTAAATAGACAACTATTTCAAATTATGCTCATTTACTCAAAATAAAAAGTTTGTGTATTTTGTGTATTGTTATGTTATACAAAAAACAAAACATGTATTGCCGAAATCTTATCTTCCCACTCCGCAAATTTTATCAATTCGGAATTTTAAGTTTCCGCATTTTCAAATTAACAATTCCGACTCTACTATCCCATTTATTACGAAAATATTAAAATATTAAAAAAAATTTGAAAACCGTATGCAATATGTTTTTAAATTCCTTGAAAATCTATTGAATCCTTTATAATAGAAACTTGGAAAATACTCTTTCCTGTCTCACTCTGAAACATTTAAAATAAAAAATATAAAAGAAAAATAATATTTAATTTTCTTATTGTTTTTATACTTGTATATTTTTTCTGTTCCGTTTATGTTCTGCTAAATTCGAAAATGTTAAGGCGGTAACTCTTATTTATCTCTAAATTGTGTGAAATACCGTTTAAATATAAACTCTTAACTAAGTGGTATATAAAAGGACTAAGATATTTTTAAAGATTTCGTAAGTTATTAATTACTGATTTTGCGTCTTTTAGATAAGTGAATTTTTGGATTGATTATATGTTATATGGACAAAGAGTTTTTTAAGGAAAATGAGTTATTATAATATTAGTTATTAATTATTAATTATTGATCGTGTTTTTTTTATTTTATTGAATATTTGTGTTAATTTTATTTTATATCGTTTTAAGGACAGCTTTTTAAGATTAGTTTCTAATTATTGATCGGGTTTTTTATTGAACTTTTGTGTTAATTTTATTTTATATCGTTTTAAGGACAGTATTTTTAAGATTAGCTTTTAATTATTTATCGTGTTTTTATTATTAAGTTTGGGATAAAATTTTTAATTATCGAATATAAATTTAGAATATACATAATTTAATTTATAAGAAAAAAAAATGTTGCGAAATCCCGGTAGACCAACAAAATTAAATCATATTGAAATTCAGTCTGTACTAATGGAGCATAAATTAGAATTGGTGCAAAACAATCGTGTAATTTCAAAATTTGCCAAGATTTGGACGATTATTGGCGATAAAATAAATAAATCACCAATATCTCTGTATGCATATGTAGCAAATAACAGAAATAATATAAGAGATAAGTTAATACCTACAGGAAAAGATGTATCACAATCAACAATAAATACTTCTATAAATTCAGAAGCAAATAATTCTTTGGAAGAAGTGGAAATTCAGATACATCTCAGTACAGCAGAATTTGAAGCTCTTCTGGAGACCAAAACATATAAAAGGTATAATAGCATATAATATTGTCACAAATAACTAAAATATAACTTAACTATTTAAAATATGAATTAAAAAGAAATAAGTTTAAAAAATATTAAATTATTACTAAAATTAATTTTCGAAAACAAAGTTTTAGAAAACTATCAAGTAAAAATTTGATTTCTAAGACTTGATTGATTAATTCAATTTTTTTTAGTTTTTACCATAACGCTTTTTTCTGAACAATTCATTTTAATATGAATTACATCTCAATATGTTCATAAAATAAACTTTACTAATATTTTTTATGAGTTAAATACTTTTCACCAAATTACTAATATTAATTTTGAAAGTTAAATTAATTTTATTTAACATAATTATTATTTTTATCGTCTATAATTAATATACTTAATACTGTACTGATATTTGAATTATACTACAAATTCAAATTTAAATATCAGTACAATAAACAAATCAATAATTATCTATTAATAATTTTATTGTGTTTAGAACTGAAAGAAAAAGATCAAATTTGCGTCATCGCAAATATACCGTGCTAAAAGCAGATTTATGGCAAACGTTGTTGATACAAAGATTGGATGAAAATGGTATTAGGTGTGGATTTCAATTTAAAAACCACAAAATATATCCAACTTCAAACATAGCAACGTTTTGTGGATACTGCAGATGTGGTAGCTCATTACGCGGAGAAATTTTATCATTATGCGCAGAAATTGTTAAAGTTTTTTTTATATCACAAAAGGTGATGAAAATGCTTCCTGCGGAAAACGCTTTTTAAGAGCAGAGAAAAGAAAAGAGACTGCAAAATATCTTGTAGAAACTGGTACGTGTTATAAAAAAATTATTCTTTTTTATTTAATCAGTTACCTAAATTTTACTGAATGTAAATATAATACAACTTTTTTCATGAATTTATATAAAACTTTTTTCGTGAACTACTTAATGAAAGCTAGAAGTTCTAATGTTTTTGTTACGGTCCATCGTTAATTTATATAGATTAAAAATATAGTAAGAAAAAAATGAACTAAAATGAACGAAGAGTATTTAATATTTTGAGAATTTGTGATTCTATTATATTTTCAATTATACTTTATACTTAATAATACGTTGTCATTAAAAAATGTATTATATATTCTTTTACATTATTAAATATAATTTATGTTAAATACATTATTAAATATAATTTATACAATTTTATGTTTAAAGGGAAATTTGCTGGTGCATATAGAGTGGAAGAAGCTGGAAAATTAATGAAATTCGGAGATGTGCAAGAACCAGCACTTTTGCCAAAAAGGACTGTCTTAAATCAAGCAAAAAGCGAATATATCAAAAGCTTGTTAATGGATAAGGATCCTATTAAAGCTTTAGAAATTTTAAAATATCAAGATCTAAAATCCAACCGGAGGATTGACAAAAAAAATTATTCGGCCGGATAAAACCAAATCAGGTGCGATTTTGTTATTATAGTTTATTTTAATTTAATATTCATATTATATATTTTAAAATATAATGTACATTATTTATATAAGAAAATTATATAATATATTCAAATATATATAACTACATCTTAAATTATTAAATATTACTATTGTAATTCAATTTAATTTTACTTATTTAAAAGTTATCACTGATATGGAAATAGAGTACGTACAATAATCATATTCAAACCTTCAAAACAGTAACTTGAATAATTTTAACTATAATTTTATAAAAAAATTTTGATGCATTATTTTCACACGAAAAAATTCCAAGAATTTTATCTACTATTATCTACTAATAGTAGTTCTCATTTAATTTGTCTTACAAATCAGGTGCCATATTTTTATATGAATGTGTAATCCATACCGGGAAAAAAGAAGAGCACAATCAGTTCCCAGTAGCTCAAATGGTTTCAGAAGCTCATACAACAAACCATATTTTATTTTGGTTAAACGAATTGACTCGAGGAGCTCCTGCACCGCATGAAGTTATATGCGATTCAGCAAAAGCACTCCTACTTGCTTCTGTACGAGCTTTTACAAACTGCAAGACATTGCTTGAATATGCTGATGCATGTAAAAATGATGCTTTGCCAGAATGTTACATACGCATCGATGTGGCACATATTATAAAAATGTATTGCAATTTTTTAAAAAGTACTCACAAGAGTATAAAAAATTTGTATATTGGAGCTATTGCAAAGCTTATTCTTTGCGAAACTTTAGTGGAAGCGGAAAAAATTCTAAGTCGAAGCATTTATCAAGGACGAAAAACATCTTAATTATAAGTCGAAGCATTTATCAAGGACGAAAAAATAATGGTGAATTAACAATGTATATTAACAATGTTAAATTCGTAGTAAATTTTATAATGTATAAATTTTTTTGCTCAAAATTTTACAATGCTCTAATTTACTTATTGCAATTATGAAAGAAATATATAATATTTTTTGTACCAATATTTTGCACAATATGTCATATATTACTTTCATAAGTTTTTTATTTTAAAATTATTATGTTATTTAATGTCTCAAAAGAATATTATTTGTTTTCGCCTTTTATTTACTCCTCTTCCTTCGGAATATTTTAACCGTAATTTTTCAATTGATTATAGTATATACATATATGATATTAATTAAATACATTTTTTTTTAGAATATTGAAAATAATTCAGAGTGTTTTATTTGTAATGGTGGAGACAAACCTACTGGTGCTCACACAATGCTCTATCCCTCTTCCAGATGAAGAAGAGGGATATGGAGAAAAACGAATATATTTCTTATGTAACAAGCTCAAGAAAAAGGATATAAATGAAATAATTGCTTGTAATGCACAAGAAAATTGGGGAGGTTTAATTACTAAACCAAAAAAAAAACCAACTAAATATGTAAAGGGTTTATTTATAAAAACCGATTTTGAATTACATAAAAAATTAATTAATACACCAATATTAAAAAACGGTAATGTTTTGGAGCTGCAGCCTATTAAGATAGGTGAAAATAAGTACACATTAACAAACACATGTGCTTTCGATAGTCTTTTTCACCTATTATTAATAGCAGAAATCGATCATCAATACATGAATTATTTAAATTGTGATGAAAATAGTTTATTTACTCTGATTGCTGACGTAAAACAAAAAGGCGTAACAAGCAATACGTATAAACATAGAGCCATTTTAATTCGGGATAACAAATTATGTTCAATTAATAAATTAATGGAAAATAATTTCGAATTAATGTGCACGTCAAATATAGGTGACGTTGCGTCAACTTTACTAAAAATTGTGCCAAGCATCACAATTAAAAAATTTTGTACAGTAGGCTGCTCACCTATTGTAAAAGAAAATTTAACAGCTATTACAGTAAACGATAGCATATTTCATATGGAAACAAAGCTAGTTCAGCATCATATTCAAGAAGAAATTTTACTTAATTTGAGTAATGTACCGTGTACAAATGAAAATTGCGGAGGTACAATACTTTCGGAAAATGAAAATACTGGTAAGTGCTACATATTTTTTCCATTAATTTAAAATAAGTTGATTTTGTACACATTAATTTAAAATTGTATTTTATGTTTTTTAGGATATTTTATATTTATTGATATATGCCTTAGTAGTTACCAGCAAAGAAAATTGGCCATACATAACGTGCCAAAAGATTAAATTTTCCCAGTATTAATTCAAAAACCTATAATTTAATAGGACTGGTAAATTATTTGCCATCAAATACATTTGCAAGTGAAAATCACATTGGCCATTTTACTACATTTTCTAAAAGAGCAAATCATAAATGGTACGAAATTGATGATTTAAAGACGGTTGTACAAAGAGTAAACTCTTATGTAATGATTCAACCAATGTTACTTGTATATAAATATAGAGAGTGAACCTAAATATCCTAAATTATAATAGCTCTATATTTATGTTACGCTTTTTTATTATCTTATCAAACTTAGTAGTATTTCAACATATAGTTTGTAAATTAATTTATTATAAATGTATATATCTAAATAAAATTATTTTTTTTTTCAAATTTTAATGAAATTAATTTAAATAATGTAATGTAAAATATATGTATGTTGATATTTATGTAAATAAAATCATTGATACAAAAATAAAATATTACAATGTGTTAATTTCTATTTTTACTAGTATATCGAAAATAAATTCTTTTTTTATAGTTACAGACTATATTATCTGTTTCTTAAACTGGTACAAAGTTACAGAATTAATAATATTCTAAATTATGGTTTGTAATTGGAAAATACATAAAGATTTTAAAGGATCCATGTTTTATATAATTAACAATCGCGAGTCGATAATTCTACCAAAGGGGGGTGGCATAGTTTTTTTTTTTATTTTACAAAGTTTAATTTTTTCCCATACATTTTGTATGGGAAAATGAAAAGGGGTAAATTTTTTTATAGGGGATGATCCAAAATTTTCTTGGTGTGCCAATCGCGAGTCAATAATTATATTTAAGTTTGAATAGTTTTTTTTTTTCAAGTAATTTTACTTTTTAATTCTAGTAATTATGTTACTTTATTTTCAATTTTTCCTAAATGTATGCAATTTTCATTCCAGTAAACTGTCTTAAGGGTAAAATTTGTGTTAGCGGTTGAATTTTGGGCAACTTTTGATGCCGTTCGAGAGTCTTTAATTAGTCCAAAATTATGCGGTATTTCAAATTAATGTAGTATAAATATTTATATGGTGGGGGTGCTAGCTTGAACACAAGCCAGCACCCCCCTTTTTAAATCTTTATTTCTGGTGAATAGGGGATGGTACAAAATTATTTTTTTGGGGTTGAAATTAGTCCTTAATTAGATCAAAATTATGGCATTAAAATTTTTAAAATCTATTAAAGTGGGGGTTCCCCCTTTTTTTACGTGTCAATTAAAATAATTTTAGGAATTAATTTTTTTCTGTAAGCAAAGGAACAATAATTGAATTTTTTTTATGAGCTTCACGCTGACAATATCTTTTTTCTTTACAATACAAAAAAAAACAACAATAGTAAAAAACCAACAACAAATAGAATGCAAGAATATATGAAACAATGAATTTCTAACTTAAAATAAAACATAATAAAGTTCGTTTATTTTAATTTCATTTTCAACATTTTATTAACCTTTTTTTTTACAATATTTTAAAAAACCTTCGAGTATGTTTTTTATCATTTGTAGTTACAATTAAATTTTTTTGTTCAATACAATTTTTCCATTACTAATAATTTTTTTTACAATTTTAATTTTTACAAATTTAACTTTTCTTATGGCACGTTAAAATATGAAATCATGTCCAGCCTCTGCGGGACGTGACGGGAATAAAGAGCGATCCGCCGGGCATGGTACTCACTCAAAAAGCGTTCTATGGGAACGTTGGTTGAAGGACGCCACGTTTCAACCAACGTTTCTCCGAAATATTCCAAGTTTTTCCACAACAACACCATTTCTCTAGGCCGCTCTAAATAGATACTAAATAAATAATAATAAAAAAAAAACAATTAAAAAGAAAGTAAGTTATTATATAAAAAGAAAAAACTTACCCAGCTCGGCATACGCGGGATAGTATATTCATTACCGTTTGCGCTCATTATTTTAATTTTTTTCTTACTATTACCAATCTGATCAAAAGTTACAATGAGAATGATTATTATAAATGTACTTACAAAATAATTAAATCCGAAAACTGCATAGTTGCAATAATAACATTTTTTTACTTAAAATGTTTTTTTTTTACACAAAAATAATAATAATTAGGGAATAAATATCTTATATCATATATCAAAAAAAAACAAAACATAATAGATAATTATAAAAAACAAAAACAAAAAAAAAATGTTCTAGTATGTATATATCGTTTAAGTTTTTAGCGCATTAAGTTAACCAAAATGTTTAGCAAGGATTCTTTAGTCGGGATTCTAACGATTTCCGCGACTTAGCTAATAATTAAAACAAATACATACCAGTTAGAAATGGACCAAGCCATAGCAGTGGCACAGAATAATCAAAACAAATACATACCAGTTAGAAATGGACCAAGCCATAGCAGTGGCACAGAATAAATTCAACGAAGTACAAAATCTAATAAGAGAGCAAGGGGAAGTAATAATAAGAGAGCAAGGGGAAGTAATAAATTTATATAGAAAAAATAGTAGGGGACATGAAATTAGTTAAAGTAATTAATTAGTTTAAAATAATTAGTTTTTGTCATAAGAAAATTAATAGTAAACAATAGATTAAAGTATTTTTATTTATAACAGGGTGTGAAAATGAAGGTCATTTGGTTAATATTATTTATAGCCGCAACTAAAGCAAACGAGATTGAGATACGGAAATTGCACTCAACGGCAGCGTTTTTCGAAAATCAGGGACAAATGCTTATACATGGAAAAGCTATATTTTTCCAAATTCATAGATTCATACGTTTTATCTCAAATATTTTCTCTAAAACGTCCCTACAGAATTTTTGTTCAGAATTTTGGTTCATATAAAAAAATGATTTTTCAATTCTATGAGCTCTTCCTAAACACCGGCGTACGGCGTATGGCGTCTGTCAAAATCGATATTGGTACATACATTTTGTATTGGAGCACCCGAAATACGCGACGTACGTACGTCGAGAATTGGAATTTCCAGTTTTGACGGGCGTATAAAAATTTTTAATTTGATTTTTGAAATTTAGCAAAAAGAAACATCGATCAAAAAATTTTTAATGTATATAAATGTGGCATTTTATTTCGGGATACGCTGGCGTTCGGGATACGCTGACAAATTGAAGTATTTACCAAGTTTAACCTTACACCAAGGGAGGAGATCGAGAAATTCGCTACATTACTAACACCAAAGACAATATACTATAAGATGTAGGATAGTGTTCTAAAATCGCGTATTATGAAATGAATTTTTCAAAAAATTATGAAAGCTCCTTTTTTAATATAGAGCTCTACCTAAACACAGGCGTACGGCGTAGGGCGTATATACGTCGATACGCTGATACGCCAGCGTATCCCGAAATAAAATGCCACATTTATATACATTAAAAATTTTTTGATCGATGTTTCTTTTTGCTAAATTTCAAAAATCAAATTAAAAATTTTTATACGCCCGTCAAAACTGGAAATTCCAATTCTCGACGTACGTACGTCGCGTATTTCGGGTGCTCCAATACAAAATGTATGTACCAATATCGATTTTGACAGACGCCATACGCCGTACGCCGGTGTTTAGGAAGAGCTCATAGAATTGAAAAATCATTTTTTTATATGAACCAAAATTCTGAACAAAAATTCTGTAGGGACGTTTTAGAGAAAATATTTGAGATAAAACGTATGAATCTATGAATTTGGAAAAATATAGCTTTTCCAATAGCCAGTTTGCTCTTTTCAATAACCATCTTTCTATTCTATGCTTTTTTCTCTCATTTTTAAATTTCTATTCTTGACTACTTGGACTTGACCATGGAAATTTTTGAATGAAAATCGTCATAGCAAACAGAGTATTTTCTGGTTGTTTATTTATATGAATTTTTTAATGATATTTATTTCAAAATGTTGAAAAAAAATTTAGTTTTATTATATAAGTTTTGTATGCCAAATACAATTTAAATTTTATGAAAAAGTACAATTATGTATTTTTTAAATGTAATACATTTTCAAATTATACGAAAAAAAATTCATATTAATAATTTTTCTGCTAGAATATTATTAACGAAATGCCGGTTTTGTTAACATTATTCTTCCGTAAAATGTTAATTTAGGTATACAAACTTACAACAAATTATTCATTAAAAACATTTTAGGTAATTTTTTTTATTCTAATTATACAAATATTTATTAAATCATAATAAAAATTACGAATTTTTATACCAAAACTTTTTCTAAATTGTAAATAAAATGACAACAGAACAATTCAATTTATTAACTCAAATTTATGTGCTAATAGCAATTCTGAAAAATTATATAGGAAAATAATAATTGAGAACATAGTAACCATAAATTTAGTTGTGTAATATGTCCATGCAATGAATATAGTTGATTTGTGGGATTCCCTTGTCCATACATTAAAAAACTTAAATTCAGGGTGTACAGAAGTGTAAGAGGGGGAGAAAATTTATGAAAAAAAATTCTATATGCTTAAATTAGAATACTTTTGATTGAATTTAAAAATTGAAAAATATTTTTTCTTAAATTGCTTCGTTGGCGGTGATGCCGATTTTATATAATTTCTCATATATTAATGTGTCGTTTTTCTTTTTTATTAACTAATTTTCGTAAATTTTCAATATTTTTCAAACAATAAAAAATATTGGAAAACTGGGATATAAATTTGAAAAACTTTTTAGTGAGAATTTGAAACACTTTTTAATGATATCTTATATATGAGAAATTATTTAAAATCGGCACTGTTTCGAAATAAGAAAGACTTCATTAGTTAATTTTCGCGAAAATTAAATTTTTAAACTTTAATGAAACATTATAGATTATAATACATATATGAGAAATTATATAAAATCGGCATCACCGCCAACGAAGCAATTTAAGAAAAAATATTTTTCAATTTTTAAATTCAATCAAAAGTATTCTAATTTAAGCATATAGAATTTTTTTTCATAAATTTTCTCCCCCTCTTACACTTCTGTACCCCCTAAATTTAAGTTTTTTAATGTATGGACAAGGGAATCCCACAAATCAACTATATTCATTGCATGGACATATTACACAACTAAATTTATGGTTACTATGTTCTCAAATATTATTTTCCTATATAATTTTTCAGAATTGCTATTAGCACATAAATTTGATTTAATAAATTGAATTGTTCTGTTGTCATTTTATTTACAATTTAGAAAAGGTTTTGATATAAAAATTCGTAATTTTTATTATGATTTAATAAATATTTGTATAATTAGAATAAAAAAAATTACCTAAAATGTTTTTAATGAATAATTTGTTGTAAGTTTGTATACCTAAATTAACATTTTACGGAAGAATAATGTTAACAAAACCGGCATTTCGTTAATAATATTCTAGCAGAAAAATTATTAATATGAATTTTTTTTCGTATAATTTGAAAATGTATTACATTTAAGAAATACAGAATTGTACTTAAAATTTAAATTGTATTTGGCATACAAAACTTACTGTTGTACACGAAAGTCAACATACAGCATGAAATAGTTGCAAATTGCGATTTAAATTATAAAATTAAAAACAATAATTAATTAAATTAAAAACAATAATGATTAGATTTATTTCAGTTTATATAATCTAATCATTATTGTTTTTAATTTAATTAATTATTGTTTTTCATTTTATAATTTAAATCAAAATTTGCAACCATTTCATGCTGTATGTTGACTTTCGTGTACAACTGTATATAATAAAACTAAATTTTTTTTCAAAATTTTGAAAAAAATAACAAAAAAAATTCATTTAAATAAACAACCAGAAAATATTCTGTTTGCTATGACGATTTTCATTCCAAAATTTCTATGTTCAAATAGTCAAGTGTCAAGATTCAAGAATAGAAATTTAAAAATGAGAGAAAAAAGCATAGAATAGAAAGATGGTTTTTGAAAAGAGTAAACTGGCTATTGCAAAAGCTATATTATAATATTTTATAGCTTTTACAATAGCCAGCTTAGCTGGCATTTGGAAAAGCTATATTTTTCAAAATTCATACGATTTTTTGTTCTATATCCTACATCTATATATTATTGTCTATGCTAACACAAATGATTAACCAAACTTGCATTTTACTAACAAAAATTAAAGTTAAGCAGGACCAAAACTGTAATTGGTGGCTTAAAAATTTAAATAAATACGCAAAGAAATTACAAAACGAATTAGACAAAACAAACCATTTTTTCTCACGAAGGGTAAAAAGAGGTTACATAAATTTCATAGGAAGTTTTTCAAAAACATTATTCGGTACAATGGATAATGAGGACTCAGAGAAAATATATGAACGACTGGACAAACTACAGAATGAGGGGGATAGACGACTCGAATTAATAACAAAAAACGCGGCTATAGTAACTTCAATTTTAGATTACATTAAATGATTGACAATCATTAAAAACCCTCAAAGTGTATAGACGTGTTTTAAATTTGTCCGCTAATTAATTTCAATTAAATTAATTTCAATTTATTTACATTATTTCGTAACCAGTCTAAAGCCATTGACTTAATTAAAAATTATTAAAGTTTATATAAATTAAATTTTCAATATTTACGCTTACGCATCAATTCGCGAGTTATTCAAAATTGTGATATATGATCTTATAAAAAAATTGTGCGCTATATTGTGAAAGAGTTTATATACCTTTAGTAAACTGTTCTAAATAATAAAAAACAACAAAAAAAAAACACTATATAGACATTACAATAATATTTTGTATGCATTTATATTTTTTTGTTACATTATAATTCATTGTGCTACTTTGCATTTAAATAAAAACCTTGATCTTCCTTTAAGTCAGTGAACTACGTTATATAATCTAATTACAACATGAATTCTCAATGCTCAGCCCAAGATACCATTTTAAATGCTGTTCAAGAATTATGTGATCAGATTGATAAATTGGATAAGAAATGTAATTCCCAATCTGAATACATGGTAAAAATGGCAAAAAATGTTGCTCAGTTGAATAACTGTATTGAATCTATCTCCGATAATCTTAAAGTAAACAACGACGTAATACTGGACAAAATTAACTTTCAACTAGGTAACTTACATTCAACCATGAAAAAAGTTAAAATTTCATCGGATGGAAATTTAAAAAATTGTCATCTATCATATGAAAAATTATTATCAGATCACTTAGCGAATTTTAGCAAAGTATACGAAGAATCGAACAATTTAAAAAATAATCTTCAAACTGCGGACGTCTCATCACAATTACTATACTTATATGACGAGCTTAAATCAACGAAATTATTAATAAATTCAATCAATGATGATATAAAATATTTATGCTCTAATATTAATCCTCTACCTACTCCATTACAAAATCATTCGCCAAACAAAATGAATAAATTGCCGCTTCTTAACGAAATCATTAATAATGTTAATGATGAAAATATTAATACCAGTAATGACGAAGATATTAATAATAAAAATAATAGTAATATCATTAATAACATTTGTGATGTGAATATATCTATTCCAGACGAAACTATTAATGCTAGTAACGATATAACATCAACAGCTGAATCCAGATCTGCATCGCCATGTGAACTAGTAACGCCATATACCGAAATTCATTTGAACAAAGATGAAAAATATAAAATTAAAAAATATGGTGTATTATGGAGTAAAACGGAATGGAATAAGAGACTAGATAAATTAAAAACTATAAATAACATTAATCACGAGCAGGATGTAACATTTTTTTATGTAAAAAGTACCAATTCTTATATAACCAGTTCGAACATTATCAACTACATTAAGGAGAACTTACATATAACAGTCATATCGTGCTCTAAATTACGAACTAAAAATAAGAAGTCCAGAACTGATAAAATAAGTATTTCTTTCAAACTTCAGCTCCCAACCAGATATGCCTGGCTGTTCCAGAATCCTGATAACAGTATATTTAAAATAGGTAATTTATCTTTTACAATATGGGTTGATTTTTTAAACAGTAAAGTCAATAGTAATAATGTTAATAGTAATAATAATGTTGATAGTAATAATAGTAAGAATAGTAAGAATATTGTCCATAGAAAATTAATTAGCAGTAAGTTTAACAATAGTAATAGTAATATAATAACAAATAAAAATAATAGTAATATAAAAGCAAATAAAAAAAATTATAATATTATTAAATTGCCATCTACTCTTAGTGAAATTAATTCTAACATAGAAAATGTAGATAACAATAGTATAAGTAGGTTTAATAATAAATATCAAAATTTTATACAGGGGCGTACACTGAATCCTGTTCTTCCCTCTATCTCCCTTCCTAATAAATCACTTCCAAGTAATAGCCAATCCGCTATCAATATCAACGACATTTATGAAGGTAACCATCCCTGCCCTTCTCACACCATTCCTATACCCAATTCCCAACTCATTTCTCCTGCAATTCATATTAACCAATCCTCAGCAACAAATAATCGTAATATTGATAGTGATAGTAGTAGTAACCTAAAAAAAAAATTATCAAAAAATTTAAAAAAAATTCAAACCTTTATTCAAAGCCCAACATTAAATCCTCTAACCCCAGTTAACGAAATACCTTCAACATACTCAGTGAATAAACCTACGTTTCTTGACCCACTTATTCCTCCTATTGTGAAACATACCTTAACTTCGAGAGATAGTACTGAAAATCGTTACTTGTTAGGACGGCTTAGAGATCGTAGAATACTTGAAGATATACGTTTATATCTTTCGTATCTACATAACCAACCTGATTCAGTATGTATAGATGGAAAAACTAAAACTAGTGTGTTAGTATTTATTCAACAAGAAGGTTTTCCCGGTGATTTAGATAGCTTACGTTCAATATATACACGTTTCCATGAGCACTTAGGTTTCTCATCTGAGCAAATCCAAAAAGACTTAGCTACTTTCGCTTCTCATATCTCTTCCAAACGAACTTCCTACCTTCAACGTTGCCGTGAAGAACAACACAAGTTTTTTCGTCCCTTTCCAGAAACACAAAGACGTAGTCCTTTCTTCTAAGCACAAACAAAATAATTTAAGACTTCTATACCAAAACTGTAGTGGCATCAGAGGTAAAATTAAAAACCTTTTTATAGATGCCAAATCCTGCAACTATGACGTAATTGTTATCACCGAAACCTGGCTTAACGATTCTTTTAATAATGAGGAAATCTTAGACAACAATTGGACAATATATAGATGTGATAGAGATTATATTCACTCTGGCCTCACTAGAGGCGGTGGCGTACTTATAGCTGTACGTAATACTTTTTCTAGTGAAGAAGTAATATCATCACAATCAAATTTCTTTGAACATAAAATTGTTAGAGTTAATTTAGATAATAAGATAACTTATATTGGTGTGTTATATATTCCTCCAAATTCTGACGAATCCAAATATAAGGAATTTTTTGATACTTTTAATTCATTTAATTCCACCTTGCAAGAAGAGGATAATATAATTTTTTGTGGTGATTTTAACCGCCCAAACCTATCTTTTATAAATGAGAAATCTGACAACTCTCTTTTCCCTATTAATCTAAATGACGACATTGACCTTAGGTTAATTGACATATTTTATGGTAATGACCTGCAACAAATAGTTCAAAACCCAAATTCAAATGGTAAATGGCTGGATTTGATTTTTACTAACGCTTACGATGAAGCAGTAGTTTCTGTCCCAACTGACGCAGAAAATCTTTTTCCTAACACCCATCATCATTCAGCCATTACTGTTGAATTACCAACTACTGTTGTTAAATGCACTACATCTTACAATGAATCAATTGTATATGACTTCCAAAATGCTAATTTTGATTGCATTAACAATGACATAAATTTAATTGACTGGACGAACTTATTATCTGATGATGATATTGAAAAGACTGTTACGACCTTCTACAATACATTACTTTCTGTTATAGACAAATATGTTCCGAAGATTAGAAAGAGAAATAAACTTTCAGAGCCTTGGCTTAATGCTGACCTTAGAGCACTACGTAATCAACGAAATAAATTATACAAAAAAATTAAAACAAACATTAATTCTTGTATTGATATTAAACAAAGATACGAAAATTTAGCCACTGATTTCAGAACTAAATCTCGGGAAGCATATGAGTCCTATATAAATAAAGTAGGTGAAAACATCATCAATAACCCTAAGAAATTTTTCGACTTTGTTAATATAAAACGTAAAAGCTCAGGATACCCAAATACTATGTTTAAATGCGCCACTCGCTCCTCCAGTCCATATGAAATATGCGACTTATTTGCTGATAGATTCGTCGAAGTCTTCAGTCCAGCAGGTGAATCCAAGGATACCACACCTGGCGCGTCGTCAATCACACCACTTCTTACTGATATTGTTCTAAGTGTAGATGACATCACTATTGCTCTGAATGACCTTGACCCAAAAAAAGGACCTGGACCTGACAAAATCCCACCTCTTTTTTTAACCAACTGTTCTCAAGTATTATCTCTACCACTATACATAATATTTAATAAATCACTGTCGCTTGGAGTTTTTCCATCTATATGGAAATCTTCCTATCTCACACCTATCCATAAAAGTGGGGACAAAACAAACATTGAAAACTATAGAGGTATTGCAATATTATCATCTATTCCTAAGCTATTCGAAAAACTTATATGTGATAAAATGACAGCTCAGATTAATCCAATCCTGAATGAACAACAGCATGGTTTTAGAAAGGGTCGATCAACAACCACGAACCTAACTGTCCTTGTTTCTGAAGTACTTTGCGGAATGGAAAGAGGCCATCAAATTGATACAATTTACACAGATTTCAGCAAAGCGTTCGATCGAGTGGATCATGCTACTCTTATCGTAAAACTTCAGAAAATTGGCATATCAGGTGCACTTTTAAACTGGCTAATAAACTACCTGAAGGATAGAACTCAATTTGTGAAATTTCAGGGAATTGTATCAAAAAAAATCAATGTTACTTCAGGTGTCCCGCAAGGAAGCCATTTAGGACCACTTCTTTTCAACATTTTCATTTTAGACTTATCTGATGTATTAGCCGACATACCACACCTATTTTACGCTGATGACCTTAAAATATACTACCAAATAACTTCCCAATCTGATTCTGCCTTTCTACAATCTAAACTTCACTCTCTTGACGAATGGTGCATCCGTAATAAGTTACACTTAAATATTGCTAAATGTCACGTTATCAGTTTCTCACGAAAAAGAAACACTATAAAGTACAGCTACTTTTTGAATAATATAGAACTTGATAGCGTAGAGAAGGTTGTCGACCTTGGTGTAGTTTTAGATAATAAATTAAATTTTAACTCTCACTACGACAGAATCATAACCAGGGCATACAAATTACTTGGCTTTATTAAGAGAAGAGCACGGGAGTTTAAAAATATATGGGTGACTAAATCATTGTACTGCTCACTAGTACGCTCTATTCTTGAATATGCGTGTCCTATTTGGGACCCCATCTTTGAAAATAACTCAAGTAAAATCGAATCCGTGCAAAAGCAATTCTTATTATTTGCTTTACGAGATTTGCACAACCCAGCGGACTATGAAAACTTACCACATTACATAGACAGACTCAAACTCTTAGATTTAGTATCACTCTCATCTCGAAGAGCTCTTCTAACATCTTGTTTAACTCTTGATGTTCTAAATGGCGACATTGATGTCGAGTTCATGTCTAGTAGAATCATACTAAACGATGATATTAGGCAGACTAGACACACAAAAATTTTAAAAGAATACCCACATCGTACTGAATATGCTAAGAATGAGCCAATTAATCGATGTTGTAGGGTATTCAATAAATATGGCTCACAATATTCACCTTCAATTTCAAAACAATCATTCAAAAAGAAATTACACTCCATACTTAAATAATCTACTTAAAATCTTCCTCATCCCTAATCCTATCCCTACAATGAGTTATATACTTAGTATAATAATATATAATATAATAATATATAATATAGTAGTAATAATGTACTATTAAGTTAAACGTTCTTAGTTTATAAATTAATAATAAAAATGTATTTCTTGTTATTGTTATTAATTTTTTATATATATAATGCAATGTAATTGTAATTGTTATGTAATATATGTACCTTGTTTGGTGAATAAATAAATAAATAAATAAATAAATAAATAAATAAAGAATCGGTATTAAATTTAACGGAACACGAAGAAGAAATGGGTAGAAAAATGCAACTGATAGAAACAAAAATTTTATCAGAACACAATGCAATGGGAATGGGTATCAAAACAAATACATACCAGTTAGAAATGGACCAAGCCATAGCAGTGGCACAGAATAAATTCAACGAAGTACAAAATCTAATAAGAGAGCAAGGGGAAGTAATAAACGCAATACAAAATCACAAATTTCACCCAGCAATTTTGGATTCAACAGTTCTATCTCATTTGGTATACAATATTACAGAAGGTATGTGTCATGATGCTTTACATTCCATACAAGTATTGAATCAAATAACAATTATAGAAACTTCACAACAAGACGGACAAGTTAGGATTAGAATTATTATACCTTGGCTCGAAAAGGAGCAATTTCAGATTTTTAAATTATATCCATTACCTATTCCACTAGAAAATCATCATTTTACAATGGTAACTCTAGAATGGGATTATTTAGGAAAAAGTGACTAGAGGCCATTATTTACATTTTTCAAATCAAGAATTTAACGCAAATTGTGTCTCAGTAGGTGAATCAGGGATAAATAAATTTATAATGTGTAAACAAACACAACCAAAATTGTTACAGGCGCCACCTAATAAAAATTCTAAACCTTCAAAGTGTATAGACGTGTTTTAAATTTGTCCGCTAATTAATTTCAATTTATTTACATTATTTCGTAACCAGTCTAAAGCCATTGACTTAATTAAAAATTATTAAAGTTTATATAAATTAAATTTTCAATATTTACGCTTACGCATCAATTTGCGAGTTATTCAAAATTGTGATATATGATCTTATAAAAAATTTGTGCGCTATATTGTGAAATAGTTTATATACCTTTACTAAACTGTTCTAAATAATAAAAAACAAAAAAAAAAAAAAAACACACTATATAGACATTACAATAATATTTTGTATGCATTTATTTTCTTGTTACATAATAATTCATTGTGCTACTTTGCATTTAACTAAAAACCTTGATCTTCCTTTAAGTCAGTGATCTACGTCATATAATCTAATTACAACATGAATTCTCAATGCTCAGCCAAAGATACCATTTTAAATGCTGTTCAAGAATTATGTGATCAGATTGATAAATTGGATAAGAAATGTAATTCTCAATCTGAATACATGGTAAAAATGGCAAAAAATGTTGCTCAGTTGAATAACTGTATTGAATCTATCTCCGATAATCTTAAAGTAAACAATGACGTAATACTGGACAAAATTAACTTTCAACTAGGTAACTTACATTCAACCATGAAAAAAGTTAAAATTTCATCGGATGGAAATTTAAAAAATTGTCATCTATCATATGAAAAATTATTAATTGTCATCTATCATATGAAAAATAGCGAATTTTAGCAAAGTATACGAAGAATCGAACAATTTAAAAAACAATCTTCAAACTGTGGACGTCTCATCACAATTACTATACTTATATGACGAGCTTAAATCAGCGAAATTATTAGTAAATTCAATCACTGATGATATAAAATATTTATGCTCTAATATTAATCCTCTACCTACTCCATTACAAAATCATTCGCCAAACAAAATGAATAAATTGCCGCTTCTTAACGAAATTATTAATAATGTTAATGATGAAAATATTAATACCAGTAATGACGAAGATATTAATATTAATAATAATAATAAAAATAATAGTAATATCATTAATAACATTTGTGATGTGAATATATCTATTCCAGACGAAACTATTAATGCTAGTAATGATATAACATCAACAGCTGAATCCAGATCTGCATCACCATGTGAACTAGTAACGCCATATACCGAAATTCATTTGAACAAAGATGAAAAAAATAAAATTAAAAAATATGGTGTATTATGGAGTAAAACGGAGTGGAATAAGAGACTAGATAAATTAAAAACTATAAATGACATTAATCACGAGCAGGATGTAACATTTTTTTATGTAAAAAGTACCAATTCTTATATAACCAGTTCGAACATTATCAACTACATTAAGGAGAACTTACATATAACAGTCATCGTGCTCTAAATTACGAACTAAAAATAAGAAGTCTAGAACTGATAAAATAAGTATTTCTTTCAAACTTCAGCTCCCAACCAGATATGCCTGGCTGTTCCAGAACCCTGATAACAGTATATTTAAAATAGGTAATTTATCTTTTACAATATGGGTTGATCTTTTAAACAGTAAAGTCAATAGTAATAATGTTAATAGTAATAATAATGTTGATAGTAATAATAGTAAGAATAGTAAGAATATTGTCCATAGAAAATTAATTAGCAGTAAGTTTAACAATAGTAATAGTAATATAATAACAAATAAAAATAATAGTAATATAAAAGCAAATAAAAAAAATGATAATATTATTAAATGCCATCTACTCTTAGTGAAATTAATTCTAACATAGAAAATGTAGATAACAATAGTATAAGTAGGTTTAATAATAAATATCAAAATTTTATACAGAGACGTACAGTGAATCCTGTTCTTCCCACTATCTCCCTTCCTAATAAATCACTTCCAAGTAATAGCCAATCCGCTATCAACATCAACGACATTTATGAAGGTAACCATCCCTGCCCTTCTCACACAATTCCTATACCCAATTCCCAACTCATTTCTCCTGCAATTCATATTAACCAATCCTCAGCAACAAATAATCGTAATATTGATAGTGATAGTAGTAGTAACCTAAAAAAAAATATTATCAAAAAATTTAAAAAAAATTCAAACCTTTATTCAAAGCCCAACATTAAATCCTCTCACCCCAGTTAACGAAATACCTTCAACATACTCAGTGAATAAACCTACGTTTCTTGACCCACTTATTCCTCCTAGTGTGAAACATACCTTAACTTCGAGAGATAGTACTGAAAATCGTTACTTGTTAGGACGGCTTAGAGATCGTAGAATACTTGAAGATATACGTTTATATCTTTCGTATCTACATAACCAACCTGATTCAGTATGTATAGATGGAAAAACTAAAACTAGTGTTTTAGTATTTATTCAACAAGAAGGTTTTTCCCGGTGATTTAGATAGCTTACGTTTAATATAATATAATGTGTATATAACACGTTTGCATGAGCACTTAGGTTTCTCATCTGAGCAAGTCCAAAAAGACTGAACTACTTTCGCTTCTCATATCTCTTCCAAACGAACTTCCTACCTACAACGTTGCCGTGAAGAACAACGCAAGTTTTTTCGTCCCTTTCCAGAAACACAAAGACATAGTCCTTTCTTCTAAGCACAAACAAACTAATTTAAGACTTCTATACCAAAACTGTAGTGGCATCAGAGGTAAAATTTAAAACCTTTTTATAGATGCCAAATCCTGCAACTATGACGTAATTGTCATCACCGAAACCTGGCTTAACGACTCTTTTAATAATGAGGAAATCTTAGACAACAATTGAACAATATATAGATGTGATAGAGATTATATTCACTCTGGCCTCACTAGAGGAGGTGGCGTACTTATAGCTGTACGGAATACTTTTTCTAGTGAAGAAGTAATATCATCACAATCAAATTTTTTTGAACATAAAATTGTTAGAGTTAATTTAGATAATAAGATAACTTATATTGGTGTGTTATATATTCCTCCAAATTCTGACGAATCCAAATATAATGAATTTTTTGATACTTTTAATTCATTTAATTCCACCTTGCAAGAGGAGGATAATATAATTTTTTGTGGTGATTTTAACCGCCCAAACCTATCTTTTATAAATGAGAAATCTGACAACTCTCTTTTCCCTATTAATCTAAATGACGACATTAACCTTAGGTTAATTGACATATTTTATGGTAATGACCTGCAACAAATAGTTCAAAACCCAAATTCAATGGTAAATGGCTGGATTTGATTTTTACTAACGCTTACGATGAAGCAGTAGTTTCTGTCCCAATTGACGCAGAAAATCTTTTTCCTAACACCCATCATCATTCAGCCATTACTGTTGAATTACCAACTACTGTTGTTAAATGCACTACATCTTACAATGAATCAATTGTATATGACTTCCAAAATGCTAATTTTGATTGCATTAACAATGACATAAATTTAATTGACTGGACGAACTTATTATCTGATGATGATGTTGAAAAGACTGTTACGACCTTCTACAATATATTACTTTCTGTTATAGACAAATATGTTTCGAAGATTAGAAAGAAAAATAAACTTTCAGAGCCATGGCTTAATGCTGACCTTAGAGCACTACGTAATCAACGAAATAAATTATACAAAAAAATTAAAACAAACATTAATTCTTGTATTGATATTAAACAAAGATACGAAAATTTAGCCACTGATTTCAGAACTAAATCTCGGGAGGCATATGAGTCCTATATAAATAAAGTAGGTGAAAACATCGTCAAGAACCCTAAGAAATTTTTCGACTTTGTTAATATAAAACGTAAAAGCTCAGGATACCCAAATACTATGTTTAAATGCGCCACTCACTCCTCCAGTCCATATGAAATATGCGACTTATTTGCTGATAGATTCGTCGAAGTCTTCAGTCCAGCAGGTGAATCCAAGGATACCACACCTGGCGCGTCGTCAATCACACCACTTCTTACTGATATAGTTCTAAGTGTAGATGACATCACTATTGCTCTGAATGACCTGGACCCAAAAAAAGGGCCTGGACCTGACAAAATCCCACCTCTTTTTTTAACCAACTGTTCTCAAGTATTATCTCTACCACTATACATAATATTTAATAAATCACTGTCGCTTGGAGTTTTTCCATCTATATGGAAATCTTCCTATCTCACACCTATCCATAAAAGTGGGGACAAAACAAACATTGAAAACTATAGAGGTATTGCAATATTATCATCTATTCCTAAGCTATTCGAAAAACTTATATGTATGGTAAAATGACAGCTCAGATTAATCCAATCCTGAATGAACAACAGCATGGTTTTAGAAAGGGTCGATCAACAACCACGAACCTAACTGTCCTTGTTTCTGAAGTACTTTGCGGAATGGAAAGAGGCCATCAAATTGATACAATTTACACAGATTTCAGCAAAGCGTTCGATCGAGTGGATCATGCTACTCTGATCGAGTGGATCATGCTACTCTTAGCTGGCTAACAAACTACCTGAAGGATAGAACTCAATTTGTGAAATTTCAAGGAATTGTATCAAAAAAAATCAATGTTACTTCAGGTGTCCCGCAAGGAAGCCATTTAGGACCACTTCTTTTCAACATTTTCATTTTAGACTTATCTGATGTATTAGCCGACATACCACACCTACTTTACGCTGATGACCTTAAAATATACTACCAAATAATTTCCCAATCTGATTCTGCCTTTCTACAATCTAAACTTAACTCTCTTGACGAATGGTGCATCCGTAATAAGTTACACCTAAATATTGCTAAATGTCACGTTATCAGTTTCTCACGAAAAAGAAACACTATAAAGTACAGCTACTTTTTGAATAATATAGAACTTGATAGCGTAGAGAAGGTTGTCGACCTTGGTGTAGTTTTAGATAATAAATTAAATTTTAACTCTCACTACGACAGAATCATAGCCAGGGCATACAAATTACTTGGCTTTATTAAGAGAAGAGCACGGGAGTTTAAAAATATATATTAAAAATATATATTATATAAAAATATATATTCTTGAATATGCGTGTCCTATTTGGGACCCCATCTTTGAAAATAACTCAAGTAAAATCGAATCCGTGCAAAACAATTCTTATTATTTGCTTTACGAGATTTGCACAACCCAGCGGACTATGAAAACTTACCACATTACATAGACAGACTCAAACTCTTAGATTTAGTATCACTCTCATCTCGAAGAGTTCTTCTAACATCTTGTTTAACTCTTGATGTTCTAAATGGCGACATTGATGTCGAGTTCATGTCTAGTAGAATCATACTAAACGATGATATTAGGCAGACTAGACACACAATTTTAAAAGAATACGCACATCGTACTGAATATGCTAAGAATGAGCCAATTAATCGATGTTGTAGGGTATTCAATAAATATGGCTCACAATATTCACCTTCAATTTCAAAACAATCATTCAAAAAGAAATTACACTCCATACTTAAATAATCTACTTACAATCTTCCTCATCCCTAATCCTATCCCTACAATGAGTTATATACTCGTAGTATAATAATATATAATATAATAATATATAATATAGTAGTAATAATGTACTATTAAGTTAAACGTTCTTAGTTTATAAATTAATAATAAAAATGTATTTCTTGTTATTGTTATTAATTTTTTATATATATAATGCAATGTAATTGTAATTGTTATGTAATATATGTACCTTGTTTGGTGAATAAATAAATAAATAATAACTGCGTGTTAGAAATTTTCCAACACCAGGAAAAGGACCCGGAAACAAAATATAAAAATTGTAATTATAAAATAATATCGGATTTAACCAATCAATTAATACCAATGCATTCCACAAATAGTTGGATTTACATGTTCAATAGCAATCAGGAATTAGTAAGCTATTGCAATCCTATTACAACAAAAACAAAGCTAACTGGAGTAGGTATTTTAAAACTAAAAGAAAATTGTGTATATATATTAGGAATTTTAGAAATTCCCTTTCAGAAAATTTTCAAACGAACTATAAGCGAAACTAAAGACGTCATTTAGGCTCCACCAGCCATATCACTACTGGGTGAAATGAACCCCATACTATTACATTTTACAACTCAACATAATCTAACGACAGGTATTAAAATTACAGATACAAAGTCATTGGCGGAAGAATTCAGGAAAAGGGGAAGGGGTTTAGACTTAGAGCAATTAAAATTAGATATCGAGAACGAGCACAAACGCACAGAAAAAGAACGACAAGGAATAATCAAAGAAAGATGGCATATAGGAACACTAGGTGTCACTACTTCCATATGTATAATAATCATAACTATAACTATAACTATACCAATTTTAAAATTTATATATTAAATATTGTGAAAAAAAAGGGTTTATATGGAAAAGAAACTAAATAGAAAATAAGTTAATAAAAATTCAGAAAAAATTTAAAATAAAAAAAAAATGTATATACCAAAAGCTGAATAGATTGAGAAATTCTGAATTACCATACATCCAAAAAATGTATCAATTTTTTGTACTTGAAAAGGGGAGGTGTTGTGGAATAAAAACACCGTCCTAGTAATAAATAATGTATTTTATTTTTATACCACAAAATATATTTGCACACGCATTGGCATTGCGCAATAATATTAAATATATTATTTATATTAATTAACTATGTCATAAAGTTAATAAACTTAACAAATAATAAATAATGCTTAGTGCGCATTTATGCAGTGTATGCAAATTTTGGGTATGAACAATTACAATTAATTATAATTATTATTGAGTGACGATTGCTCAATAGTTGGTTGGTTGGTTGGTTGGTTGAAGTGGCGAGATGCCCTACCAACTGGTAGGGTACCTCCAAGTAGCACTAACGTGCCGTTTTGTAACCACTCATTCTCGTGACCACGGGGTTGGTTGGATTGTTTCAGATCCAGTCGGTGGTGTTTAGGAACTGTGTCAGGTTCGTTGGGCAGCACGCGGCTAGATCGTTTAGATCGTTGAAGATGTAGCTGCCAAGTGAACGGTGTCTAGCTCTGGCTAGCGCTGGACACTTGCATAGGAAATGTTCTACCGTTTCCTTCTCACTTGGTTCTTTGCAGCTATGGCACGATTGGTTGAACGGGATGCCCATTCTGGCTGCGTGCTCTCCAATCGGCCAATGAGCGGTGTAGACAGCCGTCGCTCTAGCTATGTGCCTACGGGAGAGTTTTAAAAGACTATTGGTTTTGGTTTGGTTGTAGGACGGCCAAGTTTTCTTGGTTGTCCTGCATGTGGTCAGTCCTCGCCATCTATCGCTAGCAAGGGATAGGTGGTGGAGGTAGAGGTCTCTTTTTACTATGTTTAGAGGAGGGTCGACTTGTGCCGCCAAGGCTAAATCTAAACATGACCCCCCCGTGCTAGTTCATCGGCTACTTCGTTACCGTGTATGTTCCTATGTCCGGGAACCCACAGCAGGGTAACGTTGAATTGGTTACTTATATACGCCAGTTCATCTGAACATTTCTTAACAAGTTTTGAGGAGATTGTGGCAGATTTGAGAGCCAAAATTGCCGCTTGACTATCCGTCACAATCGCTATGTTGTGTTTATGAGAGGAGTCTTCTTTCAACGCTTGGCACGCTTTCCAGATCGCAAAGGTTTCCGCCTGGAAGACGGTGGATCTGTTGGGGAGTCTGAATTTTAGGGATATTGCGTTTGTTTCTGAGAAAATCCCGGCACCTACACCGCAGTCCATCTTTGAACCGTCTGTGTAGAGGACCGTGTCCATTTCTCCTAATAGGCTTAAGTCTTTCCACTCTCTTCTGGTTGGAATTTTTGTTTTGAACTTCTTGTTCAACTCTAGCTTGGGGATAGTGTAGTCCGTAGGGACCCTGCTCAGATTCCTATCGTGTCAAGAATGCTGCAGTGTCCATATGGTTTTTCTGCCCAATGCCCGATTTCTTTGAGCCTTATTGCGCTGCATGTGGATGAGTATTTTATATGGAGGTCCGCTGGAAGGAGGTGGAGGATTACATCTAACGCGTCCCTTGGCGTTGTTCTCAACGCCCCTGTTACGCACATGCAAGCTCCTCTTTGGACCCTACCTAGCTTGGTACGGTTGTACTCCTTACTTAGAGAGTGCAGGCCACCATACAACTGACCCGTACGTGAGGATAGGACGAACTATGGCTGTGTACATCCATAAAACCATTCTTGGCTTTAATCCCCATTTTTTACCTAACATCTTTTTGCACGAGTAGAGAGCTACATACGCTTTCTTTGCTCTCGCTTCAACGTTAAGTTTCCAGCTTAACTTAGTGTCAAGTATCACACCTAGATACTTGACACTAGGGGAAAGCTGCAATTCGACACCATCCAGTCTAGGACGAGTAAAGGTTGGGATTTTGGTTTTTGTGGTGAAGAGCATGAGCTCAGTCTTAGCTGGGTTCGCACGTAGGCCACAGTCTTTGGCCCATCTACGAACGCAGGCTAGGGCTCTCTCTAATATCTCGCTTAGTATGTGAGGGTATTTACCGGAGACCAGAATGACTAGGTCATCAGCGTATGCGATTGCTTGAATCCCTTCTTCTTGTAACTTTTTCAAGATTTGATCCATAACTAGGAGCCAAAGAAGGGGTGAAAGCACCCCACCCTGTGGGGTGCCTCTACTAACTTTCCTAGTTATGTGGCTATTACCGAGTTCCGTCTGGATCTCTCTTGTTTTTAGCATATTTGCGATCCATTGAGCTAGTTTCGCTTCTACTCCTAACTTAGCCAGCGATTCTATAATGGCTGCGTTATGAACGTTATTGAAAGCACCCTCAATATCTAAGCAGGCCGCTAATGTATATTGCTTGTATTGAATGGAACGCTCAACATCTTTGACCACCATGCTTAACGCGGTTTCAGTGGACCTACCTTTGCTGTAGGCATGTTGGGCTGTGCTTAATGGCTCTTTTTCAAGGTATTTTCTTAACTCTAGCTCGAGTATTCGTTCTAGGGATTTTAAGAGGAAGGAAGATAGACTAATTGGCCTGAAGTCTTTAGCCGATTCGTGTCCGCTTTTTCCCGCCTTCAGGATGAAGACTACCTTCACCTGCCTCCACCAATGCGGAATATAGCCAAGTGTAAGGCTGCCTTTGAATAATTTCGTTATTATGGGAATGGTTATCTCTTTGGTTTCCTGAAGCATCTTGGGATAGATACCGTCAGGTCCAGGCGATTTGTATGGTGAGAAGATATCAATCGCCCAGGCGACTTTCTCAGGTGTTATAAGTGTATTAAGCCATTCCGCGGGAGGCATAGATATAGCTTGGTCACCCGGCTGGGTGTCCTCCGCTATAGTTCCAGTGCTTCCTGGGAAGTGTGTGTCTACTAGTAGTTTTAACGTTTCCGCGGATGATTCCGTCCAGGTACCATCCGTATTCTTAAGGAAGGAGGGGTTGGTGTGATCCTTACTTAGGATCTTGCTTAACCTAGCTGAGTCCCTAGTGCTTTCTATGGACTCACAGTACTCTTGCCAGTTTTTTGTTTTGGCCGTCCTGACAGCCTTCTTATATTCGCGGAGACGGTCCTTGTAGAGTTGCCATGTACCTTGCTTATAGCAGATATTATAGGCATCCCTAGTCACCTTCCTTAGTTTGTTGAGATTGTCATCCCACCACGGGGGGAATGATTTTTTACTTCGTTTAATTGGACAAGACAACTTGTAGGATACCTCCATGGCTTTAGTGAACTTGACCGTTAGCTCTTCTAGAGCTTCGGTCGTTACTATATCCCTATTGTCGTTGCTTACGGGTAGTAATTTTTGTTTTAGCACTGATCTGAACTTAGACCAGTCTGTGTTTTTGGGGTTTCTATAGAGTTTGGTACTGTTGGTTGTTAAGCTGATATTGAAGAGTATCCAGCTGTGATCAGAGAAAGATCTCTCTTTGGATACTCTCCAATTTTCTACCATAGGTTCTACGTCATTACTAGTACATGTAATGTCGATTATATCTTCCCATCCCGGGTGCCTATCTGAGCAAGGGAAGGTAAATGTGGGGGTTTTGCCTCTATTACAAATAGATAGGTTGTTATTTAGTATAAAATCATAAAGTGACTCACCTCTTTCATTTATCTCAGAACTTTCCCACAGGGAGTGTCTGGCATTAGCGTCGCATCCAATAAGCAGCTTGCTTTTTTTGGCGTGGACCAGTTCCTGAAGCTTGATTGGCGGGGCTTGTTCATCATGCGGCATGTACACCGAGCTGATATACATTTCCTTGCCGTCATTCTGTTCAACTTTGATGACAGTCATGTCTGGCATGTAGGTCTTTTCCTGCAGTCTCCTTGGCCAGAGACATCTCTTCGAGCAGGTCGATCGCTTCATCCGCCTCGTCAATCTCAAGGCTTTCCGACTGGAAAATCTTGAGTTTGGCTCGGCGGATGCCGAATCTCAATCTGTTCCCCAGCTGCTGTTCCCCAGCTGAAGGAGGAAGGACTACTCTTCTGAGAGTCAGTCGTATCCTCCTCCTTTTTAATAACTTCCCAGTTGCCCATCGGGACCTCTGGGTTGTGTAGCGCTAGAGCTTTGAGGAGCCTCTCCCCGTTAATCTCCATCCTTGGCAACCAAATGCGCGCCCTAGGTCTCCTCGGGATTTGCTTAGCTGGGATTAGGCCGATCTTGGCTTCCTCCCAGGTGTTGCTAATCTTAGCAACACTGCTGCTAAGGAAATCTAAGGAGAACTGATCTTCACACTTGATTACCCTGTAGCCCCTGACTACAGTGGATGAATCAAAACAAGGAAGTGGCCCCCCGTCGCCCATCAATATATGATCCAGGACCATCTCTGACAGCCTGCCTTCCAGTTTCATCCATAGCTTGGACGAAACCTTTTGGTTTTTATCGTTATTATCTATAACAGCAAGGTTTAAGTGATTTTTGGCGATATCACTAAACTTTACTGTCAGCTTCTTCTCTGAGGTCTCCATTCTGGCAACCTTGGCTGTTTGCCCACCTGCACTGGACCCATCTTGGGACCTGTTTCTTTTTGCAGGTTTTTCTACAGCTGAGGTATGAGCTTCATACCGCCGAACTGTCTCTTCGTACTTGGTCTTGTCACTCAAGTCCCTCTCATCCGCTTTCCCTTCGGCTTCGTTCCGAGCGATCTTGCTCAGGATGAACTTAGCTTTCGAGTACTCGCGTTTGAGAGAGACTCCTGAGCTCCGTTTCTTTTTAGTACCTGGCTTGGTACCTGTTTCAGGATGGGTGGGTGTGCTGTGGCTGGCACTCCCACTGCATCCAGGCATTGTATTTTTTGGGGTACTATGGCTGGTACCGCTGGTGCAGGTTTTAATAGTCTCCTGACTGGAGGCTAAAAGCTCATCCTCCGAGGATGAGCCGATGTTTGTTGTTTTTTGTGTTGTTGTTTTTGTTTTTAATTTTAAAGAATCCATAAATGTTCCCACGAGTATGTCCGGAAAGAACGGTCCATCCTGGCAGAGCCGACTTACCAGGATAAGGCACTTAATACAACCGACCTTGCCTGGGCATCGGAGGGAGCTCCAGCCTTTCAGTCCTCGGCATGGCGCTCACACCACCACTGACATTAGGTCGCACACTGCATATTCGGTCTGTGTCCATGTTTAATATGTACACAGTTCCAGGGGCCACCACGAGGAGGTAATGCAGGCACTTGGCTAGGAACTTCTACAGTTGCAACATTTATACCCTAGGATACAAATGCCTACCCTGTAGAATCCCCACCCCGACCCCCTGCTCAATAGTAAATTGTATTATTATTATTGAATCAAAGTTGCTCAATAGTAAATTGTATTATTATTATTGAATCAAAGTTCGTTTACATTTTTATGTAAACAAAGGCCGGTAAATTAATATTTGCCTATAAATCGTTGGTTTTTTGGTAATTCAGAGAGTTGAAATTTGTTCAGCTTTCATTAAACAATTCTCGAAACAGTAAAGTTTTGTACAGAGTTAATGTTTAAATAATAAAAGCTACTTTGAACAAATAAAGTTTTTAATACTATATAGTAACAGCAAAATTGGAGTTTTATTAATTAAAATTAATATATTATTTAACTGGCAAAGGCCAAAATAATATATCAACGCTTCCAGTTCAACAGGAAAATATATTATATAGATTGGCTATATCCAGAATATAATAATATTTCCATAAACTTTTGAACATAACACCATGGCCTGTGCGGGCGGCTGTGAAAGGGAAGTAAAAAAATTCTCAAACTGAAAAAAAAATTCTGTTTTTATTCTCAGTGAAAACAAAATTTATTTTTTTCTTAGTTTAAAAATTTTTTACGTTTTACAAATTAATTTTAAATATATTTATGCTTTTTTAATATTTTGTGCATAGATAATAAATATATTTGAGAAATATGAAAAATAAAATATACATTATATATATATATGTGCCTTTATACCTATATCTTTTTATATCAATCTTAAATTTATGTCATCACCATAAACTTCAATTTTCTCTTGCAGGTTCTTCATTACCTAGTTTAACAAATTAATTTTATAAACGATTTTAACGGATTTTGAAGCGATGTTCTACAGGCCGATTTAAAGTTTGAAGCGGTTATTTTTCCAGCTCTTAGTTGGAACATTTTTTGTTATGATTTTGATCTTGTGTTATATCAGAGTGAAGTATTTTTGGTCATAAAATGTTGAAAAGCTAAGCTGGTTCATAATGTCATTATAATCATATTGATGTGAAATTGGTATCACTATATGATGTAAATAGAAATATCGATTAAAAAAATTATTAATAAAATATATGAATGGTATTATACCTTCTAAATCATAATCATTTTGAAACTGAACCGAAAAAGGCTATCTAATTGTCATTAATGCACAAACTTCATTCTTACTTTCAATTTCTCTCAAAATATTATCTAGTTCATCAAACGAAAAGGGACTTACATACATTTGATGATTCTTTTTACAATATTTTTTGCCCATTCTATCGCTGAAATTTTCATCATTTCAATATTTTTCATTGGCGGAATCATCCACATTCCAAGGACATCAGTGCATGAAAACTATAAATATAAAATAGTTATTGCGCGAGTTATGTTATGTTACCAACCATAAGTCACCTTGAAATAAATAAAATTAATGATCCCAATGATATGACTTATGTTAGCAACAAACAAATCCAACATTTTCCTAATAACAATTTAATTAAAGATATAAAAATTAAATTCTAATAAAGGAAATGCAGATCATATTACAATATATTATTTCATTAAAATAAATATTAATAACAATATTTTAATTCTTTCTCACACAAATTTTTGCTTACTAAGATTACCAAATTTGAAATAATTTTCCCACATTAAATAAATAAATTTTAATTATATTTTTTAATCACGTTTTATTGCAACGTGATAAGAATTGTAATAATTAATTATTTTAAACTTAAGTAGTCAGTCAAAAAACATCTTTCGAATAGATAACTTGCTTGTCCGAAATTATAATTAGTTTAATAAGTTCATTAAATAAGTTTAATAAACAAGTTTATTTTTTAATTCAAAATCGTTTTTTATTAAAATAAATATCTTTTTAAAAAGAAAGGAGAACTTACTAAAAACAAAAGTGGCGCAGTCGGTACGATTCTTTTCAAAAGTATAAGAATCCAGTGATAATCGAATCATATATATATAAACTATATAATACATAAAGTGTTGTGTAGAAAAAAAAATAATAATCGAACTTAAATAAATATAATACCAAAGTGTTATATAATAATATTAACTAATTTATGAACAATAATCGACGACAACAAATATTTGACTCAAGTAGAAACTTAATTCAACCAGCAGAAATGGCAAATGTTAGTATGGAGGAAATACAACAAATAATAAACCAAATGCAAGAACAACATCAACGAGAAATTGCATCTTTAAGACAACAATTAGCTCAACCTGACAGAATTTTGCAACTTACAGCAGACCAAGTTCTAAATAAATTTCAACATATTAGAACATATTACGGTAAAGATGATTATTCCTTACACGAATTTATAAGTGTTGTGGAAAATGTATGCAGTTTATGTGGTAATAATGCAGCCCTTTTACAATTCGGACTTCAAATAGTGTTTCGAGAAAAACTTCAAGGTGAGGCTAAAAGAACCATACAACGATTAGGCGACAATTTAACATGGGATGCAGTTAAAACAGAATTGAAGGTGCAGTTCAAACCACGGAAAAGAATAATGGATGAAAGCCGTAATTTAAGAGAACTTTTTAATATTGTTAAATCTATTAATTGCCAATTAAATGAATTATACGAATACGACGACAATAAGCCAACGAACTATAATCCCGATAACAACGATAAAAATTTAGTTGATATAATAAAAGATTCATTAACCGGTAGTTATAGAATAAATATAAGACATAATATGACATATGAAATCCAACATGAGATCATAACAACTACGAATAACCCAATTTTTTCTAAAATTTATCGGTATCCTCAAGCTCATGAAAAAGAAGTAGAAAAACAAATTCAAGAAATGTTAGAACAAAACATTATACAACATAGTAATTCTCCATATAATAGTCCTTTGTGGGTAGTACCAAAGAAAATAGATAATTCAGGTATTCAAAAATATCGTATCGTAATAGATTATAGGAAATTAAATGATGTTACTGTTAGTGATAAATTTCCTATCCCAAATATTGAAAGTATTTTAGACAAGTTAGGAAAATCTCAATATTTCACAACTTTAGACCTTGCAAAAGGATTTCACCAAATTATAGTTAAACCTGAAGATAGAAAAAAACTGCCTTTTCTACTCCTTATGGACATTACGAATACATAAGAATGCCATTTGGATTGAAAAATGCACCCTCTACATTTCAGAGATTAATGAACTCAGTTTTAAGAGAATATATTAACAAAATTTGTGTCGTATATTTGGACGACATCCTTATTTTCAGTACATCATTAGATGAACATATTATAAACTTACGTAAAATATTTAATAAATTAAGAGGAGCTGGCCTAAAAATCCAAATTAATGAATGTAACTTTCTAAAGAAAGAAACTGAATTTTTAGGGCATATTTTAACACAACAAGGTGTTAAACCTAATCCAAATAAAATAAAAGTTATACAATCCTTAAAATTACCAACCACCCAAAAACAAATAAAAAGTTTTTTAGGAATGACAGGCTATTACAGAAAATTCATAAAAGACTATGCTAAGATAGCTTACCCAGTAACCAGATATTTAAAGAAAGGTACAATTATTAACAAAAATGACCCTAATTATATTAGTGCATTTGAGAAACTAAAAGATATTATTACCAATCATCCAATTTTAAAATATCCAGATTTTAACAAAAGATTTAAATTAGTAACTGACGCTAGTAATTTTGCACTTGGTGCAGTTTTAACCCAGGATAACCATCCAATCTGCTTTGCATCAAGAACTCTCAACGAACATGAAAAGAACTATTCTACAATAGAAAAAGAATTATTGGCCATTGTATGGGGTACAAAATATTTCAGACCTTATCTTTTCGGTAAAGAATTTGATCTACAAACTGATCACCAACCAATTAAATGGCTTCAGGCTAAATATGCTGGAAAAGATATTAATCCAAGATTACAAAGATGGTTAATATCATTAGTCGAATATAATGTTAAAATAGATTATATCAAAGGCAAAGACAATAAAATTGCCGATTTTTTGAGTAGAATAAACTCTACTACCAATGAAATTAATATGCTAATCCTTGACGAATCTAAAACTGAAAATTTTAGTTTTAATTTAAAAGAATTATTTAATCATTCAAATATATCAAACGCTGAAAATTTGAGCTTTGATAACGAATTAAATGCTATAGATAATATCTCAGAAAATGCAACAATTCACTCGCAAGAAGAAAATCTTAATGACCATATACCAATATTAGAAACCATTGTAAATCGATTTAAAACACAAATTATCCTTAAAGAAAATAAAGAAAAAGAATTTGAAAATATTTTCAAAAATAGACGAATTTTTATTGAAAAAAATGACTTGAATAATGATAATATAAATGATATTTTAAGAAGATATATTAATACTAAAGGAAAAGTAGGCATATATTCAGAATTAAATGATAACGAATACAATAAGTTACAACAAAGTATAATTAGATTATTTTCAAATAATACTGATATAAAGTTTGTAAAATGTAGTTATTACATGTAGACATTGAAGATGAAGAACAACTTAATAAACAAATCTCACTATTTCATAAAAAGGATTTAGGACATTCAGGTATAATCGCAACTTATGAAGGTATAAAAAATAAAATATATAACCCAAAACTGAAAGTTACTGTTCATAAAATTATTAATAATTGTGATATTTGTGCCGCTGGTAAATATGACAGAAACCCAATAAAAAAGAAGTTCTATTTAACTGAAACTCCGACAACAATTAATGAAATAGTTCATGTAGATACTTATGTTAATACAAAACACTCTTTTATTAATTTTGTAGATAAATTTTCAAAACATGTTGTAAGTTATTATTTAGAAGACCGTAATAGTCAAACAATAATAGAAAAACTTATACAATATTTAGCTTCAAAACCTAAAATAAAAAAATTTGTATTTGATAATGAGTTTAATAATAAAAATATTGGAGCATTTTGTACCGAAGAAAATATTGATTTTCATGTAACCAAACCTAACAGTCACACTGGTAATTCAGACGTAGAAAGATTTAATAACACCATAACTGAGAAAATAAGAACTCTTAATATAGAAGAAAAATTACCAATAAAAACCCAAATGCTTAAAGCAGTAAAATTCTATAATAATACTTATCATAATAGTATAGGTGCAACTCCATTAGAAGTACAAGAACTTAAAGTAGATCATAGTTTAATCCGCAAAAGATTAGAGAAAATAAAAATAAAAATTATTAATAAAAGAAATAAAATTAGACAAAATTATGTAGAAAAAAGAAAAATTGGTTTAATTAAAAACTATAAATCCGTTAGACATAAAGAACAACCCAAATTTAGAAAACATAAATTAGAAAACGTTCATGAGGAAAATATTAAAAGACCTTTTAAATTTTCAGCTAATATTGATGATACTGATCCTGATGATTGTACCATGTCAACAGTCATTAATACTTGAAAAAATTAATTCAGAAGTAGGATACACAAAAATTCAAATGGACGAAATAGAAATACCTACCAAATTTTACATAATTTTACACATTATACATCCAAAAGAAATACTTGATCTTGTTGAAAAAATAGAAAACACTTTACAACCTATAAATCTTGAAAACACAAACGATCTAAAAAATTTAGCTTTACACGAAATTCAGACTATTAAAAATCAACTGAAGACAATTGCAATTCAAAGGCATAAACGAGGACTTATAAATTTAGGTGGAACTGTTATGAAGTGGGTATTCGGGACAATGGACGATAATGACCGACAAAACATTGAAGAACATATTAATTCAATTGACTCAAATAATAATAAAATTGTTGATACCGTTAATCAACAAATAAAAATTAATGATAATTTCAATAAATCATTTACACTTATAAAAACTGCAATAGAAACAGATAGATTAAAAATTATCAATAGATTAAATACAATCGAAAAAAATTATTATACAAATAATTTATTAGTAGAATTATTAATCAAAATAGATTTTATTAAAAGACAAGTTGACAACATACAAGACAATTTTTCCATCAGCTAGTTTTGTTTTTAGAAAGTTCTCCTTTCTTTTTAAAAAGATATTTATTTTAATAAAAAACGATCTTGAATTAAAAAATAAACTTATTTATTAAACTTATTTAATTAACTTATTAAACTAATTATAACTTCGGACAAGCAAGTTATCTATTTGAAAGATGTTTTTTGACTGACTACTTAAGTTTAAAATAATTAATTATTACAATTCTTATCACGTTGCAATAAAACGTGATTAAATAATATAATTAAAATTTATTTATTTAATGTTGGAAAATTATTTAAAATTTGGTAATCTTAGTAAGCAAAAATTTGTGTGAGAAAGAATTAAAATATTGTTATTAATATTTATTTTAATGAAATAATATATTGTAATATGATCTGCATTTCCTTTATTATAATTTAATTTTTATATCTTTAATTAAATTGTTATTTGGAAATGTTGGATTTGTTTGTTGCTAACATAAGTCATATCATTGGGATCATTAATTTTATTTATTTCAAGGTGACTTATGGTTGGTAACATAACTCCTCCCCCATTTGTTTTAGGATTCTCCTGAATCTTATTATTAATATTTATTTTAAAATTTCTATTTTTTAAATACATAAAAATTAATACAAAAAATGCCATTACAAGTATTATTAATGATGACGATAAACCATAACTTACATATTTATGATATTTTAACAATTTAATTTCTTCAATATTTTTTTCTTGATTTAATACAATTTCTTTAAAAGTTAAATTAGTGTAATTTATTTTTGACAAATTAGTTATCGGAATAGTAAATTTATTTATGTATTTTACAATATTATTATTAAATTTTTTATTATTAATATTTATAGTACAATTCTGAAAATGAATAAAATAATTTCCATTAAGTAACAATTTTCTATCATCACAAGAACTATTAAATTTTTTATTTTTTATGTTATTGGTTAATATTATATCGTCATCAATTTCTATATATTCTTCTTCATTGTTAATTATGAATCTACAATTTTTCTTAAATATACAATTTTTACTTCATTTGAATTCTCTAAATGATTTGTCTTTTTCATAAGTATAAGTTTTATTATTATATTCAATTACATATTCACTTTCTTGATCTATTTGCTTATTAAATGAATTAACAATTGGAATTATAAGTCTTTTGTAAAATTTTTGAAATTCTTTAGGGATTTTTATCGCGAAAATAATAGATTCATTGTAAAATTTTGCTATACCTAGTCTGATTTCCGTCAGTTTTCTAGAGTCTATATTGTATATTCTAATTTCATCGTCTGTTAAAATGTTAGGATGTAAGATTCCTGTCCTAGCTGATGGAAAATTGTCTTGTATGTTGTCAACTTGTCTTTTAATAAAATCTATTTTGATTAATAATTCTACTAATAAATTATTTGTATAATAATTTTTTTCGATTGTATTTAATCTATTGATAATTTTTAATCTATCTGTTTCTATTGCAGTTTTTATAAGTGTAAATGATTTATTGAAATTATCATTAATTTTTATTTGTTGATTAACGGTATCAACAATTTTATTATTATTTGAGTCAATTGAATTAATATGTTCTTCAATGTTTTGTCGGTCATTATCGTCCATTGTCCCGAATACCCAAATAGATAACTTGCTTGTCCGAAGTTATAATTAGTTTAATAAGTTAATTAAATAAGTTTAATAAATAAGTTTATTTTTTAATTCAAGATCGTTTTTTATTAAAATAAATATCTTTTTAAAAAGAAAGGAGAACTTCTAAAAACAAAAGAACTTTCTAAAAACAAAAGTCGCGTGATAGAACTTTCTAAAAACAAAAGTCGCGTGATTCTGTAAAAACCTGCTATTTTCAAAACCTGCTAGGCCCATATAAAAATTGATAGTTCATAGCAGAATTTTAAATTTTTATATGGACCATAGTAGGATGTTTCATTTGGCAACTTTTCGGAAAAGGGAAAATCACCTCTTTTTGTAACTTATCGGCAAAGGAAAATAACTTTATTTTGCAACTTTTCGGAAAAATGAAAATTCCTTATTTTTTCAGCTTTTTGTATATTTTTTTCGAAAAGCTGCAAAAAGCTTTTTAATTTTTTTTTTCAAAGCTGCAAAAAGAAAGAGTTTTCCCTTTTCCGAAAAAAGTAATAATCGTTTTTATTAAATATGAACTTTTGGCTCCACGAAATATCGCAAAAAAAAAATGAAAAATCGCCCAAAAATGTTTTTTGTGTTATTTTTCATATTTGATTTTTGGGGATTTTTCATTATGTAAAATCGCCCAAAAATTAAATATGAAAAATCACCCAAAACAATGAATTAGCGCCCAAAATTTGGGGCGCTTTTTCATATGAAATAACACCCCAAATTATATCAATTACATCTGGTTCTCAATAAATCATGCATTCCATCGGTGGGTCTATCATAAACTGCTGTGTGCAGTAACTATGTGAAATAACTGTTTTTATTGTTTACATCGGACAGACAGACGGACGGACAGAAAAGCGTTAACATAAGGGATTGTTTTTTTAAAAAGCCATAAAAAAGTACAGTTAAAATGGAAAATAAATCAGAGGAGTATAATCAATTTGACTGTATAGAATTTTTCACAACTTTTTCACGGCTATTTCACAGGAGAGTTTGTAGAGCTTTGGATATCGCGTTAAAATTTCATTTCAATCGACCACAATACTAAGCTTATATCGTTATGCTGACGAATGTACAAGTTGATAAAATGTTTTGATTATCTTCTATCTCATTCGGATATTACATTTGTATATTGAGAATGATATTTTAATATCAGGTTATCTGATCGATCTGAGCATAAATAAGAAATACTTAATAAATATGAAATTTTCGAAATCTTTCTAATTCCTTATTACCTTATTACTTGATAAACTATGCTTTTATATTCACTATTTCACAACGGATATTCACAACGGAACATTTTTTTTTTAACCGCCAAAAAATATTGGTATTTTAATCTATTGACAAATTATTTAAATTAAATTAATTACTTTTATAACACTAAGGTATTTCGTATTTCTTATGTACATTGATCCATTAACTACGCAAAATTGTTTTGTATATTTTATTAAACTCAGAAAACTCAATTATTATTATGAAAACTCGAAAAAAATTTAACACATTTCGATCATTATCAATTACATATTTTGCATTAAAATGGGCGTTTTTCATAATTCAGTTTTAACTTAGTTCTAAGAAAGCAGTTCGTTCGATAATTCGGAACTGCAAAATTGCCAAAGCAGTGTGTTCGAAAATCTAAACTCCGCTTAAAGTTTTAAGGTTTTAACGCAATTTCGAAGTTTTAATTTTACAACTGCTTTCAATTAATGGCAATTTTCATTTGGGATTTTCTCTGGTATCTCTGGATGGATTGTGCTAAAATTTGGTAAACACATTCAAATTAGTGGTCTGGATGAAATTATGAATGGCCATATTTTCATCTGGGATTTACTCTGGTACCTCTGGATGGATTGGGCTGATCACACTCATTATTGTGTTCTATAGTTAACTATGCCAGTGCTCCTCCATTATTTCCCACAAAATATCAGAAATCACGTTTTCATCATATAACCATCTTCCAAGTGGAGCTAATGGAGGGGCACTAGCATAATTAACTATAGAACACTAGGTTAGGTTAGGTTCAGAAGGGGTGTGTGTTGAGCTTTGGTCAACACACGTAACGGGAGATCTCGGTGGATCCATTGTGGTCGCCTCGCGTGGTCCAAAACTAAGCACTAATCCTGTCAAAGAATCTACTTACCTTTATGAAGAGAACCGTTCTCCATAGAGGTATGGTTGAAAGGGCCGATAAACTCTCTATAGTATCTCGGCCCAAGTATTTGTACCTGATGCGTGCGAGACTGTCACATTCGCACACTAGATGTTCTAGTGTGGCTTCTTTTGTTTCATCCCCACAGCGACATAAGTCAACCATGGGAAACCCTAGATAGGTACCGTGTGTACCGATCAAGCAATGACCAGTAATGAGACCGATCAGTTTTCTTCAGGTTGTTCTATTCATGGATAGGACAAATTCCGATCTTTTCTTGGATAGCCGCGGCCAGCATAGTTTGGTTTGACGACACTGAGGATATAGTTCCCAAGTGTTGTTAACTATTCTGATCGCTTCTTCCCCAATTAAGCGTTTTTCGAATTCAATTGGACAGTCAATTTGTAGCTCGACATTGTCCAAGGATAGCGCCACGCCTTGGCGAGCAAGTGAATCCGCTTTTTCATTACCTTCAATGCCGCAGTGTCATGGAAGCCAGTATATTCTAACCGAGTATCTTTGTGTCAATTGATTTAGGAATCCTTGTCAGTTTTTAACTAGTTTCGATTTGGTGACATAAAATCCCATTGCTTTGATGGCCGCCTGGCTATCAACATAGATGGATATATTCTGCCGGTTCAGGTTTGTCTCAAGCAGCTTTTGATTTCCGCTTGAAAGATACTCGAGGTTATCAGGTAACCGGTATGATTCACCGAGTCCTATTTCTAGAGAGTGGATATCCGTCCCGTTCCTTCTTCCATTTTCGAGCCATCCGTATAAACGAGTTTGTCGTGACACCACTATGGGCCCACAACTCCCTCGTTGGTATAACTATTTTATATGGCAGATCGAAGTCGTATGTTGGAGTAATATAATCTGTAGTATGGGGTAGGGTCGACGCCATGGCCTCCGTCAGTATTGTACCGTACCCTTTTTCCCACTCTTCCATAACCCAGATTCCCTAAGTCTGAGGGCACTCTTGAGTGCTATAGATTTTACATAAGTTTCTATTGGGAGTATATGAAGCATCATTTCTATAGCTGTAGTGGCCGTAGTCCTGATCGCCCCTGTGATCCCAATACAAATAATTCTTTGTAATCTTGTCATGGACATGGCATAAGACTTAATTTCTAGGGCATTCCACCAGACCAACGAGCCATATGTAAGAACTGATCTTATTATGGACATATACATCCAGTGGACAATTCTTGGACTAAGACCCCATGTTTTCCCTTTCATCTTTTTACAAGCAAAGTAGGCATTTGATGCCTTCTTTACTCTATCTTCAATGGTGTGTTTCCAATTTAGCTTGGGATGTAGGAACAGTCCCAAGTACCTTCCGACAGGGGAAGAGGTACGCCATTCAGCCATGGGTGTCTGAATTCTTTACCCCTTTTCCTTGTAAAAAGAACTAATTCTGTTTTTAGTGGATTAATGTTTAATCCACATTTCTCGGCCCATCTACATAAAGCCTTAAGAGATTTCGCTTAATGTTTCTAGAAATTTTCCACAAACAAATATAGCTATATCATGGCAACTACCTTTACACCGAGTTCAGATAGTGCCTGAAGGATATCATCTACCACCAGAAGCCATAAGAGTGGGGACAGAACCCCGCCCTGAGGGGTGCCTCTAGTAGTCCTAATTCTTATCTTCCCTGTTCCCAAGGAAGAATTAACTGTTCTAAATCTAAGCATTGATGCGATCCATCGCGCTACGACTGGATTTACATCCATTCTTGCTAGCGACTTTTCTATTGCATCCATTCTTACATTATTGAAGGCACCTTCAATATCCAAGAATGCTGCTAGAGTGTATTACAAGAGAGATTTTTGTACCGTAGAGACCACCTCATGCAGAGCAGTCTCTACCGATTTTCCCTTGACATAAGCATGCTGTGCAATTGAAAATCCTTTATTTTCTAGAGTCGTTCTGAGATGGTAATCCAATATTCGTTCCATAGTTTTCCATCAAAACGATGAAACACTAATGGGTCTATAGTCCTTGGGCGCGGTATGACTTGGCTCACCTGCCTTCGGAATAAAGGTTTCCTTCCGGGTCCTTCGCTAGGATTTTTCGCAACCTAGAGACTTCATTAGTATTATCAATATCTTCACAGGTGCGTCTCCATGAACTTCGCTTAGCATATGCAAGGGAAGATTTGAATTCTTTCTGACTGAGACGGTATTGGTCCCAGTCCTCTTCTGATTCGGTTCTTTTTGCTTTCTTGAACAGCCGCCTTGCCTTAGTTATCAAAATCTCAAGATCTTTGGACCACCACTTTGGTCCGTCTTTCCTAGATTTGTTATAGTTGGGACAGGACGACTCGTATGCATTCATTAAAATATTCGTTAGACCGGTGACTTCTTTGTCGATGTCAACTGTACTATTTAACTCACCCCTCATGAGTGAGCTAATGTTCGTACCGACTGTGTTGACAAAGTTGTCCCAATGGTTACATCAAAGAGAATTATTCTATGATCAGAAAAAGATTCTAGGTCCGATACTACCCATTTTTCAACTTTAAATCTAACTGAATTCGATGTCAGAGTAATGTCTAAGACTTCTTTCCTACCTCTTATGACAAAAGTAGGTTCTGCACCTTTGTTACAGATTAGTAGGTTAGTAGTACAAAGAAACTCAAATAAAGACTCACCCCTTGCATTAATGTCCGTGCTGGCCCATTGGGAGTGATGTGCATTGGCATCACATCCAACAACAATGTCTAGATTCTTCTGTTGCACCATCCTAATTAAGTTGGAGAACCCAATTGGTGGTGATGATTCTTCCGAGTCAGATGCGAAGTAGGCAGACGTGAAGATAATATTGCTACCTTCAGTCCTCTCGCACCTTACTGTGGTCTGGTCTCCATTGCTGTAATTACTCAATAGAAACATGTTAATATTTTTCTTAGCTAAGATGCAAGTTCTTTTCTTACCTGTATCCGAGTAAAACAATCTATAGTTTGGTGTTTTTAGACCTTGGATTTGGTTGTTGAGTATCCAAGGTTCCTGTAGCAGGGCTACATGAATCTGCTTGTCCACCAATACCCGAAGCAGATTTGCCGATGCAGCCTTGCAATGATGAAGATTAACTTGGATAACCTTCATCATAGAGAAAGGATCTGTTACTTCATCTACAACCTCCACTTGCGGCATCTTTTAGTTAATGGTGCCAAAACCGAACAGCGTCCATTTTCTTTCCCTTAGGATAGGGACCGCTTCTTTATCCCACGCAAGAAGAATGCGCTGCCACTCTTTTTGCGGGGAATCCCTCTGGACTATTTTCAGACCAGCCATTGGTATATCTGCATTTTGCTTTCTTAGCAAGTCGAGGATTTTTTGGTCCCCATATACAAGTGCCCGAACAGTAAGATCCCTAATCGCAACGTGTAATCTATCTGAGGTAGCTACTGGTACCTTACCTGGTTTTTTAGGCTCAACTTTTTCGTCATCGTCTGAGCGAATTCTCTTCTTCTGAATGTCTTCCTCATTGGCTTTTGCCAGTGGGGGATTGGTTACCTCGCCGGAACGGGGTGTTCAGCAAGAAAAGTCCTCGCCCAGTCGAGTCTCCTCTTTTTAAGGATTAAGATCCTCCGGACTCCTGGATCCAAACGATTTAATCGCTCTTCTGGTAAGTTTCCGATTATTGCGAATTTGGTCCGCCTTGGTGCGCTTGCTCACCACAACACGGAACCCTGCATTAGATTCTAACGCAGTTACTGGAAGTAGTACCCACAACCGCACCACTGCGAACTCCTTTCTCGTTATCAGTGATTCCAGAGGTGTTCTCCAAAGGAGCGGAAGTTGCTTCCACATCCTTAGCCACCGCCGGGATCACCGTCACGTTCAATTCATCGGATCGGCCCAACAGATCGTCCTCAAATTCATCAGAGTCCAGGTGTATCCGGCTGAAGTCAAGTCGAGAGCCAATGGTCCCAACTGACTGAGGGGAGGAAGGGGGTATGGAAACATTAAAGGACGCTATGGCCGTGGACGGGGAGAGAGGGACGGATTATAGGACGCTATGGCCGTGGACGGGGATGAGATGTTAGGTACGGGAAGGTTGGACGACATTGAGTTTAGGGAGGATTTCTACTCAACGGTAATTTTCTTTTTCTTTTGTAATTTGCTGTTCATTTTGAACCCACGAGTATGGCGAGAAAAAACAGTCGACATCCGCAGAGCTCCATTACGGTCGCCTGATACCCTACGGAGCTCGTTAGCGATATCCCATTTATACACCTGATACCATGCAGCCCTCGGCACGATGGTTGCACACCTTGGCATGAGTGTTGTGCACCCCTTTAGTCAGGCACCTCCTCCTAGACCAATTCGGCGTGGTTAGACCTAACGGTAGCACACTACCGCCGACATGTGCTCTAGGATTCATCGGAGCACGCAAACCCCCCCGCCACGATAAAACAGTGATCCATAGAGGAGTATAGAACTATATATACTATAATGAATGTGTTTTCCAAATATCAGCCCAATCCATCCAGAGGTACCAGAGTAAATCCCAGATGAAAATGTGGGCATTCACCTTTTGCCACTAATTTGAATGTGTTTACCAAATTTTAGCACAATCCATCCAGGGGTGCCAGAGTAAATCCCAGATGAAAATATGGGCATACATAATTGTAGAATATTATTGTTTTGTAGAATAACCCCCATTTTAAATTACGAAAAATAAACAGAAAATTTAGAAATGTCGGAACTTTTTTTACTGCAAAAGCAAATCTTATGTTGCGCAGTTTTGAAATTTTGCACAAAAAGTTCTTATAGTTCCAAGTTAGAACTTGTAGCGCAGCCTGCATTATCGAAAACCCCTAATATAACATCAATATTCTCCAGAAAATATTAAACTTTTTTATTAATAAATTTAGCAAGATATCAATTTATTTTCTGACATATCATTTTCGACATTTTAAAGCTAAACTAATACCAATTTTTTTTCTACACCACACCATGGTGGGAATTGTCAAAAATCTGTGGTGTAGGAAAGTGTAAGGTATGAAAAAAACATACTTTTATTACACCCTGACAAAATTCTTTATAATTTTAAATTGTTATACTTTTTTTCATAATTTGTGATTAAAAGATTATTTACACCAATTTCTTTTCAGACACACTTTCTTACACCCTCCATGGTGTAGAAAATTTTTGCGTTCTTTTGACTACACCTTCTACACTTTCTACACCTTTTTTAAATCGGCGCCTAGAAAAAGTTTTGCATATTAAATTAAATTGATCCTTTACATTAATTTTAGTTATAATAAAAAGATTAATTTGCCGATGAGCTCGTCCATTATCCATTTTTCCAGTCCAGTGTTTTCTAGGTTTTATTACAGTCATATTGGTACATGTATTTAAAAAATAAATTCTGAAAATAATTAATAAATTTGAGATATATTAGAATTTCAATGAATTTTTTTTCTGCTTTTATTATACATACCTAATTTTTTTTTCATAAAATTCCAAAAGAAATTCATCTGCATTTCCACGGAAAAAGTTATTTCAAATTAAAAATACAATTTTTAATTATTACAAATTAAAAATAAAATTTAATTACATATTAAATATACAAAAGACAAATACACAATAAAAATACTCTACAATCACCATATAAAGACACAAATATTGTTTTTCTCTGACATTTTTATTTTGTTTCCAGCAATTATCCGCTTGGAGCGTAGAATTTTCGTCCAATCAATACGAATCGGGTGAAAATTGGTATCGTGTCAGGCTGACGAGTTTATATCAAATCGAGAAAATACTTGTATTATCTTCCATCTCACTCGGACATTATATTTTTATATATTGTTATTTTGATACCAACAGAGTACCTACGCGTTGGTATATGTCAGTTCTCTCTGGGTACTACATTGTTTCCACGACGAGTTGAACTCGAGTTCAACTCGAGTTGAACTCCATGGAAACACGATTTGAGTTGAGTTTTCGTTAAATCCATTTCAACTCCACGAAACTAGTGGGACTGAGTTGAGTTATGTCATTGTATTAGTAAATTGACATTTTTTGTCTTTGTATGAACAAAAAATTATTCTTTTTTAATAATAATGGCGCCAGGAAGGCTTTTTTTCAGTGACGATGAATTAAAAATTTTAATATCAGTAATGGAGGAGAAAAATATATTAAAATTAATAGATGGAAAGAAATATAGAACATATTAATTCAATTTTTTTATTCACACCCATTTTTGTATTCACCAAAAACTTTTATGGCATCAATTTATTATATAATAAAAAAACCTGTTTTATATCTTTTTGCCAGAACTGTCAGTTCAACTCAACTCGAGTTTTTGCATGGAAACGACTGGGGTTGAAATTTGAATTTTTTCAACTGAACGATAACTCAAATCAACTCAACTCCGTGCATGGAAACATGGTATACATCAGAAGTCAAAACCTAATTAAAATAAGTATAGGCCGAAACCAACGAATTATATCTTCTTCACGTGGTGCGGAGTGGAGTGGAGCGGATTAGTAAATCCGGTCGTAGTATGAGTGTTCACCTGAGTATGGATCGTAGTAAATCTACCATAACGCCTCTAGTGAAGACATGTTGAACTATTTTTTTGACATATCCTTTTTTCTGAAACGCGTTTAATTAAAATTCATTATTTTTTAAATTGTTCGATTTAAATTGTAAATATGGAAAATATACATAAAACAATCTTATTTAAAAATATCATAAAACAAAGTTCACGATTGGCGCAATTAAAAAAAAAGGAAGAACAAATATAAAAAAGCTAATGAACAATTAATTTCACAACATCAAATGCAGTTGTCAACATGTTCATCACTTTGGTGCCAAAAAATTTTGTTAACAATAAAAGTTGATTTTGGAAAAGTTTATATGAAACCCAAAGTCACAAAAAATGCATGGGAAAACATGTTGTTAAATTTTACGAGGAACCAGTGGATTGAAAATTTTAGAATGACGAAAGAAACGTTTGAATTTATATGTGCTGTTGTGAATGAAGATCTTACACCTAAAACTAATGCCGCTGCTGCAAATAATGAACAAAGTTTACCAACAGAAAAACAAGTGGCAATAGCATTGTTCAAACTGGCTAGTTTTTGCGAGTTTAGAGTGGCTGCCATATTTTTTGGCGTTGGAAAATCAACAGTGCATAAATGCTTGCATAGATTTTGCGAAAGTTTCAATAAACATGTAAAAAAATTTATTTATATGCCGAATGAAGAAGAAGCGATACAGTTTAACTCAGATTTTGAAGAAATCTGCAATATCCCACAGATTATAGGATATATTGATGGTACCCACATTCCTATACTGGCGCCAAAAGATGGATATAGGGACTTCGTTAACCGCAAATATTGGGCTTCATACATATGCAGGCCGTTTGAAACGCACAGTTAAGGTAACAAAAATCAAATCAAGCTATTTATTAATATTTAAAATCCATATTTTAGATTCCTAGATATTAGTTGTAAATATCCAGGTAGCTGCCACGATGCCCATGTTTTTGTTAATTCTGGTCTTTACAAGAATATAGCTAATCTTCTACTAAGCGTACGTTTGTCTTATTTAATACTCTACTTTTAAACTTATATTTTTAAAATAACAAAAATTTTAGCACACAAAAGAAATTAAAGGGAAAGCTATACCATATTTTATTCTTGGCGATCCTGCATATCCATTACTGCCATGGGTCATAAAATATTATCCAACTAGCGTAGATAAAGAAGAAATTTCTTTTAATGCATATATGAATACTGGTCGAGTTAAAATTGAAAATGCATTTATGCGGTTAAAAGCTAGATGGCACATATTGGCAAAAAGATGCGATTTGTACTACAAAAATGCACCTAAAATCATATTGACATGCAGTATATTACATTTGAAAATAATGAAAAAAGTTTAAAAACCATGATGTTTCCTCAGCCGCCAATTATACATGAACAACCAAACAGACAAGCTTCTACAGCGAATACCAATACATTGGAGGGAAATGAAATAAGACATCATCTAAAACTATATATTAACAAAAACTTTCCGCTCAGAGATGTTTATCATTTCTAAGCAATCTGTTTATAATAAAAACTTAATAAAATACCAAATCATGTTTATATATGTCTTTTAAATTTTATTTATTCATATTCAGAAATATATTCAACATCTTCAAATACATTATCTTCTTCTGTGTCGCCCGATATGGTTGGTTGTAACTATCTTGCACGCGTTCGTTTCAATGGCCTTTCTTGCGATCTATATCTTTGAGGCTGAAAAATTTCTGTTAATGATTCCAAATATATTTTTTGGCGTTCAACCTCCCTATCCTGCATTTCTAATTCGAGAGCCTTTTGTTTTTCAAATAACTCTTCTTGCTTCTTAAAAATTTTCTTTTAGCACGTTTTGTTGCTTCTCCATTCTCTCTGCGAAGCTTGTAATAATAACTTTTTCATATTTTGATCTCCCACCAGTACTGTTTTTCGATTTAGCTAATAAAAAAAAATCGTTAAAAATGTATATATTTTAAAACTGCATTGTTCATTTACAAGTATTGGTACATATTTCACTGGAAACATCAATGGCTGTCTCATCGTCCTCATTTGGGATGTCGGTATGACTTTCTACTTCTACTGGTTGTGTTTCTGATGTGTCTACACCGATGAACACACCATATTAGTTGGACGATTTCCAAAATGCTCGTTCATTTTCTCCATGTGTATAAATTTTGAACCACCATTTCCACTTTTATTTAGTTTTTTTTTTTTTTCTAAATAATATTTAGATTTTAAAGATTTATATTTTATTTGGGCTTGCTTAGCTGTTTTGTTATATCCGTGTTCTTTTAATTTTATCACAATATTTTTGAATATTTCGCCATGTCGTAATGTCTTTTTGTCCATTTGTTTCAAAATGTTTATTTCTACACATATTTTTAAAAATAATTTAGTCTCATCATTTTCCCACACACACTTTAAATTGTCACTACTTTCATTTTCCATTTCTAAAAAATTGTTTATTATTAAAAAAATCTTTTTCTGAATTATTTTTTATTTAAAAATTGTTTTTGTGCTGTTCCGTTGAAATTTCAATTTGAAACAATAAAACAAATGTCAAAATCCACTCTACTCCACTACGCTTGTGTTCACGTGGTGCGGATTTGCAAATCCACTACACTTCACTCCTCAAATTTTGAGCGGAGTTGATAATACACTCCACACTACATTTTTCGGTGTTCACGTGGTGGATTTACAAATCCAGGCCACTCCACTCCGCACCACGTGAACAAGATATTAGAAATATATGGAAGGAGTATAAGTAATAAAAATTGAAGCCAGCCTGGATATAGTAGTCTCTTTCTTTTCACCACCGAACTGTCAAAATTAATAAATCATAAATAAGAGGTGAACTAGGTTTTTTTTAATTCAGACAGTAGTTTGTAAGGAGATAAAATATATTTTTGTTGAAAAATACATGTAAAGATCATCCTAAGGAATATTATAGGTCGCGCAACGATAATTATACAAAAGGAAAGTAAAATAGAGTAATTTTGTTTAGCTAGTTAATATATTTAATTTATATTGAGACTCTTAAAATTAAAAAAATAAGCCAGCCTTGTAAATCTAAAATCAGCTGTTATAATATTTTTCATATTATTAATTTGACAGTTCGGTGGTGAAAAGAAAGAGAACTATCGAAATCATGGCTTCATAAACAAGTTTTTCAATAAATTAAAATGTTAATGTTTTAAAAAGAGAGGAACATTTATGCTCCTTCCATATATTTCTTATTCGTAGGGCCTAACAATAATGAACTTAATGAAAATTACGAAAACTTTCGATATTTTCATTGTTATCGAAATTCGCTGTCAAATACCTTTTGGCCATAATGAGCTTATGAAAAATTAAGAAAACAAAAAAAATATTTCACAAATATCAAAGTTTGAAAGTAACAAACGTAAAATAAATTATGTATTTTTTATTTTCATCGTGGATGCCATGGATTTTAATTTATCAAAACAATTTTCTTAATTTTTCTTAAGTTTAGTACGACAGCAATCGTACATAATTAAGTTAACGAAATTTTTGAAAAGTTAACGAAGTCACCTTAATTTTTGTAAAGTCTATTTCGGTCATTCGACGTATTTTCATATAATCGTTCGCCATCTTAAAGGGCTAACCATGGAAGACTTTTGCTGGCTTAAGTAATTTGAAAAGTCAACGAAAAGCCAGGTAAAGTCTTGTCAAAATCGTAATTTACCCATGTACAACTTAAGTGGCTTTTGTTTTTATGTCAGTTTATTGCTTCATATATTGAAAATATATGAAGCTTTGTGGCGCGGTCTAAATTTCGAAAAAAAATTTTTCGAGATTTTGATTTTGTCAGGGAATCAGAAACAGCAAAAAAAAAATCCGTGTCCGCCGTAAAAATACACTTTTTTAAACGCTTAGAAATAGTATAAGCACTCGTGCGATTTGTACAAAAATTGCAACATATATAAAGTAAGGATGGAAATTTATGTGTATGGTATCCTTTTTTGAATCGTTTCGCTGCAACCCCCCCTAGCGGAGCGTTGAAAATGCACAATTTTGTGCACTTCAAAAAAATACCCCTAAATATAGTCGGATCTTTACATTGTTTCACAGATATATGTATAGACGCCATATAAATAAGATTGTAAAAATTTGGAGCCCTAGGTCCTCGCCCCCCTATTTTATAGTAATATTAAAACAAAAATTTTGAAATTTGAAATGCCTATAAAACCGGTTTGATTTTATATAAAACATTGTTACTTCTAACATAGATGCAGAAGGTAAGTGCATTTCGATTTCATATAAAAAATTTACCCCCACCTTCTTTAAGTGGGTGAGGGGGCTTATGTATGAAATAAGCAACATATCTTGAGCGGGGAAATTGATTGAAAAAATGAGAAACTATGTTCTTAAATATACTATGTTACACATTGTGCATAAAAATCAGCTTCGTACCTTTACCCCCCTGGATTTTACAGGTGAAAGCATTTTTATGGGACTACTAAAATTGAATTTTTGGTATTTAAAATGACTATAAAATAAGCCGCATTTCAGATAGGGTCTTATATCTTGTAGGTTTGGTATAATAGATTGGTATCTTTCGAAACCATTCAAAAAATTTACCCCTTTCCCTTTTTATTATGGGTGAGGGGGTAATTTTATGAAAGAGGCTGCAGCACCTCAGCGGGGGACTGGATTGAAAAAATGAGAAATTATTTTCTTAAAAATACTATCTTACAACTTGTGCCAAAAATTTATTTCCCTACCTGCAACCCCCTCTAAGCTATATCACTTAGAAATGTTACATTTTAAAATTTATTATATAGTTTCTGAAATTGAATTTTTGGAACTTAAAATGACTATAAAATAAGCCGCATTTCAGATAGGGTGTTATATCTTGTAGGTTTGGTATAATAGGTTGGTATCTTTCGAAACCATTCAAAAATTTACCCCTTTCTCTTTTATTATGGGTGAGGGGGTAATTTTATGAAAGAGGCTGCAGCACCTCAGCGGGGGACTGGATTGAAAAAATGAGAAATTGTTTTCTTAAAAATACTATCTTACAACTTGTGCCAAAAATTTATTTCCCTACCTGCAACCCCCTCTAAGCTACATCACTTAGAAATGTTACATTTCAAAATTTATTATATAGTTTATGAAAATTGAATATTTGGAACTTAAAATGACTATAAAATAAGCCGCATTTCAGATAGGGTCCTATATCTTGTAAGTTAGGTATAATAGGTTGGTGTCTTTCGAAATCATTCAAAAATGTTTACCCGTTTCCCTTTTCATATGGGTGAGGGGTATATCTATTAAACAGGCTGCAACACCTCGGCGGGGGACTGGATTGAAAAAATGAGAAATCATTTTCTTAAAAATACACACCTACACCTTGTATACAAAATTGAGACACGTACCTTCAACCCTCTTCATTTTACAGGGGCAAAAATTTCGAAATTTATAGAATAAAAACATATGTATATTACATTTCGAGTATTTAGTATAAATATAGTATTACAAATTCGAGTACTTATTTATAAAAACTTGATTGTAATTTTAAATTGTACAACATTGGGAGTTTTGTAAAAATCATAATTTTTATTTAATTCTTCGTTTTCACTAAATCCTAGGTAGATCAAAAGGGTATATGAAGCACTCTTCCAAATTGGCAGCTTTTAAGTCTAATTTGTTCCCTTTAAGAGGCCTTTGCCCAAAAAGTAAGATAAGGTTTTTCGCTGGAGCAGATAACTTGAGCTGTAATTATCGGATTTTGATCTGGTTTTTTGCAAATGGTTGGTAATAGACCTACCTTTTACACTATGCATTTTTTCGTTTTCGACCTAGGTTGTCAGGAAATTTAAAATGATTTTTCATTTCCATACAAAAAAAACGTTGCGACCTAGATTTTTCCACAATTTACATCCAATTTGGGTGAAATTTGGAAGACAAGTAGTCCTAATAAAACGAATCTACACTAGGCAGCCGGAATTTTGATTTTTGACTCTAATTTTGATTTACCAGCAATTATATTTTCAAACTTTGATATAGAATAAAAACTAAACTAGAGAAAATAAATTCATAAAATGAAGTCATTTTGTAAAATTACTCTTTTTCCAACATTTTCATTATTAAAATTTTCAAAAATAATAGAAAATAAGTTTGTAGGAGCCAAATCAAGGAAGTAACTTTTTCCAAAATTTTCTAAAAAAATACTAATTTGAAATTGTAATAGTTAATAGTTCCACAGAAAATTGTAACAGAAAATAGTTCCACTAGTTCCTAATAGGATCGTCGGTTGTAAATTGTTATATTCGCTATTATTTTTTGTAACTATATATCTCTCTCGTTGTTCTCTATATCCTTTCTTATTTTGGATATACATACTTTTTTTTTACATTTTCTTATACAGGTTTTAGTTATATGCAAGTATTTTTATTTAAATTTTAAATTTCAATATTTTAGAATTTTTATGTTTTCTATATTCAGAATATTTATAATTTTTTAGGGGTTTAATAGGTTTTTTGTTGAATATGCTAAAAGTCTGTCGAGTAGGTTTAAAAAGTATAAATAGGAAAACTCAATAGCATAATAAGCAGGAATATTATTAATATTATAATAGCTGTGTTTTTTTCAAGCGGGTCAGTATCAAGATCAAAATTTTTATATGTAAAATTTATCTGGATCACCGAGATAAATTAGTTATACAAAAATTGCAACAGATGGCAGAAACGTAGTTTTTTATTCTAAAAGGTGGTACTATTGATGATAAATTTCATTATTTTAACTTAGTTTTTAAATTTGAAAATTCAAATTTCAAATTTTTGTAAAAAAAAAAATTAAAGGCTGATTTTCATTACCATGAAGTGATTTTCATTACCATGAAGTTTCAGAAAACTAAAACGAGATAGATATAAAAAACATATGTAAGAGAAAAAGGGACAACTCTAGTATTTAAAAAATTTTATGGAAAATTTTATGGTAAAGATTTTGACATAAATTTTTCAACATAACCAAGAAAAATTGAATTAAATAGAAATTTTCTTATTTTTTTTTAACAAATTTTCTCCAGTTATTTTTTTTAGAATATTCAATACATTCAGTAGGCAATGATATTAAAAAAATTTTCAAAAAAACAAAAAATAACAGATTTATTTTTGACATTGATATCTTTTTTTTTTTTGGCATTCACATCTTTTTATAGGAAAAGATGAAACGCGACATCTTTTCCTATAAAAAGATGCCAATGTCAAAATATTTACTATAAAAAGACGTGAATGTCAAATTTTGCAGATGTGTTTCTCTCTCTATTAAACAACAGGAAAATATGAATTTTGTATCTCGTTCTGGTCGACATCTGCAAATTCATAGTAATGAAAATTGAACTTCATGGTAATGAAAATCAGCCTTTAATTATGAAGTTTTAATAATTATTATTCTTTTTCTAAATTTAAATTTAATTTAATGTAATTGAAGTAATTTTCTTATTGAAGTATTAGTAATTCTGAAATAACTCAAAAAAACAATTTTGAAAATTCTATTAAGCGTTGGCATTACAGTCGCGCCATCTATTGCAAACTGTTTGCAACCCCTTGAGATGATCCACATCATTTTTTTCAAACCTTGACCCTGACCCGCTTGAAAAAAACACAGCTAATAATGAATAATGAATACTAATAAATAACAAAGAGGATATCTGTAAGCCATGTTATTTTAAAAATACCAACATTATGTATATTACTTTTTAATGAGCTTGCTCAATTTAATATTTACCAATTTTTTTTTTCATTTTTCATTATTAGTAATATACATATGTACTATAATTTCTAAAAAAATATATACGAGTATGTACGTAGATAAAAATTAATGCATTCATTCAGTATAAATTAAACTACGATCGCATATTTGAGTTTTTTCCCAAAAATAAGAAAAATAGAAAAATATTTAAATTTGAAATTTGAAATTTAAATATAAAAACTTATATCCTTTTGAATGGATATAAGAAAAAACTCATTGCAGGTAACAAATATAAAAAAGGGTCAAGAAATAACCACAGCAATAAACCATCGTAAAATAAAAACAACAACAAAGGCACATAGGAATAATATTCTCAACTTAGTAGAAAACAATTTGAAATTATGTTCATTTACTCAAAATAAAAATTTTGTGTTATACAAAATGTATGTTGCCGATCATTTTGTGTGTGCATATGTGCATATTTTTAAACTGTTATACACACCATGTATAGTAAGGTATAGTATAACAAAACGAAGTATGCCAGATATAATTTTACTTTTTGGGCAAAGGCCTCGTAAGAAAAGCGAACCCTAAACGAACCGCCGGCGAAGTCTTTTGTTCATATATGAGTTCGTTTACGAACTGATTTTATTTCTAGATATAAGAAATACGGAAAAGTAATTTATTTATTTTTTTGGCCTTTATTTTAATAAAAAATATAATTTTTACCAATAAATAATACCATTATCATTCAACAATAAATAATTATTTCACCACTTACTTATTAATAAGAATTTTTATCAATTTTATTATTTAATTTATTATATAAAACACAAAATTACTTATGAATATTTATTTTTATTTAAACACAATAATATTATAAGACACAAGTTTCTTCACTCGCTGTTTACTTTTGTTATAAAATTATAAAGTTTATTAAAAAGTTATCCAGTTCGTATACGGTTCGCCAAAACCGAATTCGCTTATTTTGCTTAAAGGATCTTTTTTTTTAACTGCCAAATTTCGACACGGAATGTTAGAATGAAATCGCATTTGCTTAAGCCAACTTAAGTGAACGAAATTTGACGAAACTGAGCAATAAGTCTGTATGGGCACAGCATACATTTTACATGTAATCGTACATTTCCTTAAGCTGACTTAATCCTAAGTAATTTGAAAAGAAATTTGAATGAAAGTAATTTGAAAAGTCAACGAAAAGCCAGGTAAAGTCTTGTCAAAATCGTAATTTACCCATGTACAACTTAAGTGGCTTTTGCTTTTATGTCAGTTTATCAGCTTAAGTCTAATTTGTTCCCTTTATAAAAAGCGAACCCCAAACGAACCGCGGGCGAAGTCTTTTGTTCATATATGAGTTCGTTTACGATCTGATTTTACTTCTAGATATAAGAAATACGGAAAAGTAATTTTTTTATTTTTTTGGCATTTATTTTAATAAAAAATATAATTTTTACCAATAAATAATAACATCATTCAACAATAAATAATTATTTCACCACTTACTTATTAATGAGAATTTTTATCAATTTTATTATTTAATTTATTATATTAAACACAAAATTACTTATTAATATTTATTTTTATTTAAACACAATACTGTTATAAGACACAACTTTCTTCACTCGCTGTTTACTTCTGTTATGAAATTATAAAGTTTATTAAAAAGTCGTTACTTATCCAGTTCGTATACGGTTCGCCAAAAGCGAATTCGCTTATTTTGCTTAAAGGATCTTTTTTTTTTTAACTGCCAAATTTCGACACGGAATGTGCGAATGAAATCGCATTTGCTTAAGCCAACGTAAGTGAACGAAATTTGACGAAACTGAGCAATAAGTCTGTATGTGTATGGGCACATACATTTTACATGTAATCGTACATTTCCTTAAGCTGACTTAATCCAGCAAAAGTCTTCCATGGTTAGCCCTTAAGTTTTCTTAATTTTAATTAAGTCCATTATGGTTAGGCAGGCGCAGGCCTTATAATAGCGCCTATTTTGCAGTTCAAGTACATATTTTTTACAAAAACAATATTTTTTAAATGTTTCATAATTTTATTTTATATTATATAAAAATGTATTATAATTACATTCGATATAAATGGATTTAACACTAAGATGATGATTTTATTTATGAAGCCAAAAATAGGTTTTGTGAGATATATTAAATGTAAACGTATTTTTATCACAGGAAAGATATAATCCCAAACGAACCAATTTATTTTTAATTAATTATAAATAATTGCACAATAAAATTTATTAAATATTAAAAAAACTTATTGAAACTAAAAAAAATTAAGCGAATTTATGGCTCTTCACATCAATCAGTACAGATATTTTTCTTTATCTATTTTCTATTATTAATAATTCGCTACATTGAATAAATTTAAAATATAAGTATAAGAAACAAAATCAAATAATAAAATATTTAAAAAAAGGCAAATTTACTTTTTTTTAGAATATTTTGTAAATGGTTTCTGTTCTCTTCCTCGTTGAGATCTAAAACATAAAATAATTACAAATAAAATTTTATAATTATAATATTTTCTTACATATTACTATTCCTTGTTTGCATTTTCGTTTTTTGTTCATGTTGTCTCGTTTTACCACGAGTGGATACAACAGTCTTTTTCACATTGGCAACAACATTAGTACCAACTGTGCCTAGATTTTTCTTAATTTTATTTGTATTTTTTCGAACAGATTTCATAATTGGTGTTTTGAATTTAGTTTGTCTTCGGCTGCGGCGTAATGTACTAAAAAACGAAATTCTAAGTAAGAGAATTAAAAAATAAAATAAAAATAATTACTTATGTTCTGATAAATTAAGTTTTCCTTTTGTTTTTCTAACAGTTCCGTCAATATTTTGGTTGGCTATAACTTCTCCAATTGTCGTTAAATCCGAATTAAATTTGGGGTCACAATCTCCAGCATTTGAAATTGATTTTAATTCCAATTGTTTTTCAGAATTATTATCAATTTTATTTTCATCATTTAATTTTTCTTCATCGTATCCTTCATCAATTACTAATTCACCATTTGTGTCAACAGAATCAGCATCATCATCTTCATTAATTTTCAGATTTTCTTGGTCTATTATTTCTGATATTTCCTTACTTGTTTCTTTTTGTTTAACAGGGTCTTTCTCTCCAGCATTTTTATATATTTTATCTATAACTAGAGATTTTTTTTCTAAATTATTCGATTTTGGTTGTGAACCTTTTTGTTCTTTCACAATATTTTTTTCCAAAAGCTCTTCAAAATCAACCAAATTTATTGATTTATCATTAATTTGTTTTTTTGGCATTAACTCTACAATTGGTTTATTTGTAGTTTCAATTTTTTTTGTACTTTCATAATTTTTATTAACAGCTATAATACTGACATCATTAAACGTTTTTTCTAATTTAATTTCCTTTTCTAATGGGAACTTTTCTAATTCCGATAATTCGGGTTTATGTATAATAACCTAAAAATAAAATATATGAATTTATAAAATATAAGTAAAATAATAATATTTTTGTGACTTACCATTGAATCTGATGATCGAGGAACTTTCTTTTTTGTTTTTGGTAGTGCAAATAATCCTCTTTCCTTCGAAGATTTTAAAGTATTTAATTTCCTTTTCTTTTTTGGTGTTGTAAATTCAAAATTAGATATATCTGAATTTAACTTTTTATTACTGGATGTAGTTGGCATATTTAAATAATCATTATTACTATAATTTTTTGATGTACTTGGAATATCATTTTCGTTATATAATTTTTTACTTGGTATACATAATATTTCGTTATTTAACTGTATAGGCTTTTCACCATTTTCATCAACAATTAATATTTCCTGATCTAATATATGTTTATTAGTTGAATTATGTATTAACGTTTGTTTACGTTTTTGTTTTTTACGTTTTTGTAATGTCACTTCAGACTTTAATGCTGTCAGACCTTGATGATGTTGAAGCAACTGTTGCTGTTGTTGTTGATGATGTTTAAAATATCCCATTGTAATCATTGTTGATTCATTACTATTTTCATATGAACTATCAGCACCATTAAAATATAACATTGGATCAACATTTACTTCAAATTTTTGTATATTATCTGAAGACTCATCATGACTTTCATCATCAGATAAAATAATAATTGGTTCACAATTCTGTTGTTGAATACGATGATAATTTTCTGTTAATTTTAAATTTTTCTTTTTTGATTTTTGATATTCATACGATGATTTATAATCAAAATTGTGTGAATGTTGATGCTGCTGGTTCTTGGTTGACAGAGATGATGATGATATTGTTGCTTGTGATGTTTGTTGATATTTTTCTTGTAGTTCATTTAGATTTAAATGTTGCTGTTGTTCATTTTGTTGTTCTTCTCTTGGTACACAAACTAATCGTACAGATGTTTCAGCTGGTATTTTATATGATACTGATGGTGGTAAAATATTAGCAGATGTTAATAATGATGTTGTTGATAAATTTGATGTTTGAGATGGTGATGTTTGTAATAAAATTGGACTTAAATACGAGCTCAATATTTGCATTAGATCGGTATCTTGTAATAAATTTGGATCAACCATAACATCACGAAATCTAGTACTCTTTAAACGTTGTATCTGTGTGTTTAATGTTTCTTGATTAAATGGCCATTTAAGTGCTTTTAATATTAATCTTAATAAATCCATATCTTTAATAACACTACCCAAATTTAAGCAATCATTCATCATTTGTGCGGCACGATTATTATTGATTAAAACATTTTGAGACTGTTGTAATTGTTGTAAAAACTCAGATTGCGATTGGTGTTGATGTGGAGAATAAGGTGTTGGTTGTTGTTGAATTTGTACTGCAACATTTATACTATGACCACCTGTTTGATTCATATTTGAAGTTGAATGACTACCAATATTCCCAGCATTTGGTATAATTAATTTATAACTATTTGTTGATGATTCTGGTGATATACTATTTTGTTGTTGTTGAATATTTTGTGGTTGTTGATTTATTGTAGAATTATTTCCTGTATTATTATTAAGAATCTTTTTTAAATTTTGTCGTTTTTGTTCTAAACTTGTATTATTTAATTCGGTACGGTTTTTATTAAATGCTTTTAATTCTCTAATTAATTCATTTGTTGTATTATCGGAGTTAATTTTACATTGTTGGGTTGTTGTTGATGTTGTTGGTGTAATTGATGTTGAAAATTGTGATAAATCATGTTGATATTTTTTATGTTCACGTTGTTGTTGCTGTTGTCGTTGATTTAATAAATGTTCTTGTTTTTTTTGTTTAGCAACAACAATTTTCTTTTGTATATTTTTTGTTAATGGATCATTTAATGTGAAATTTAAAACAACTTCTTCTGCTTCACTGCTACGTTGATCATCTTCACAACAAATTATATCATTATCATTAATACAATCACTGCTGTCCAGCAACGCAAATTGATTAAATTCATCATTATAAGTTGATTGAAAATTTTCGGATTGAACTTGTTGCTTAAAATTAAAATAGTTTTAATATTAAATAATTAATTTTCTTTTTATTTAAAATAATTTTTATATAAATTTTATCCATTTACCTTAAGATTATTTTGGGCAATTTTAATAAAATCAGTTAAAAAATTTTCAGTTTTTTTTGCTAAAGCAGATAATGCATGAATTGCTTCAACTTTTTTATAGCACACAGAACAAATTGATTTTGGTAGTACATCGTTGTTATTAATCTGAAATGTAAAAAGGTTGTATAAAAATGATTTAAATAAAATTTTGAGGAAATGATTAAATGCTAAATAAAAGATATAGTTAGATACTATCTCTTCAATTTTCCGGCCACATTTGCAATGTTTTAAACTTAGGAGTTATAAGGAATAAAGAATAAGAATATACTCTAAGGAGGTTTTTTAAATACATATAGCTTTTTACAAAAAATTGTACCTCTTCAATAAAAAATTAGCGTACTAGTCGGAATTCGGAATGTTTACAAAAATCTAGTACAATTATTTCAATAATCTCCTCTCCCTATTACATACAACAAAACAATAATAATTTATTTCATACAATTTTCTTTTTTTTTAACAATTTAGTTATTAAAATTATTTGTCAAAAAAATATTTGTATGTAAAAAAAGAAAATTGACAAGAAAGAAACAATATAGATACATAATGTCCATAAGAAAAAAAATCCAATTTAAGTTCAATATTATTATTTTTAAAAAAAATTTTTGACATTTTCCGCCAAAAAAGATATATTTTTGTGCAACCACAAAAAATATTGTAAGATGATGTAATGGAATGGAATTAAATTTAAAAATATATATATATTAAACTTTTCTATTACAAAATAGTTTGATATAGCTACATGCTACATTATTATATAGTATTATTATAGTATATTTATATTAGATACATTTTTCCTTTATCCACAAAAAAATTATTTTTTGACGAAATTATTTTACCTAACCTTAAAATAATGAATTTTCGTAAACACTTTTATGTACATTTCATATGTATATGTATGATGTATGTATATAATTGGAAAAGTCAAAAACAAAAATTTTTTTTGAGATAATTTGTTGTTATATTTTCATAAAAACTTACATCAATATTTAAATATTTCTTTAATTTTTCAGTTAATTGTGTAGTTTCTAATATTGATACAGCCGATGATGAAGATCTTCTTTTTTTAATATTGACAGCGCATATTCGACACATATAACGTAAATTCTTTATTAATTCCATATTTTTACACGCTATTTTTTTTCCTCCCGAAGAGAAGAAAAACCTTTTTTTCTTATTGTTTAAAAAAATATTAATTTATATTTTATTGCAACACTAAAAAATTGAAAATGTCTTTTTTTCAAAAAAAATCTTTTATTTATGTAGTTACCAGAAAAAACAACGAAATTTTCACTGTCAAATAAACTACTAATAAAATAAAATAAGTATATAAATAATTTGAAACTTTACTTTTCAAGAGATTTGTTGCATATACACTGTCGAGTATTTATCAGAGAAAATCATACAATACTACAAATACCAAAACACAAAAAAAAAATGTTTGCTAGATTTTTTTACACACACATTTACACATAACAAAATAAGAAAAAACTTGTAGTACTTAGCTAAAAAATAACAAAATTTGGTAATAAAGCAAAAGCAAAATAAAGAAAAAAAGCAACACTTTGTGTTTGTGTATGAGTTTCCTTACTAACACAATAATATTTTGAGCAAGTTTGGTCGATTTACTTTTTAACAATTTTTCTGTTTATTTTTTTCTGCACACTCACACATAAAAATATTGTTCACAAACACTGTCAAATACACCACGTTATCTAAAATTCAGGCTTTCAAAATCAAAAGTTGAAAATTTGTTACAAATGTTGACACAAGAAAATTTAATTTCGGTTAAGACGGTGAGATTGAGAAAAATTTTTAATTTGAAAAATGAAAATTTAACTAGTTAAGCAAAACAAAATGTCATTCTTGCTTGTTGGGGGGTTGGGAAATTAAAAAAAATTCTGTACAATCAATTTTCTTGACTTATTTTATTTTTTCGTCAGTTTAATTTTATATTTAGGTTATATTTATATTTATATTATATTATATTATCAATATCTATATGATTTGTATTGAAATTTGTGTATTAATAGTATTGTATATGTATGTATAAGCAATGCACATTCATAGCATATCACACACAATTTTACAGAGAATTGCAATTTTTTGCATTTCTTTATAAAATTATATTAGTGATAAGTGATATGATGTGGTGCAACTTTCATAGGCTTAATTTTTTGATTTTACAATTGAACTTACTGTACTGTCTCACTATTTTTCAAATTTTTGAATTAATTTCTATATCTATAAGATTTCAATTATATTTACTGATACAAATAGAAGTGTTAGCTTCTTAGTCAGAAAAAACAGCAATATATTAATAAATATATACGTGTATGAGCTATGAGTATGAGTAAATTTAATAGCTTAATAGTATTTTTTATTTTTTTGTCACGCACTTTTTCGATTAAATTGCATTGAATAAAAATTTATGTATTACACATAATTTTTGGTACTACGTTAGAATTAGTTTTAAAAATATGATTTTGAAAATGGAATTTATTTTTTGAATTATTATTAAAACTTTAAAAGCACATAGAAATAAAAGTACTTAAGCTGAAAAGCTCATTTGAGTTAGAGAATTTTCAAATGCATAATGAAATGATACTTAACTTACATAATTATGTATATACGTTCATAAAATTGATATAAAATTGAAGTTTATATTAGCATAGGAAAAATAGTTGATTTTTAAAGATATAACGTAGCTTGGGACAGCTATAAGGCCTAACCATAATGGACTTAATGAAAATTAAGAAAACTTAAGATGGCGTACGACAATATGAAAATACGCCGAATGACCGAAATAGACTTTACAAAAATTAAGGTGACTTTCGTTAACTTTTCAAAAATTTCGTTAAATTAATGATGTACGATTGCTATCGTACAAAACTTAAGAAAAATTAAGAAAATTTTTTTGCTGAAAATAAAATCCATGGCATACATGATGAAAATAAAAAAAAAATACATAATTTATTTTACGTTTGTCACTTTCAAACTTTGATATTTGTGAAATATTTGTTTGTGTTTACTTAATTTTTCATAAGTTCATTATAGCCAAAAAAGGATTTGACAGCGAATTTCGATAACTTAATGAAAATATCGGAAGTTTTCTTAATTTTCATTAAGTTCATTATGGTTATAGGCCTATAGCTTAATAGTTGGTTTGGGATAGTGTAGTAGGTATGAATTTGTTCAAGTTGGGTTGGAATGCATTTGTCACAAGCACTTTATCCAAACCTATAATGTATGTAATGTATATCAAATTCTGTCAGGGAAATAAGTCAAGCAGACTATTTTAGATTTCAGTTTAATTTGCAATTAATTTAATTATTTTTTTAATTTATTTAACGATGTGTTAAACCAAAGGATTTCTTTATAGATACTTACTTATAAAAAAACTAACGATGTGTTAAACCAAAGGATTTCTTTATAGGTACTTACTTATAAAAAAACTTTATGTAAACATTAATCAACCTTGTTCACTTTACTCTCATGGCTCACTCCTATAAACTTCGAAATATTAATTAAATTAAATATTAAGAGTATGTACAATGTACATGCATATGCATTTATATATTAAATTTACCATTTTGATTATGTATGTACATAACTAATTTGTTGACAATTCGTGTAAAAAATGTATGTAAAGGTACCTATGTAATCTTTGTACAAATGTACTTGAAAAATAATAATTTAATAAAATAATATATTTTCGAATAAAAAAATTAAGTAGAAATTTATTGTACAACTACATTCAATTTACAAACAGTTTCTCAGATCAAACCATTATGTAATTGCTAACATACATAGTCGTAGTTACTTTTTAAGGATCTCGACTCAAAATGTCAATCCCGTGATTATTTACAGACAAGACACTGTGTAATGTAATGGAATCTTGAATCTGGAGCAACATTCTAAGTGCAAAAAAATTCAGGCGGTAATATTTTGCAATTTTCCTGCACAACTTGATTTACGAATAAATACATATGTGCCGTTGATTATAAAAGTGGTCTAAGTCAAGAACCCAAAAAAATTAATTTTTTGTTTATTTTGCGTAAAGAATACTCTAATATTGCGATCTGACGCACAATCATAAAGATTGCGTAGAAAGTGAACCGTTAACTTGACTTAGTTTTTGATTCGTTTATCAAAATCATATGTATTTTTCAATTTATACAAACACAAATCTTTAAATATCTCGAAACGCAAAATATATGATTTAGTTAGACCACTTTCATAATAACGGGCACATATAAGAAAATAAGAATAAATACATATGTGTACCCAAACCAACACCATACACCTTTTTATTAGCATTCTCTGCTCTAGCTTTTACGTTAGCCTTCCCTATTTAATAATTTACATAATTCTATTTTTGATTAATTACATAATGTACATAATAATATGTATGTACAGTACATACTTAGATATTTTCTATATCCTTTTGAATTGTTTTGGTTGGTAAGCCTTATACTACTAACATACTGCAATTAAAAGGAAAGAAAATAACGAAAATACAAAAACAGAATCAAATACGAAAGGAAAGCCAAAAAGAAATACTTTTCGAAACATACATACATAAATACTTTTGTTTTATGTGGCATAACAAAAATATCCCCGTCAAAAACATAACATGAATGTATTAATGCAAAACCAACACTACTAAAAAGCCCTGATGTACGCATACATCGAAACCGCGAGAGTAGTCAGAAGTCAAAAATTTGCTAATGTCAAATTTAATGGCGGCATAAATAGACGCGCGGAAAATAAATAATTAAAAGTGATATTTTATGGTAATTAATAAGAGATTTTTATTAAAAAGTAGTGTAAATTATAGTTTAATAATTGTAGATTTGTTTTTATTAAAAAAAATTGTGCGATTATTTGATTTACATAGTTTATTTTTGTGATAAAAATTTAGTGCAAATTTCTTAAACAAGAAATAAAATTTCTTATTGGAATATCTCAATATTTATAAATATTAAGTTGTTATATTTATTTGTTATTTAATTTATAGTTAATAATTAGTGTGCTAAAGGCAATTTAATATAAACTAAGTGCGCAAATTTCGTGCAATTTTTTGATTTTTGAAGTTAAATAATGCCGCGACATTGTGTGGTACCTTATTGCAAGTCCAATTATTTTTCGTCAGAACCATCGATTCCATTTTTTGGTTTTCCTAAAGATCAGGATTTAAAAGATAAGTAGACAGGCGCTATTTACAGCAGTGACTGGCAGCCAACAAAATGTTCTGCTGTTTGTGCGATTCATTTTCGAGAAGAAGATTATATAAAACAATGAAAATAATAAATTTAATTTTTCAATTTTTCCAAATTACTAAATACAACTATAGAAAACATTCAAAGACGGGATCCGTCAAAAAAATTGGATAAATTAAATATTTTATTAGAAAAAAAGTCGAATGATTTTTTTGCATCTGACATTATTAAAGATTACAGTATTTTTAAAAATAATTTTAAACAAAAAATCAATTTTCAAAATTATCTTCTTTTCGAAAATGAGGAAAAATGTGTATTTGTTTTACTCGAAAATAGCGACGATTTAAAATGCAATATTTCTGTCCGAATTAGTATTAATAAATATTTAGTAGTAAATGTTATTTTACATGGATCCGAAGTTCGATATAATGAATTGCAATGGATTTTACCAAATAGTAGTAAAAAATTAATTTTATGGTCACAAATTAAAAATTTACTCGCGAGATACAGAAATATTGAGCAAACGAAATTTGAAAACCGCGAAATTTTGTATTTAAAAAAGAACAAAACTGTCAAAACGATTTTTCTCACTATATATTTAGATATTTTAAAAAATCAAGTAGAATTATTAAATATATTTACCCAAATTACTACAAACCAAAAATAAATTTTTTAATGACTTTGTTTATTTTTTCATGTGAAACTGCTGGACGTATATGTTATGCAGTTGCAGTGTGTTCCAGGGGACGTATATGTTGTGCAGGAGTATTTTTTATAATTATATTATTTTGAATTTATTAATATTTAATTTCAGATACAGGTAACAATACGCATTTTTGTGCAATTGGTGAATTTGTATCTTATCAATAGATATTATTGATGTAAAAACAGTATCTGATGGTACAAAATTATTAGAAAAGCGTATTATTACATGTATCTTAAATAATAGAAATCACAAAATATATAAATTATATGTAATTAATTTTTTAAATAAAATAATTAATTATAAAAAATTATAAATTTCGTTTTATTATCACTAAAAACATAATTTTTATCAAAGAAAAAATTATATGTCATATTGAATTCTCTGACTACCTTTTGGTATGTATGTGTTAGTGCACAGACTTTGTTCAGGGCTTTTTAGTAGTGTTGGTTTTGATTAATGTAATAAATAAACCAAATGTATGTACAATGTATATGTACATTTAAATATAAGAAAAAAAGGTTTGGATGATGCAAAGGGATGCAAATGTATGCGTGTAAAACTTTGATCCCTCTATTATTATAAAATAAAAATGCAAATCTATCGTTTAAATGTGTTAGTGTTCTAAAAATATTTTTTTGGGACAGATTATACACATTTTTTACTACGCATATTAAAATATTTATGTATTTATTTGTTTGAATTGGAAGAAAATAATAAATCAAATTCTGACAAATTGGCACACAACTAAATTTTCATATTTATTTCTGGCTAAGAACTAATTTAAATTGCTACATAAAATAAAAATCGAAAATTTGAAAGTGTAATTTTCAAAGAAAAATGCTTAACTGGTTTCTACATTAATTAATTAAAAATTCGTTATCATATTTTCATGTAAAATTAATCATTAAGGGAATGTTAAATCTTTTTTATAAAAGAATTGATTTTATAGTATTTGTAAGCAATTTGAAAATTTATATATTAATTTTTGTATGTTTGCTCACGCACACTTTTATTTTTATGCTTCTCTATAGGCATACTCAGGCCTCTATCTATATAATTTAAAAAGCTCCTGATTAAAAGTGTTGGGTTTTTAGTTTATAAATGAGAAAAGAAAATAATATGTTAAATTGGGTTATTTAAAAAATGAGCTTTTTTATGTTGGTTGGTGCGTTGGATACTTTTCTATGGGAGTTTGTTTTTTGGTCAATTTAATATACTAATTCAATACTAAAAAGCTTCATGTAAACGTAAATCCTTTTCCTTAGGCGCTGACATATGTATGCAATTGCAATGTAGTTATAAGGTAGAAATAATGATAGAATTTCTAAGCATTTATGTAGCTATACCAAAAATTATGTATAACCAGAAGGATGTTTTCATATATCTGGCTATATATGAAAATTCAATTTCTATATTATAAATTGTACTTTTCAAATAGTAATATTTTTTAGTATTTTTGGTAATATCGATTAAACAAATGCATGCAGGAATAATAGTTAGTAGTTTTTAAAGGGAATTAAACATGTTTAGAAATATATTAATCTTTTCTAAATTGAATTAATAAATTTTTCATTTCAATTCACATTTTTTAAACTAAATTAAAGCTAACGAAATTTTAAATATAGTTTTAAAATTTATGAATATAATATTGTATAATCAGAAAATATTATTAATTTGTTAAATATATTGTATAATCAGGAAATATTCCATGAATTTTTTAATCGATATTACCAAAAATACCCAAACGCCTGTACTATTCTTCAAATATAGAAGAAACTATATTTCCTTTAGCTAAAAATTGAAAATTAGAATTTATTTATGAATTAGAAAATTTTCAAATGTGCGAATACCAACAAAACTATTTATAAGATTATACAATACAATCATATGTGCGAAGAAAAAAACAAAAAAAACCGTTTTTTTATATGAAATGAATTATTGCTTTGAAAATAAAAAAAATTCTCTAACGAAAATAAACGCACGTTGATTGTTGGTTTTTAAGTCATTGGTCATAATAAATAACTCAATAGAATTTGAGTAAGAATAATAATTTGAGTGAATGGGGTACCTACTACAATTTATAATATAGAAATTGAATTTTCATATATAGCCAGATATATGAAAACATCCATCTAGTTATACATAATTTTTGGCTATACATATGTATATAGCAAAATATTAAATTGACGTTTTTAATTATTTATTTTTAGCAATTTTTATATAGGTTCATAAATTTACCTTAATTTTATTTACCATAAATAACACAATAATATTCAATAAATGTTTAAAAAAATGCATGTACATACATATGTGAGTCGAGATGAAAATTATAAATGCTCTTTAGGGCTTTTTAAAAAAATAAATCCCTTATGTTAACCGTCTGTCCGCCTGTCTGTTTTTTACCGTCCTATATAAACAATAAAAACCAGTTATTGACATAGTGTGTACAAGTTTCGTTTGTGATAGACCCATCGATGGAAAGCTTGATTTCTTTAGAACCAGTACCGAGATTTAGCTAACAAATTGAGTAGTGAGTGAGTGAGATTGAGCTGTCATTTTATTCACCATATATTTTAATAGTGAAAAGTGAATTTGTAGTTATTATTTAAAAATGGTAAAATTTAAAAATATTTTTTATTTATTTTGCTTATTTTTTCTGGACAATAATCAAATTATTTGTGCAAATACAGATAAATTTATTATTGTGTTTGTTCTATTTCTTTAATAAGTTTAAAGAAATTAATAAAAGCATCTTTTATTTTAGTCAACCAAAAACTTCTTTTATTAGAATTAATTAAAGAAAATATGGAGGGAAAATTTCCAAGTGGAACAATTTATATATTTCTAGCTAGCTGTTTGTACAATTCATTAGGAATAAATATATTATTTAAGGAACACTTTAAAAAATTATATTTATTTCGTTTAAATTCCGTCATAACATATATAATTCAATAGTGCTACTATTATTTTTATATTCTTTATGTTCATTTATTTGTAATTTTCCATATTTTTAATAAAATTAATTTGTATTTTAGGCTTGTCCGCACCAAAGAAACATTTACAAAAACAGTGTTTTTTAAACATTTATTGACACATTTATAAATAAATATAGTTTTTCAATGTTTAAAACTAAATGAAATTAAATGTTTTCGAAGCATAAGAAATGTTTTGTAAACATTTAAAAAAAGTTTACAAAACAATAATAAATGTTCTAAAAACTATTCAATGCCCATTTCATGTTTTTTTTGTTTCCCATAAATTTAGTACGTAAAAATGGTTCACTCGAAAAATACCATAGTTTTTTCTGCTGCATGCTATATAGTTAAGTGCCTTGCTAGTAAAAAAACAAAGAATAAAAATTGTTGGCAGAAAGATTTTTGAAAGTAGAGGCATTTACAGTGGAGTAAATCTTATAATTGATCGGAAAGTGGACAGTCTGAGTGGTTTTAGAAATTTGACAAGAATTTCTACTTTTGGGCCCAAAAATTCGAAGACAAAATACTAATTACAGAGTTTGCATATGTGTTACTGAGCGATTAGCTATCACTTTTCGATTTTTGGCCACAGGAGATTCATATCACTCTTTGATGTATTTATTTAAAGTTTCAAAACAAACTATTTCAGAAATCATTCCTAAAGTATGTGAAGCACTCATTTCTGGATTACAGCAATATGTTCAGTCAGGTTATTTAAACTTTTTGTTTATTTCTTCTGATGCAATTTTTAAAGCTGTTGCAATTTCCAAAATTAGTTCTCTTGGGTTGGATCCCAGAATAAACTTTTACTTTCATAAAGTTGTATTAACTAAATTTTTTTTGTTAATTTCCAGAGATTTAGCTATTTTTTATTACTTTCCCTTTTATGAATTCACACTTCCAGTATTATATATGTCGGTATGTCGGTATCTCCTCACCTGGCCATAAACGGCATGACCGATTGAGCTCAAATTTAGAATTTGAGCTCGTGTCATCAAATGCTTGGTACCCTATAAACTTTTGGATTAGGGGGAAGGGGCGCGGAGGGCCGTTTAATTTTTTAATGTACCAAAAAAACCATGTGGGGTATTAAATGAAAGGTCTGGACGAGTACATCTCATTGGACGAGTACATCTCATTTATCAGAATTAATGCCATTTATAAGGAGGTCTACTTACCCTTACTATTGCTGACAGTGGCTCAAACTTAACGGGAAAGTACATTGATGTGGTATTATTTGCTTGTTTATTACTTTTTAGTTGAATATTTCTTTAAGGGAAAGTATTTTTAAAAAACTTTTTTATTTATATTTTTTTTAATTTAATATTCTTCCACTTCCTTTCCCTTTTATCCCTGTTTTTTTTTTTTATTTGATTTATTTACTTTTTTTTTAATTATTATTTTTTATATATATACGTATATGTATACAACAAAATACATTCTCTTTAAAAATAAATCCTTCCTTCATTTCCTCAAATTAACAGACAAAATTATTAGTAATTGAAATATCCATGTTACATTTTTCCTAAATATAAAAAATTTTGTTTTACACCTAAAATTATGCAATTTTTTCTTTTTAAATTAAATCCTATGATTACTAAGTTATTATATTTTTCTAATGTTTCATATAAACCTAAATTTACCCCAAAATTATCTTAATTTACGATTAAACTTTAAATAAATAAGTCCGTGGATTTGATGCCATTTTATTGTTACTATGTACCCTGCGTTTATAACGTTTGAAATTAGGCATGTTTACGAAAGTATTTGTAGTTCCTTTTTATTACGCGTACGTGGATTTAACTTTTTTAATTGAGGTGTTAATTTATTTATTATGTTGTTTCGTATGGATTCTTTATTTTCTAACATTGTTTTTCCAAAACTATGAATTAATGTTTTTGTTTTTACTGGCGGAATTTCTACTCTATTTACAATAACTACGTTTGCGTATACGTGACGTGGTGTTTTATGTTCGTTATTACTTTTTTCAGTACCTTCATTTGTTTGTATTGGTTTACAATTACTGATATTCAATAAATTCTGTTTCATTAAATTCTTTTCATTATTATTAACTTTGTTTATTTCATTCTCATAATTATCATTAATTTCTTCAACTTTATCACTACGAATTTCATTTCTCATTTCTTCATTTTCTTCAATATTATTATATGCTTTAACTTCATTAATTTCTTTTTCTTCTTTAAAACAATTGTTAATTTTTAATTTCATTTCTCCTAATTTATCATCAGTAATATTTTTTCCATTATTTGTAAAAGGTATATCAGCTTCATTTGTATTTTCTAATGTAGTTGGAACATCTAACTTCTGTTTTGGTTCTAAAATACCATGATTTGAACGGTCTTGTATTGTAATTTCTTCTTCTTTGGTTTTTTGTATAATTTCCTTTTTAGTTTCTTCATTTTCTTTAATAACTGTTCTTTCATAAACTTTCTTCGTAACTTCTTTTCTAATTTTCTCAAAATCTATTTTATTTAAAAACTCGTTTTTTAAATTTTCTATCACTTGCTTTGTTTTAATTTGCATTTTTCAGTTACCCTATTAACTGTTTCTTCATCAACTTTTTTCAACTCTTCCTTCAACTTTACAGTAATTTCTACTCTAATTTTCTTAGGGTTCCCAAACGTCCGTATTCGGCAGGACATGTCCTGTTTTACGACTCTTGTCCTGCCGTCCGTATTAGTTTTTCAAAATATTCAAATTGTCCGTATTTAAGAAATAAGTAATAAATTTAAGAATTTTTCTATAAAAAACTGCTTTTACGTAATTCAAAAATCATTTTCGACTGATTTCGCTTTTAAGTTTGGTGGGTAACTATAAGTATGATTTCGTTTTTATATTTAGTGGGTAAGTAGAAATGATCTCGCTTTTACGTTTGTTGGGTAACTATAACGGCAATTTTTTAAAACGTCAAAGATAATCGACTAAAAGCCTGGTAGTTTTTTTATTTTTTATAACAAAAAAAATCTAAACTGTATTTAATAATTTAATTGGGTTTTGAAGCTATTTTAAAATCTACATTGTTACTATTAATAAAATGAATGATTCAAATTCATCAACGAAAAGAAAGTGTAAATTGACAACAGATATGATAAAAAAATTTAAATGTTTGAAGAAAGGTAGGATAGAAGAAGAAGCTGAATGTCTTATTTGCAAAGCTGGTACGTATATTTCAGTAGCTAGTCGCGGTTCATTGGATTTGGAAAAACACATTGCTACCGAAAAACACAAAAAAAACACCAGAAATATGTGTGGTTCTTCAAATATGTCACAATTTATAGTTAAGAAGGATACCGTACTTGATCATAAATTACGAGCTTGTGAAGCCACCTTAGCTTATCATACCGTTGCTCACCATTTTAGTTATAAATCAATGGATTGTACTTCAAGACTTAATTCACATTTATTTCCTGACTCCGAGGTAGCCAAGAATATTTCATGTGCACGTACAAAATGTGAAGCTATTATTAATGGACTTATTGGACCATATGCGTTTCAGCCCGTTACATCATCTTTACATAACACAAAATATTTTGGAGTATCTACAGATGGTTCCAATCATGGAAATATTAAAATGTTTCCCTTAATTGTGCAATATTTTAGCTGTAGTGAAGGCGGATTACAAGTAAAATTAATTGAACTTAGGAACGTTACAAATGAAACTTCTGAAACCATTTCGAATTTGATATTAGATACTCTTCGTGTAAATACTCTCCAGGAAAAATGTATTGCCTTTGGAGGCAATAACTGCAACACAAATTTTGGTGGGATTAACAGAGCAGGTGAGAAAAACATTTTTTTTTATTTGAAGTCTAATTTAAATAAAAATATGATTGGTGTTGGATGCCCTGCTCATATTGCTCACAACTGTGCTGAACATGGAATTGATACCTTCTCAATAGATATAGAAAGTACTGTCCTTAAAATATTTAATTTTTTTTTCGATTTACACAGTAAGAACAGAGAAACTTCGCGAATTTTGCGATTTTGTTGATATAAATTATAAATCTCTTTTGAATCATTCCAAAACTCGTTGGCTTTCACTTTTTCCGGCTGTTGAACGTATCTTACAAATATATCCAGGTTTACAGTCATATTTCCTTTCAATAAATCAGCCGCCGACTGCATTATTGAAATTTTTTGAAAACAACTTGGGTGAGGCATATTTTTGGTTTACTCATTCGTTGATGTCAATATTTCAAACAAAAATATTAATTATTGAAAAGGAGGACAATTCAATTAACGAAGTTAAAGTTGTAATTCAAGATGTATTGGAAACGCTTTAAAACCGTTTGAAACACAAATTTATTCCTCTTAAAGTTCAAGATATTATTCGAAAATTAAGAAATGATGGATTCATAATATGGCTAAACCATAATATCGATACAATAGTATATACTAGAAAAAATAAGAGTGCGATACAAATACAAAACGAGGTTTGAATGGATATCGATATTTATTAAATTATTGTTCTATCGATTTCGATAGTTTTAGATGAACAGACTAAAAATACTGTTCATGCGGGTTTTTTTTTCATATAAGAAACGGATCGTTACTTGAAAATTAAAAATTAAAAAAAAATTATTTCTGATGGATTTTGGCGCCCTCAAGATTTCTTAAATTTTAGCGCCCCGTCAAGCTGTTCATACTGTTCTATGGGAGCGCCGGCCCTGCTCCTCGAAGTAAATGCTACAATCTCCTATAATTTTGTCCCAAAACGTATTGCTTAATAGATTCCGACCGAAGTCCTCTTATAAATATCCGTTGTGCAGTTTCTTCTGCATCCTGTAACATTGATCCTGGTTCTGTTAAATATTTCCTTTGAATCCCTAATTTTAAGCAATGATATTTCCTTTTTAGACGGTCGCCAAAAGTATTGACCGACTCGTCTATTGTTTGAAAACAACTTTCCAATTCCGTTTTTAATTGTGCTACATTTTTCCTTGGTATGAAATTTTCTTCCAAAATTTCTTTAAATTCCTCGAACAATATTACCCAGATAGACTTTGGAATCAATAATTAAGGAATCAATTTTGAAGCAATTTTTCATAAAATCAAAATTTGATTATTTTTTGATTCTGGGAATTGAAAATGTAAAAATAAAAGTGGTGGGGATTATTTTTGTGTAAACAAAAAATTTGACAGGATAATTGATTCAGAATTGATTCTGAATTAATTAATGTCATGAATTAAAAAATCTTGTCAGTTGTCAAATTCAGTTTTGTGAAATTGTTGTTATAGTTGTGAAATTACTGCAAAAAATTAATAAATTGAGGTAAATATAAAGAAAATAAAATTAAAATTTATCATTATTATAAATTATATAAAAACAAGACAATATGATAAAAAAATCAACCAAAGTTACTGGAATTTCAAAAAGGCATTTTCGAAGACTTGTGGCTGCTGAATTAAAACAAACCGAGACCGTCAAAATTAATGTAGAAAATGTTGGACAACTTGATATTTCTGACTGGACTACAAAATGAAGAAATGGAAGATACTGTATATGAAAATGAAGAAATAGAAGACTCTACTTTAGAAAATGAAACAATCGAAAATGAAGTTGATGAAAATATGGGTGAAAATAACGATGTTAATGTTAATTATTTCCTTTGTAAGTGGAGTGCCGCTTTTCATATTAGTCATCAAGCCTTAAATCCATTGTTAAAGAAATTGAAGGAATGTAATGTCACAACTTTGTCAAATGCGAAATCCTTATTGCGAACACCACGGAGTTCTTTTACAACACGACAGGTTAGTCCTGGAGAATATTATCATTTTGGTCTGGAAGATTGTTTATTAAAAGAACTTTATGATAAACAGAATATCAAATGTTACAACAATTTTTTCCACTATTTATAGATGCAAATATAGCGTGTAGATATAACCTTAATGGAAAAAAAGGGAAAAAACCTTTCTCAAAATTTTTAAATATTTTGGTTTGCCTGTTTTGTAGGTATACATTTTTTTTAATGTATCTTTTCTTCTAACTATACATTTATATAATTCTAGTGTGCTTCCAAAGGAATAACTTGATGAAATTTGAAAAAAGAATTTATAGAAATGTTAGAAGCGTCATTAAGATCAGCTAAAATGAAAAATACGTGGCTAAAAAAGAAATCTGCTGAAACCTAATATGGTTAAGCAGCGAATTTATTTATTTTATAATATTATTTAAAATGAGTGGATTTTGCAATAATTATTTTGAATTCAATGTGTAATATATTTTTTAAGGACTCACTTTTGATTATTCTTTATTCAATCTATTATTTTGTATTTAATTTGAATTAATGAATCTATTATTTACTATTTAACTTGAATTAAGTTTTCTATTATAAAATTAATGTTATTTAATTTCTATTTTGAAATAATTATAATTGATTATCATAAAAAATTATATTGTTTTAAATCAATAATTTACATTTGAGCAATAATTATTTGTATTGAAGGAATTTTTAAAACATAAAAAAATTTAAATATTATTCATGTAACAACTTCGAAAAAGTTATATAATAATATATGCATTTGTATATTATTTAACTTTTTCGAAGTTGTTACATGAATAATTTAAATTTTTTATGTTTTTTCTAGATTAATCGAATTTTTTTCATCAATTATAAATCAATACTCAATCGATTACGTTAATTGATTCTTTTTTGATTATGGAATCAATTATTGTATCAATTTGTGATTGGTTTATATTTGACCTCACCGAAATAGACGAACTACTATTTATAAACGTTATGGAATCTACAAATCTATTAAACCTACTTGGTTTATTATTTTCATTCGACATAAATACAGATTGTAATTGACAAAATACTAATTACAACTTGTTTAGAAAAAATGTATTAGGAAATCCAAATAATAAAATTTAAATAACAAACTTTACAAAATTCAAAAAAAAATTAGTAAAAATGAAGGAGAAACGTAATTTACTTATTATATTATATATTTTTTTTAAAATAGACTTTTACACATCTACATGTGTATACATATGAACCATATTTTATTATATCTATAAAAAAAACTCTCTTTTTTAAAAAAAAATAACTATGTTTTCTTTAATTAATTTATTCCCAAAAAAAAAATTTTACTCTTAAATTTTTAAATTCTAAAAAAAAAAATTATTCTCAAAAAAAAAAAATTTATTCAAAAAAAATCATTCTGCTCTCTATTCTAATATGAACTTTTCTGTTGTGTTAAATTTCTATCGTTTTGCAGCATTTTTCAAACTGCTTGTCTTTCTTAGAAGAAAAATTTCTTTTACATGTTTATTTATCCCTTTTTTTTAATACAAAAGATATATTTTATTTAAACAAAATATATACAAAATAAATTTTGCCCCATACAAAAAAATACGTTATACATTAAATACAAGAGGAAAAAAAACAAAATCAAAACAAAAACCTTCCTACAAAATTACAAAAAAATAACTACTTCCATTTTTAATTTAACTTGATTATCCATTTTTAATTTAACTTGATATGAATCAATATGAATTAAAAAAAAAAATAGTTATACACCTATTTGTATATACATATTAAAAAATTTATTTAAGACAATTTTTTTCAAAATTAATTATGCATCTATTTGTTAAAAAAAATACAATGATTATTCTGAGAAAAAAAAAACAACAAAAATTCTGCAATTTTAAACAAAAGCTACACAAAATTGCGTGTTGCTTATCCCTTTTTTGCTTCACGCAATGTCAGGGTGTTTTTTTACAACATTTTTGTGTATCACGATCACGTACTTTACTGCTGTGCTGCTTTCTCTTTTTAATGTTGTCGATGTTGGTTTCCTCTTTTGTTTGATGCTCGTACTTCTAGTTGTCCGTGAAAAAAATCCTGATTTTTTTTTTTTGGTCTTCCCCAAAAAGAATTCGTATGCTGGTCCAAAAAAAATTATAATGGCTCTACCAAGAGACGTAGTTCTTGGTTAACCGGCTGCGCCATATGTTGTGTTCAAATATTCGGATATTATATTTATATGGCTCTTGTGTCAATATTATATATTTGCCGAATATAAAAACTGGAAGCGTTGTTGTTTGTATTTGGACGATATTATTTTGGCTTTGCCAGTTAAATAATATCCTGTCTTAATAAATGAAACTCCAAATTTAATAATTTGTAACTTTTATTTGTTCAGAATAGCTTTATTATTAAACATTAACTCTGTACAAAACTTTACTGTTTCGAGAGTTGTTTAAACAAAGCTGAACAAATTTCAACTTAAATTTCAATTTACAAAATTTTACTTTATTCTTTTTACTATAATTATTGAAACAAGGGCTTATTCAAAAAGGAATGGCTTGATCAATAGAATAGTCAGAATAATAATGACAAATTTCCAATTTCATTCCATGTCTTTTATACACAAATTTGTTTATAGTAAACAAAATTGCGTAAGAAATACAAATCAATATATTATTAACTATTTTACGTAAATTTCGTCATCGAATATTTTAATTAGAATTTAATTTTGCTTATTCGACAAAAATGTCGACCAAGCATTTTTTATTTTGACCGATATAATTAAATTAATTTAATTTTACTTTGACCGAATTACTAAATATTGTTTAATAAATAATTATTATGTAATAATTATTTATTATTGAAATTATACAATTTTAAACGTTTGAATAAATATTTTGTTGACCGATATTAGCCCTGTTTTTTTTGTAGACGGGTATATTGTATTGCAAATTTTTTGCAAAAAAACGATTCACTGAAAATAAGGCGACAATTTTTTTTATTTCAATCACAATTGAATTTATCAGCTGATAATTTTTTTTATATCACATTAACTTTGAGTTTTATAAAAGTAAAAAAAAAAAATCATTAAATATCATTAAAAAATATAAAACTTGCTTTTTTTCTTTATTAAATTGCCATTTTTTAATGTAAAAAAAAACATAGGCTATGCCTTTTTGGTCCAATGTATTTGAAATAAAATGAAATGAAACGGAATATTGACAACAGAGTCATCTACATGTCATATTATTAACTATTTATCAATTACAATTCATTTGCAATATATAAATAACTACTGTAATTCTCATTTTTTTGCCAACAAATTGTTGTTGTTTTCAATGTAAAAATTTGCTGTACAATATACCCGTCTACAAAAAAACAGGGCTATTGTAATATAATATTTTATACTTTGTATATAAAATATTTATTACCAATATTTTTACGTTTTAAATCGAGATTTTTCTTAAATTATAGTTATGTGTAATTTTACACATAACAGTTGGGAGTAATTTCATGAAAATGTCAAGAAATTTTGTCCTATGCCGTTATTTTCCATTTATATATAAATACATATGTATGTATATAAATATACAGTTGCTCACAAAAGTATCCGACCACTTCTTTTATTCAGTAGAATTAATCTTAAACGTTAAGTTTCAAATATCAGAAAACAAATAATTATTATTTTTTAACATTATTTAGTCTTGTAATTTATAATCCGATCATAGAAATATCAAAATTAAATATACTTCAGAAAAAATCGACAACCAAACAATTAAGTACATAATTCGGAAATGGAATTTTTCTCGAATGACGCACTATTTGGTAACTAAACTTACTTTGGGGAAGTCCCCCGTATGCATACACACTTAGTGGCCGACTTTAGTGTCAATGGTTTTATGAGTTCGGACAGCTATGTAAGTTTTTCTGATAATTAATTCATTTTTCTAATATGTTTTTCTAGTATTATAAAGTGCATTAGTAAAGGCTTTTTATAGCCAATATTAAAAAAAATACTTAATTGAAAATGAAGTGAAAAACATTAAATATTTTGAACCAAGTAGGGTGGCCGGATACTTTTGTGAGCAACTGTATATGTACATCTATATATATAAATTCAGTATCTTTCCCATTTACTATGAGTATGAAGTAATTAAAATTATATTTAAATAAACAAATATGTAATGCAATATCTGTGAATATTTCAGTGGATAAATCATTAAGTATTTTTAATATAATATTTCATATCCAGTTAATAATTAAGATTATACACAAGAAAACTCACAGAGATTCAATATAAAATATATATATATTAAATAAATAACTATTTTTTACTAATAATATTACAACAAATAATAATAATAATAATATCTGTGAATTATTTTTGCGAAGGAAAATTTCACATTAGTAATCTGTATCTGTATTATTTGCATAAAAATAATATTTTGACTGTGAATTATACGGACGAGTCAAAATTTTACTGGTGCCCAGACTTTTGGCTGCGTTGAACAAATGTACGCCGTCTCGGTCCAAAGCCATTTGGAAAACGTTTTTAGCACATTTCCAACCAAATTGGAAGAAATGTGTATATTAGTTTCACTCTGTCTGTCCGTCTGTCCGTCCGTTTACACAAACTTCTACATCTCACCACATAGAGTTACAAAATTTTGACCATAGATCAAGAATAATAAAATAATTGGTCCAGTAGAATTTTCTTCTATATCTTTTCCCTCTGAGTTATTCCCCCTCCAAAAGCGAAAATAGCCCATATTGGACATCTAATAACTTTTAAACCAATAAAAATTTTTGAGGTCTGTAAAAGCTATAAGATATGAAAATCTTTTATCTTAATTTTGAAATTAACAAAGTTTTTAAAATTTAATTCTTTGTTGTATAAAAATACCGTTATCTTCATACAACGTTTTTTATTTTTTTTAACACTGTATTTCCCAAAATGCTAATTATGGAAGGCACCGAAGAGATACCTAAAAAATAACTAGACTCTCAGAAGAAATTGTATCCGTATCCCCCCTCCCATTTCCGTTGTGGCCCTTCGAAAATCAAAAAATTACATTTTTAATTTACTTGTATTTATAACTTGTATTTATAATTATAGCTGCACAATATTTTTAAGAACAAATATTGAGAAAACTTTCGACCATCATATTTCATTAAAGTGCATTAATTAATAAATTATAATCATTTGCCTGACTCTTATAATTAATCAAAATGCTTAATCATGTAAAATTTCGCAAAAAACCATTTTTTTGCATATATTTAGGAGCTATATAAATAAAATATTGGATATTATTTCATATTACATTATGTTCAATTAAATGCAAAATTACAGAAAACTTAAATGATAAGTTTATACATATATATTTTCCTGGAATAATAACCTTGGAAGGAAAAAAAATTAATAAAATCGAACAGGGGCACATTTTTTAGCTATATTTAGCATATCATTTTTTATCTTTCTTAAGTATAGTACATTGAAAATACTACTAAAAAATACTATACAAGTATAGGAATTCCCATTGTTTTAGAATAGCTCGTAGTTTTAGAATAGCTCGTAAACCCGGGGTTTGTTTTTCATATTTTTTTAATTGTATTTATATTATAATCATATTAATTTATAATGTTTGTTATTGTATATTTAACATCAAATTAATTTTTTTTTTTATATTTTGTAATTAAGTATATTTGATATACATATACATATATCAATTTTAAATAATTGTGTATTTTACTTTCCCTTTTATGAATTCACACTTCCAGTATATAGGTATATTTATTTATATATATATATATATATATATATATATATATCTCCTCACCTGGCCATAACTCTTAAACGGCTTGACCGATTGAGCTCAAATTTGGAAGTTGAGCTCGTGTCATCAATGGCTTGGTACCATATAAATTTGGGGCCTTTTTGATTAGGGGGACGGGGGCGCGGAGGGCCGTTTAATTTTTGAATGTACCAAAAAAACCATGTGGGATATCAAATGAAAGGTCTTGACGAGTACATCTCATTGGACTATAGTCCGGGAGGCGCCGTGGGTTATGTCGGGCTCAAATCGGGGCAATGTGGGGCTCCATAGTACAAAAAATCATGTGGGGTATCAAATGAAAGGTCTTGACGAGTACATCTCGATGAGGGTAGTCCGTGGGGCACATTCGATTATACGGGGGCCCAAATGTGGGTCATGTGGGCTCATTATACAAAAATCATGTGGGGTATTAAATGAAAGGTCTTGAAGAGTATATTTAAATGAGCGTAGTCCGTAAAGGCACACTGGGTTACACGAGGTTCCAAAAGGGGGTCATGTGGGTCAACAAGGCCTTAAATCATAAAAATATCGTGTAGGGTATCAAATGAAAGGTCGTGCAGAGTACATCTCGTTCCGTAGTGCGTGGGTCAAGTGGGCCCAAAATCTGTTCCGAGAGGTACTCTGGGTCTTGTGGGGCCCATAATGCAAAAAGACATGAGAGGTATCAAATAAAAGGTATTGAAAAATACATCTCGTTGCGCAGTCCGTGGAGCTTCATAATTCATGTTAGGGCCCAAAACCTGTGTCATGTGGGGGGCCATCATAAAAAAATCAGATGGGGCATCAAATAAAAGGTCTTGAAGCGTAGTCCGAGCAGTACCCTGGGTCATGTGGAGCCGATTATACAAAAAACATCAGCCACATGTGGAATTCCAAATCGTGGGCCATGAGTAGCCCAAACAAATCATTCCCAAGTTGTCAAAGTATTTAAATATTTTTAGTCGGTTAAATGAATAAATATTTGACCGACTAAAAAGTGTAAAATAAAAAATATAAATAAAAAAAGTTTTTTAAAAATACTTTCCCTTAAAGAAATATTCAACTAAAAAGTAATAAACAAGCAAATAATACCACATCAATGTACTTTCCCGTTGAATTTGAGCAACTGTCAACAATAGCAAGGGAAAGGTAAACCTCTTTATAAATGGCATTAATTCTGATAAGGTCTACTTTCCCTTACTATTGTTGACAGTTGCTCAATTTCAACGGGAAAGTACATTGATGTGGTATTATTTGCTTGTTTATTACTTTTTAGTTGAATATTTCTTTGGGAAAGTATTTTTAAAAAACTTTTTTTATTTATATTGTTTTATTCTTTATTTTTAAGGTTTTGTACCTTGTTTGCTAAATAAATAAATATTATATCCTCAACTGGCCCTAACTCTTAAACAGACCGATTTAGCTCAAATTTAGAAGTTAAGCTCGTGTTATCAGATATTAGCTGCCTTTTTGATGCAGGGAAGGGGCACGAGGGACCGCATGGTCCCAAAACATCATGTGGAGTATCAAATTAAAAGTCTTGAAGAGTAAATCTCGTTGCGTAGTTCGTGGGTCAAGATGGCCGAAAACCTATGCCATCATAAAAAAATCATATGGTGTATGAAATGACAGGTCTTAAAGATTACATATAAATGGGGGATAGTCCGTGTGGTACCGCAGGTTATGTGAGGAACTATAGTTGACCATTACTCAAGCTCCACAGGAAAGTATCTTGATGTGGTATTCTTTGGTTACTTATTACTAGCGCCATCTAGGTGGAAAGATTTGAAACCGCCATGGTTTCCTTATATATATACTACTAAAAAGAAAAATTCTATCATTAATTTTATTTTTTAGATTTTAGAATTTTGTTTTGTTTTATATTACTAAACGCCATTATTTAACTGCACAACATTGATGGCCGAGTTCATGACGGAGCATCCGGATTTGGCTAAAAATATTTTGTTAAAACTGTGCTAATACCAAAAATTATATATAACAATTATGTATAACAGTATATAATTGTTTTCATATCGTTATGTATGAAAATTGAATTTCTATATTCTAAATTGTCGTACCCGATCACTCAAATTATTATTTTTATTCAATTTCTATTGAGTTATTTATGGCCAATGACAAAAAAATCAACAATCTACGTGCATTTATTTTCGTTAGATAATTTTCTTTATATTGAAAGCAATAATTTCATTTTTTATAAAAAACATTTTTTTTTCGCATATATGATTGTTTTGTGTAATTTTCTAATTCATAAATAAATTCTAATTTTCACTTTTTAGCAAAAAGAAATATGTACCTATAGTTTTTTTTATATTTAGGGGGAAGGGGCGCGGAGGGCCGTTTTCATTTCAATTCACATTTTTTAAACTAAATTAAAGCTAACGAAATTTTAAATATAGTTTTAAAATTTATGAATATAATATTGTATAATCAGAAAATATTATTAATTTGTTAAATATATTGTATAATCAGGAAATATTCCATGAATTTTTTAATCGATATTACCAAAAATACCCAAACGCCTGTACTATTCTTCAAATATAGAAGAAACTATATTTCCTTTAGCTAAAAATTGAAAATTAGAATTTATTTATGAATTAGAAAATTTTCAAATGTGCGAATACCAACAAAACTATTTATAAGATTATACAATACAATCATATGTGCGAAGAAAAAAACAAAAAAAACCGTTTTTTTATATGAAATGAATTATTGCTTTGAAAATAAAAAAAATTCTCTAACGAAAATAAACGCACGTTGATTGTTGGTTTTTAAGTCATTGGTCATAATAAATAACTCAATAGAATTTGAGTAAGAATAATAATTTGAGTGAATGGGGTACCTACTACAATTTATAATATAGAAATTGAATTTTCATATATAGCCAGATATATGAAAACATCCATCTAGTTATACATAATTTTTGGCTATACATATGTATATAGCAAAATATTAAATTGACGTTTTTAATTATTTATTTTTAGCAATTTTTATATAGGTTCATAAATTTACCTTAATTTTATTTACCATAAATAACACAATAATATTCAATAAATGTTTAAAAAAATGCATGTACATATGTGAGTCGAGATGAAAATTATAAATGATCTTTAGGGCTTTTTAAAAAAATAAATCCCTTATGTTAACCGTCTGTCCGCCTGTCTGTTTTTTACCGTCCTATATAAACAATAAAAACCAGTTATTGACATAGTGTGTACAAGTTTCGTTTGTGATAGACCCATCGATGGAAAGCTTGATTTCTTTAGAACCATTACCGAGATTTAGCTAACAAATTGAGTAGTGAGTGAGTGAGATTGAGCTGTCATTTTATTCACCATATATTTTAATAGTGAAAAGTGAATTTGTAGTTATTATTTAAAAATGGTAAAATTTAAAAATATTTTTTATTTATTTTGCTTATTTTTTCTGGACAATAATCAAATTATTTGTGCAAATACAGATAAATTTATTATTGTGTTTGTTCTATTTCTTTAATAAGTTTAAAGAAATTAATAAAAGCATCTTTTATTTTAGTCAACCAAAAACTTTTTTTATTAGAATTAATTAAAGAAAATATGGAGGGAAAATTTCCAAGTGGAACAATTTATATATTTCTAGCTAGCTGTTTGTACAATTCATTAGGAATAAATATATTATTTAAGGAACACTTTAAAAAATTATATTTATTTCGTTTAAATTCCGTCATAACATATATAATTCAATAGTGCTACTATTATTTTTATATTCTTTATTATGTTCATTTATTTGTAATTTTCCATATTTTTAATAAAATTAATTTGTATTTTAGGCTTGTCCGCACCAAAGAAACATTTACAAAAACAGTGTTTTTTAAACATTTATTGACACATTTATAAATAAATATAGTTTTTCAATGTTTAAAACTAAATGAAATTAAATGTTTTCGAAGCATAAGAAATGTTTTGTAAACATTTAAAAAATGTTTACAAAACAATAATAAATGTTCTAAAAAGTATTCAATACCCATTTCATGTTTTTTTTGTTTCCCATAAATTTAGTACGTAAAAATGGTTCACTCGAAAAATACCATAGTTTTTTCTGCTGCATGCTATATAGTTAAGTGCCTTGCTAGTAAAAAAACAAAGAATAAAAATTGTTGGCAGAAAGATTTTTGAAAGGAGAGGCATTTACAGTGGAGTAAATCTTTTAATTGATCGGAAAGTGGACAGTCTGAGTGGTTTTAGAAATTTTACAAGAATTTCTACTTTTGGGCCCAAAATTCGAAGACAAAATACTAATTACAGAGTTTGCATATGTGTTACTGAGCGATTAGCTATCACTTTTCGATTTTTGGCCACAGGAGATTCATATCACTCTTTGATGTATTTATTTAAAGTTTCAAAACAAACTATTTCAGAAATCATTCCTAAAGTATGTGAAGCACTCATTTCTGGATTACAGCAATATGTTCAGTCAGGTTATTTAAACTTTTTGTTTATTTCTTCTGATGCAATTTTTAAAGCTGTTGCAATTTCCAAAATTAGTTATCTTGGGTTGGATCCCAGAATAAACTTTTACTTTCATAAAGTTGTATTAACTAATTTTTTTTTGTTAATTTCCAGAGATTTAGCTATTTTTTATTACTTTCCCTTTTATGAATTCACACTTCCAGTATTATATATGTCGGTATGTCGGTATCTCCTCACCTGGCCATAAACGGCATGACCGATTGAGCTCAAATTTAGAATTTGAGCTCGTGTCATCAAATGCTTGGTACCCTATAAACTTTTGGATTAGGGGGAAGGGGCGCGGAGGGCCGTTTAATTTTTTAATGTACCAAAAAAACCATGTGGGGTATTAAATGAAAGGTCGGGACGAGTACATCTCATTGGACGGTAGTACGGGGGGCGCCGTGGGTCATGTCAGGCTCAAAACGTGGGCACTGTGGGGCCCCATAATACAAAAAATCTTGTGGGGTATCAAATGAAAGGTCTTGAGGAGTACATCTCATTGAGCGGTAGTCCGGGGGGCACCGTGGGTCATGTCGGGCTCAAAACGGGGTAATGTGGTGCCCCATCATACAAAAAATCATGTGGGGAATCAAAAGAAATGTCTTGAAGAGTGCATCTCCATGAGGGTAGTCCGTGGGGCACATTCGGTTATACGGACCCCCAAATTGGGTCATGTTGGGCCCATTGTTCACAGGGGTATCAAATTAAAGTTCTTGAAGAGCACATATCTTGGGGTAGTCCATGGGTCAGCGTGGGTCAACTGGGGCCGAAAATCGTAAAAAAATCATGTGAGGTATTAAATGAAAGGTCTTGAAGAGTAGTCCGACCAGTACCCTGGGTAATGTGGAGCCAATTATACAAAAAAAACATGTGGGGCACCGAGGGCCATGGAAGGCCCAAAACATCGGCCACATGTGGAATTCCAAATCGTGGGCCATGAGGAGCTCAAACAAATCATTCCCAAGTTGTCAAAGTATTTAAATATTTTTAGTCGGTCAAATAAATACATATTTGACCGACTAAAAAGTGTAAAATAAAAAATATGAATAAAAAAAAGTTTTTTAAAGATACTTTCCCTTAAAGAAATATTCAACTAAAAAGTAATAAACAAGCAAATAATACCACATCAATGTACTTTCCCGTTAAGTTTGAGCCACTGTCAGCAATAGTAAGGGAAAGTAGACCTTATCAGAATTAATGCCATTTATAAGGAGGTCTACTTACCCTTACTATTGCTGACAGTGGCTCAAACTTAACGGGAAAGTACATTGATGTGGTATTATTTGCTTGTTTATTACTTTTTAGTTGAATATTTCTTTAAGGGAAAGTATTTTTAAAAAACTTTTTTATTTATATTTTTTTTAATTTAATATTCTTCCACTTCCTTTCCCTTTTATCCCTGTTTTTTTTTTTTATTTGATTTATTTACTTTTTTTTTAATTATTATTTTTTATATATATACGTATATGTATACAACAAAATACATTCTCTTTAAAAATAAATCCTTCCTTCATTTCCTCAAATTAACAGACAAAATTATTAGTAATTGAAATATCCATGTTACATTTTTCCTAAATATAAAAATTTTGTTTTACACCTAAAATTATGCAATTTTTTCTTTTTAAATTAAATCCTATGATTACTAAGTTATTATATTTTTCTAATGTTTCATATAAACCTAAATTTACCCCAAAATTATCTTAATTTACGATTAAACTTTAAATAAATAAGTCCGTGGATTTGATGCCATTTTATTGTTACTATGTACCCTGCGTTTATAACGTTTGAAATTAGGCATGTTTACGAAAGTATTTGTAGTTCCTTTTTATTACGCTAGGGAACGTACGTGGATTTAACTTTTTTAATTGAGGTGTTAATTTATTTATTATGTTGTTTCGTATGGATTCTTTATTTTCTAACATTGTTTTTCCAAAACTATGAATTAATGTTTTTGTTTTTACTGGCGGAATTTCTACTCTATTTACAATAACTACGTTTGCGTATACGTGACGTGGTGTTTTATGTTCGTTATTACTTTTTTCAGTACCTTCATTTGTTTGTATTGGTTTACAATTACTGATTTTCAATAAATTCTGTTTCATTAAATTCTTTTCATTATTATTAACTTTGTTTATTTCATTCTCATAATTATCATTAATTTCTTCAACTTTATCAGTACGAATTTCATTTCTCATTTCTTCATTTTCTTCAATATTATTATATACTTTAACTTCATTAATTTCTTTTTCTTCTTTAAAACAATTGTTAATTTTTAATTTCATTTCTCCTAATTTATCATCAGTAATATTTTTTCCATTATTTGTAAAAGGTATATCAGCTTCATTTGTATTTTCTAATGTAGTTGGAACATCTAACTTCTGTTTTGGTTCTAAAATACCATGATTTGAACGGTCTTGTATTGTAATTTCTTCTTCTTTGGTTTTTTGTATAATTTCCTTTTTAGCTTCTTCATTTTCTTTAATAACTGTTCTTTCATAAACTTTCTTCGTAACTTCTTTTCTAATTTTCTCAAAATCTATTTTATTTAAAAACTCGTTTTTTAAATTTTCTATCACTTGCTTTGTTTTAATTTGCATTTTTCAGTTACCTTATTAACTGTTTCTTCATCAACTTTTTTCAACTCTTCCTTCAACTTTTCAGTAATTTCTACTCTACTTTTCTTAGGGTTCCCAAACGTCCGTATTCGGCAGGACATGTCCTGTTTTACGACTCTTGTCCTGCCGTCCGTATTAGTTTTTCAAAATATTCAAATTGTCCGTATTTAAGAAATAAGTAATAAATTTAAGAATTTTTCTATAAAAAACTGCTTTTACGTAATTCAAAAATCATTTTCGACTGATTTCGCTTTTAAGTTTGGTGGGTAACTATAAGTATGATTTCGTTTTTATATTTAGTGGGTAAGTAGAAATGATCTCGCTTTTACGTTTGTTGGGTAACTATAACGGCAATTTTTTAAAACGTCAAAGATAATCGACTAAAAGCCTGGTAGTTTTTTTATTTTTTATAACAAAAAAAAATCTAAACTGTATTTAATAATTTAATTGGGTTTTGAAGCTATTTTAAAATCTACATTGTTACTATTAATAAAATGAATGATTCAAATTCATCAACGAAAAGAAAGTGTAAATTGACAACAGATATGATAAAAAAATTTAAATGTTTGAAGAAAGGTAGGATAGAAGAAGCTGAATGTCTTATTTGCAAAGCTGGTACGTATATTTCAGTAGCTAGTCGCGGTTCATTGGATTTGGAAAAACACATTGCTACCGAAAAACACAAAAAAAACACCAGAAATATGTGTGGTTCTTCAAATATGTCACAATTTATAGTTAAGAAGGATACAGTACTTGGTCATAAATTACGAGCTTGTGAAGCCACCTTAGCTTATCATACCGTTGCTCACCATTTTAGTTATAAATCAATGGATTGTACTTCAAGACTTAATTCACATTTATTTCCTGACTCCGAGGTAGCCAAGAATATTTCATGTGCACGTACAAAATGTGAAGCTATTATTAATGGACTTATTGGACCATATGCGTTTCAGCCCGTTACACCATCTTTACATAACACAAAATATTTTGGAGTATCTACAGATGGTTCCAATCATGGAAATATTAAAATGTTTCCCTTAATTGTGCAATATTTTAGCTGTAGTGAAGGTGGATTACAAGTAAAATTAATTGAACTTAGGAACGTTACAAATAAAACTTCTGAAACCATTTCGAATTTGATATTAGATACTCTTCGTGTAAATAATCGCCAGGAAAAATGTATTGCCTTTGGAGGCGATAACTGCAACACAAATTTTGGTGGGATTAACAGAGCAGGTGAGAAAAACATTTTTTTTTATTTGAAGTCTAATTTAAATAAAAATATGATTGGTGTTGGATGCCCTGCTCATATTGCTCACAACTGTGCTCAACATGGAATTGATACCTTCTCAATAGATATAGAAAGTACTGTCCTTAAAATATTTAATTTTTTTTTCGATTTACACAGTAAGAACAGAGAAACTTCGCGAATTTTGCGATTTTGTTGATATAAATTATAAATCTCTTTTGAATCATTCCAAAACTCGTTGGCTTTCACTTTTTCCGGCTGTTGAACGTATCTTACAAATATATCCAGGTTTACAGTCATATTTCCTTTCAATAAATCAGCCACCGACTGCATTATTGAAATTTTTTGAAAACAACTTGGGTGAGGCATATTTTTGGTTTACTCATTCGTTGATGTCAATATTTCAAACAAAAATATTAATTATTGAAAAGGAGGACAATTCAATTAACGAAGTTAAAGTTGTAATTCAAGATGTATTGGAAACGCTTGAAAACCGTTTGAAACACAAATTTATTCCTCTTAAAGTTCAAGATATTATTCGAAAATTAAGAAATGATGGATTTGATTTGAAATGTGATACTTTTGTTGAAGAAATTTATTATGTTTATGTTTGTTGTATTGATTATTTAAAAAAATGGTTTGAACCACTAAAAGAATTTAGTTCATTTGACTGGATGAATTTATCATCTTCCCCAGAATGGACAACAATAGAAAGTACTATTGAATATCTTAAGACTAAAAATATTACAATAGACGATGTCAAGCTATTTGACGAGTTTTCAAATCTGAAATCATACTTAGCACAACATGAAAGCAAAGCGGAGTTTAAAAATATGGCTGCTCATAAAAATCAAGTCACTTATGTTAATGCAGTTGAGGGAACATGTACGGAACTACTTCATATAGCTGAATTTTACTTTTCTATTCCAGCACACAATGCAAATGTAGAAAGAATATTTTCGCAAATAAATGGACAATGGACGAAGGAGCGGAACCGATTGTCAATTGAATCAATTAAAAATATCATATCTGTAAAATATAATTTGAAACATTTAAACTGTATTAATTTTTACGAATTTATAATTAAAGAAAAAGCTATTTTACAGAAAATAGGAAAAACAGAAAAATATAATTTTTAATCTATATGTGTATATAATATAAATATAAAATATGCATACTTTAAAATATGCATAAAATCAATACTTTAAAATATGCATAAAATCAATACTTTGAAAGAAAGTAAAATAAAAATTAGAGTTTATTATTAACTACTTTTGGTGTTTTTTATTATTTATATTATGTCCTGGTTTTGTCCTGCATTTTGAACCTTACAATCCTGGTTTCGGTTTTACGGAAATGGGAACCCTAACTTTTCACCAAATATATTTTATTTAAAAACTCGTTTTTTATACCTTCTATAACTTCCTTTTTATTATTTATTTCTAATGGTAACGTCTCGATTACGTCAGGCTTAGTTTTCAATATTTCCGAGCCTATCAATACTTTAAAATATGCATAAAATCAATACTTTGAAAGAAAGTAAAATAAAAATTAGAGTTTATTATTAACTACTTTTGGTGTTTTTTATTATTTATATTATGTCCTGGTTTTGTCCTGCATTTTGAACCTTACAATCCTGGTTTCGGTTTTACGGAAATGGGAACCCTAACTTTTCTCCAAATCTATTTTATTTAAAAACTCGTTTTTTATACCTTCTATAACTTCTTTTTTATTATTTATTTCTAATGGTAACGTCTCGATTACGTCAGGCTTGGGTTTCAATATTTCCGAGCCTACCTCCTTTCTATTAATTAGGAATGACTGGAGGAATTTTGTGGCATTCCTCCTTCGTTTCCCGACTTAAATTGTTGATGTACTTGATACAATTGTTTCTTTTCACAATTAAGTTCTGTATGAGCTGGGCTTCCACACCATTCGCATTTAACTTCTCTTATTGTATAGAGAATTGTGGTTGGCAAATTTTGCGTATTTCAATTTGAGGCATAATGTTCCTTATTTCCCGATTCTAAATTCTGCTGTTCCTGCTCAAGTTGTCTCCTAGCACAATTTAATTCACTATGTCCTGATTCATGACACCATTCACATAAAACTTCCTGTAGTGCTCCTTCATTAGCTCTACTTGGAAGATGGTAATATGATGAAAACGTTATTTCTGAGATTTTGTGGGAAATAATGGAGGAGCACTGGCATAGTTAACTATAGAACACTATAATAAATGTGTTTACCAAATATCAGCCCAATCCATCCAGAGGCACCAGAGAAAATCCCAGATGAAAATATGACCATTCATCATTTCATCCAGACCACTATAATGAATGTGTTTACCAAATATCAGCCCAATCCATCCAGAGGCACCAGAGAAAATCCCAGATGAAAATATGGCCATTCATCATTTCATCCAGACCACTATAATGAATGTGTTTACCAAATTTTAGCACAATACATCCAGGGGTGCCAGAGAAAAATCCAAATGAAAATATGGGCATACATAGTAAAAATTTCAATAAAAAAACCCCACATGAACAGCATTTTAAATCTGTGCTCTGTGCCACCAAAAAATTCGCATATAAAAAATATATATTATACTTATACCTATATAGTCATCAACGATATAGAAGATATATGGATAGGGCATAAATGTTCCCTCTCTTTTTAACACATTAAAATTTTAATATATTGAAAAATTGTTTATGAAGCCACGATTTTGGTAGTTCTCTTTCCTTTTGCTCGCCGAAGTGTCAAATTAATAATATGAAAAATATTATAACAGCTGATTTTAGATTTACAGGGCTGGCTTATTTTTTTAAGTTTAAGAGTCTCAATATAAATTAACAATATTAACTAGCTAAACAAATTACTCTATTTTACTTTCTATTTGTATAATTATCGTTGCGCGACCTAAAATATTCCTTAGGATGCTCTTTACTTGTATTTTTCAAAAAAAAAAAAAATTATCTCCTTAAAAATTGATGCCCGAATTAAAAAAAACCTAATCCGCCCCTAATTTCTCATTTTTATATTTTGACAATTCGGCTAGCAAAAAAAGAGACAACTATACCCGGCGTGGCTTCAAATTTTTATATTTATGCTCTATCCATATATCTTCTATATCGTTGATAGTCATAGTCAATAGTCATATACACAAATCTCTATATCTTTTTTAAAAAAATTTTAAAATTGTTCATAGTTATTATGAATAGTAAAAATATCATTAAAAAACCCCTTCCGTTTCTTACATGAAAAAACACCACATGAACAGCATTTTTATTCTGTGCTGTGCCATCTAAAAATCTCATAACATCAAATTGATATATATGTATTCAATAATCATATACATATACAAATAGTTGTTATTGCTTCATATTAAATATATTTTTATTTTGAACAAAATTTCAAAACTGTTCATAGTTAATATGAAAAGTAAAAATATCAATAAAACCCCCTTCCGTTTCTTATATGAAAAAAAACCCCGCATGAACAGTATTTTTAGTCTGTTCATCTAAAAATATCGAAATCGCTAGAAAAATTATTTAATAAATATCGATATCGATACAATAGTATGTACTAGAAAAAATAAGAGTGCGATACAAATACAAAACGAGGTTTGAATGGATATCGATATTTATTAAATTATTGTTCTATCGATTTCGATAGTTTTAGATGAACAGACTAAAAATACTGTTCATGCGGGTTTTTTTTTCATATAAGAAACGGATCGTTACTTGAAAATTAAAAATTAAAAAAAAATTATTTCTGATGGATTTTGGCGCCCTCAAGATTTCTTAAAATTTAGCGCCCCGTCAAGCTGTTCATACTGTTCTATGGGAGCGCCGGCCCTGCTCCTCGAAGTAAATGCTACAATCTCCTATAATTTTGTCCCAAAACGTATTGCTTAATAGATTCCGACCGAAGTCCTCTTATAAATATCCGTTGTGCAGTTTCTTCTGCATCCTGTAACATTGATCCTGGTTCTGTTAAATATTTCCTTTGAATCCCTAATTTTAAGCAATGATATTTCCTTTTTAGACGGTCGCCAAAAGTATTGACCGACTCGTCTATTGTTTGAAAACAACTTTCCAATTCCGTTTTTAATTGTGCTACATTTTCCTTGGTATGAAATTTTCTTCCAAAATTTCTTTAAATTCCTCGAACAATATTACCCAGATAGACTTTGGAATCAATAATTAAGGAATCAATTTTGAAGCAATTTTTCATAAAATCAAAATTTGATTATTTTTTGATTCTGGGAATTGAAAATGTAAAAATAAAAGTGGTGGGGATTATTTTTGTGTAAACAAAAAATTTGACAGGATAATTGATTCAGAATTGATTCTGAATTAATTAATGTCATGAATTAAAAAATCTTGTCAGTTGTCAAATTCAGTTTTGTGAAATTGTTGTTATAGTTGTGAAATTACTGCAAAAAATTAATAAATTGAGGTAAATATAAAGAAAATAAAATTAAAATTTATCATTATTATAAATTATATAAAAACAAGACAATATGATAAAAAAATTAACCAAAGTTACTGGAATTTCAAAAAGGCATTTTCGAAGACTTGTGGCTGCTGAATTAAAACAAACCGAGACCGTCAAAATTAATGTAGAAAATGTTGGACAACTTGATATTTCTGACTCTGGACTACAAAATGAAGAAATGGAAGATACTGTATATGAAAATGAAGAAATAGAAGACTCTACTTTAGAAAATGAAACAATCGAAAATGAAGTTGATGAAAATATGGGTGAAAATAACGATGTTAATGTTAATTATTTCCTTTGTAAGTGGAGTGCCGCTTTTCATCTTAGTCATCAAGCCTTAAATCCATTGTTAAAGAAATTGAAGGAATGTAATGTCACAACTTTGTCAAATGCGAAATCCTTATTGCGAACACCACGGAGTTCTTTTACAACACGACAGGTTAGTCCTGGAGAATATTATCATTTTGGTCTGGAAGATTGTTTATTAAAAGAACTTTATGATAAACAGAATATCAAATGTTACAACAATTTTTTCCATTATTTATAGATGCAAATATAGCGTGTAGATATAACCTTAATGGAAAAAAAGGGAAAAAACCTTTCTCAAAATTTTTAAATATTATGGTTTGCCTGTTTGGTAGGTATACATTTTTTTTTAATGTATCTTTTCTTCTAACTATACATTTATATAATTCTAGTGTGCTTCCAAAGGAATAACTTGATGAAATTTGAAAAAAGAATTTGATGAAATGTTAGAAGCGTCATTAAGATCAGCTAAAATGAAAATAAATAAAAATACGTGGCTAAAAAAGAAATCTGCTGAAACCTAATATGGTTAAGCAGCGAATTTATTTATTTTATAATATTATTTAAAATGAGTGGATTTTGCAATAATTATTTTGAATTCAATGTGTAATATATTTTTTAAGGACTCACTTTTGATTATTCTTTATTCAATCTATTATTTTGTATTTAATTTGAATTAATGAATCTATTATTTACTATTTAACTTGAATTAAGTTTTTTATTATAAAATTAATGTTATTTAATTTCTATTTTGAAATAATTATAATTGATTATCATAAAAAATTATATTGTTTTAAATCAATAATTTACATTTGAGCAATAATTATTTGTATTGAAGGAATTTTTAAAACATAAAAAAATTTAAATATTATTCATGTAACAACTTCGAAAAAGTTATATAATAATATATGCATTTGTATATTATTTAACTTTTTCGAAGTTGTTACATGAATAATTTAAATTTTTTATGTTTTTTATAGATTAATCGAATTTTTTTCATCAATTATAAATCAATACTCAATCGATTACGTTAATTGATTCTTTTTTGATTATGGAATCAATTATTGTATCAATTTGTGATTGGTTTATATTTGACCTCACCGAAATAGACGGACTACTATTTATAAACGTTATGGAATCTACAAATCTATTAAACCTACTTGGTTTATTATTTTCATTCGACATAAATACAGATTGTAATTGACAAAATACTAATTACAACTTGTTTAGAAAAAATGTATTAGGAAATCCAAATAATAAAATTTAAATAACAAACTTTACAAAATTCAAAAAAAAAATTAGTAAAAATGAAGGAGAAACGTAATTTACTTATTATATTATATATTTTTTTTAAAATAGACTTTTACACATCTACATGTATATATATGAACCATATTTTATTATATCTATAAAAAAAACTCTCTTTTTTAAAAAAAAATAACTATGTTTTCTTTAATTAATTTATTCCCAAAAAAAAAATTTTACTCTTAAATTTTTAAATTCTAAAAAAAAAATTATTCTCAAAAAAAAAAAAATTTATTCAAAAAAAATCATTCTGCTCTCTATTCCAATATGAACTTTTCTGTTGTGTTAAATTTCTATCGTTTTGCAGCATTTTTCAAACTGCTTGTCTTTCTTTGAAGAAAAATTTCTTTTACATGTTTATTTATCCCTTTTTTTTAATACAAAAGATATATTTTATTTAAACAAAATATATACAAAATAAATTTTGCCCCATACAAAAAAATACGTTATACATTAAATACAAGAGGAAAAAAAACAAAATCAAAACAAAAACCTTCCTACAAAATTACAAAAAAAATAACTACTTCCATTTTTAATTTAACTTGATATGAATCAATATGAATTAAAAAAAAAAATAGTTATACACCTATTTGTATATACATATTAAAAAATTAATTTAAGACAATTTTTTTCAAAATTAATTATGCATCTATTTGTTAAAAAAAATACAATGATTATTCTGAGAAAAAAAAACAACAAAAATTCTGCAATTTTAAACAAAAGCTACACAAAATTGCGTGTTGCTTATCCCTTTTTTGCTTCACGCAATGTCAGGGTGTTTTTTTACAACATTTTTGTGTATCACGATCACGTACTTTACTGCTGCTTTCTCTTTTTAATGTTGTCGATGTTGTTTTCCTCTTTTGTTTGATGCTCGTACTTCTAGTTGTCCGTGAAAAAAATCCTGATTTTTTTTTTTTTGTCTTCCCCAAAAAGAATTCGTATGCTGGTCAAAAAAAAATTATAATGGCTCTACCAAGAAACGTAGTTCTTGGTTAACCGGCTGCGCCATATGTTGTGTTCAAATATTCGGATATTATATTTATATGGCTCTTGTGTCAATATTATATATTTGCCGAATATAAAAACTGGAAGCGTTGTTGTTTGTATTTGGACGATATTATTTTGGCTTTGCCAGTTAAATAATATCCTGTCTTAATAAATGAAACTCCAAATTTAATAATTTGTAACTTTTATTTGTTCAGAATAGCTTTATTATTAAACATTAACTCTGTACAAAACTTTACTGTTTCGAGAGTTGTTTAAACAAAGCTGAACAAATTTCAACTTAAATTTCAATTTACAAAATTTTACTTTATTCTTTTTACTATAATTATTGAAACAAGGGCTTATTCAAAAAGGAATGGCTTGATCAATAGAATAGTCAGAATAATAATGACAAATTTCCAATTTCATTCCATGTCTTTTATACACAAATTTGTTTATAGTAAACAAAATTGCGTAAGAAATACAAATCAATATATTATTAATTATTTTACGTAAATTTCGTCATCGAATATTTTAATTAGAATTTAATTTTGCTTATTCGACAAAAATGTCGACCAAGCATTTTTTATTTTGACCGATATAATTAATTTAATTTAATTTTACTTTGACCGAATTACTAAATATTGTTTAATAAATAATTATTATGTAATAATTATTTATTATTGAAATTATACAATTTTAAACGTTTGAATAAATATTTTGTTGACCGATATTAGCCCTGTTTTTTTTGTAGACGGGTATATTGTATTGCAAATTTTTTGCAAAAAAACGATTCACTGAAAATAAGGCGACAATTTTTTTTATTTCAATCACAATTGAATTTATCAGCTGATAATTTTTTTTATATCACATTAACTTTGAGTTTTATAAAAGTAAAAAAAAAAAAATCATTAAATATCATTAAAAAATATAAAACTTGCTTTTTTTCTTTATTAAATTGCCATTTTTTAATGTAAAAAAAAACATAGGCTATGCCTTTTTGGTCCAATGTATTTGAAATAAAATGAAATGAAACGGAATATTGACAACAGAGTCATCTACATGTCATATTATTAACTATTTATCAATTACAATTCATTTGCAATATATAAATAACTACTGTAATTCTCATTTTTTTGCCAACAAATTGTTGTTGTTTTCAATGTAAAAATTTGCTGTACAATATACCCGTCTACAAAAAAACAGGGCTATTGTAATATAATATTTTATACTTTGTATATAAAATATTTATTACCAATATTTTTACGTTTTAAATCGAGATTTTTCTTAAATTATAGTTATGTGTAATTTTACACATAACAGTTGGGAGTAATTTCATGAAAATGTCAAGAAATTTTGTCCTATGCCGTTATTTTCCATTTATATATAAATACATATGTATGTATATAAATATACAGTTGCTCACAAAAGTATCCGACCACTTCTTTTATTCAGTAGAATTAATCTTAAATGTTAAGTTTCAAATATCAGAAAACAAATAATTATTATTTTTTAACATTATTTAGTCTTGTAATTTATAATCCGATCATAGAAATATCAAAATTAAATATACTTCAGAAAAAATCGACAACCAAACAATTAAGTACATAATTCGGAAATGGAATTTTTCTCGAATGACGCACTATTTGGAAACTATTTGGTAACTAAACTTACTTTGGGGAAGTCCCCCGTATGCATACACACTTAGTGGCCGACTTTAGTGTCAATGGTTTTATGAGTTCGGACAGCTATGTAAGTTTTTCTGATAATTAATTCATTTTTCTAATATGTTTTTCTAGTATTATAAAGTGCATTAGTAAAGGCTTTTTATAGCCAATATTAAAAAAAATACTTAATTGAAAATGAAGTGAAAAACATTAAATATTTTGAACCAAGTAGGGTGGCCGGATACTTTTGTGAGCAACTGTATATGTACATCTATATATATAAATTCAGTATCTTTCCCATTTACTATGAGTATGAAGTAATTAAAATTATATTTAAATAAACAAATATGTAATGCAATATCTGTGAATATTTCAGTGGATAAATCATTAAGTATTTTTAATATAATATTTCATATCCAGTTAATAATTAAGATTATACACAAGAAAACTCACAGAGATTCAATATAAAATATATATATATTAAATAAATAACTATTTTTTACTAATAATATTACAACAAATAATAATAATAATAATATCTGTGAATTATTTTTGCGAAGGAAAATTTCACATTAGTAATCTGTATCTGTATTATTTGCATAAAAATAATATTTTGACTGTGAATTATACGGACGAGTCAAAATTTTACTGGTGCCCAGACTTTTGGCTGCGTTGAACAAATGTACGCCGTCTCGGTCCAAAGCCATTTGGAAAACGTTTTTAGCACATTTCCAACCAAATTGGAAGAAATGTGTATATTAGTTTCACTCTGTCTGTCCGTCTGTCCGTCCGTTTACACAAACTTCTACATCTCACCACATAGAGTTACAAAATTTTGACCATAGATCAAGAATAATAAAATAATTGGTCCAGTAGAATTTTCTTCTATATCTTTTCCCTCTGAGTTATTCCCCCTCCAAAAGCGAAAATAGCCCATATTGGACATCTAATAACTTTTAAACCAATAAAAATTTTTGAGGTCTGTAAAAGCTATAAGATATGAAAATCTTTTATCTTAATTTTGAAATTAACAAAGTTTTTAAAATTTAATTCTTTGTTGTATAAAAATACCGTTATCTTCATACAACGTTTTTTATTTTTTTTAACACTGTATTTCCCAAAATGCTAATTATGGAAGGCACCGAAGAGATACCTAAAAAATAACTAGACTCTCAGAAGAAATTGTATCCGTATCCCCCCTCCCATTTCCGTTGTGGCCCTTCGAAAATCAAAAAATTACATTTTTAATTTACTTGTATTTATAACTTGTATTTATAATTATAGCTGCACAATATTTTTAAGAACAAATATTGAGAAAACTTTCGACCATCATATTTCATTAAAGTGCATTAATTAATAAATTATAATCATTTGCCTGACTCTTATAATTAATCAAAATGCTTAATCATGTAAAATTTCGCAAAAAACCATTTTTTTGCATATATTTAGGAGCTATATAAATAAAATATTGGATATTATTTCATATTACATTATGTTCAATTAAACGCAAAATTACAGAAAACTTAAATGATAAGTTTATACATATATATTTTCCTGGAATAATAACCTTGGAAGGAAAAAAAATTAATAAAATCGAACAGGGGCACATTTTTTAGCTATATTTAGCATATCATTTTTTATCTTTCTTAAGTATAGTACATTGAAAATACTACTAAAAAATACTATACAAGTATAGGAATTCCCATTGTTTTAGAATAGCTCGTAGTTTTAGAATAGCTCGTAAACCCGGGGTTTGTTTTTCATATTTTTTTAATTGTATTTATATTATAATCATATTAATTTATAATGTTTGTTATTGTATATTTAACATCAAATTAATTTTTTTTTTTATATTTTGTAATTAAGTATATTTGATATACATATACATATATCAATTTTAAATAATTGTGTATTTTACTTTCCCTTTTATGAATTCACACTTCCAGTATATAGGTATATTTATTTATATATATATATATATATATATATATATATATATCTCCTCACCTGGCCATAACTCTTAAACGGCTTGACCGATTGAGCTCAAATTTGGAAGTTGAGCTCGTGTCATCAATGGCTTGGTACCATATAAATTTGGGGCCTTTTTGATTAGGGGGACGGGGGCGCGGAGGGCCGTTTAATTTTTGAATGTACCAAAAAAACCATGTGGGATATCAAATGAAAGGTCTTGACGAGTACATCTCATTGGACTATAGTCCGGGAGGCGCCGTGGGTTATGTCGGGCTCAAATCGGGGCAATGTGGGGCTCCATAGTACAAAAAATCATGTGGGGTATCAAATGAAAGGTCTTGACGAGTACATCTCGATGAGGGTAGTCCGTGGGGCACATTCGATTATACGGGGGCCCAAATGTGGGTCATGTGGGCTCATTATACAAAAATCATGTGGGGTATTAAATGAAAGGTCTTGAAGAGTATATTTAAATGAGCGTAGTCCGTAAAGGCACACTGGGTTACACGAGGTTCCAAAAGGGGGTCATGTGGGTCAACAAGGCCTTAAATCATAAAAATATCGTGAGGGTATCAAATGAAAGGTCGTGCAGAGTACATCTCGTTCCGTAGTGCGTGGGTCAAGTGGGCCCAAAATCTGTTCCGAGAGGTACTCTGGGTCTTGTGGGGCCCATAATGCAAAAAGACATGAGAGGTATCAAATAAAAGGTATTGAAAAATACATCTCGTTGCGCAGTCCGTGGAGGGGGATAGTCCGTGTGGTACCGCAGGTTATGTGAGGAACTATAGTTGACCATTACTCAAGCTCCACAGGAAAGTATCTTGATGTGGTATTCTTTGGTTACTTATTACTAGCGCCATCTAGGTGGAAAGATTTGAAACCGCCATGGTTTCCTTATATATATACTACTAAAAAGAAAAATTCTATCATTAATTTTATTTTTTAGATTTTAGAATTTTGTTTTGTTTTATATTACTAAACGCCATTATTTAACTGCACAACATTGATGGCCGAGTTCATGACGGAGCATCCGGATTTGGCTAAAAATATTTTGTTAAAACTGTGCTAATACCAAAAATTATATATAACAATTATGTATAACAGTATATAATTGTTTTCATATCGTTATGTATGAAAATTGAATTTCTATATTCTAAATTGTCGTACCCGATCACTCAAATTATTATTTTTATTCAATTTCTATTGAGTTATTTATGGCCAATGACAAAAAAATCAACAATCTACGTGCATTTATTTTCGTTAGATAATTTTCTTTATATTGAAAGCAATAATTTCATTTTTTATAAAAAACATTTTTTTTTCGCATATATGATTGTTTTGTGTAATTTTCTAATTCATAAATAAATTCTAATTTTCACTTTTTAGCAAAAAGAAATATGTACCTATAGTTTTTTTTATATTTAGGGGGAAGGGGCGCGGAGGGCCGTTTTCATTTCAATTCACATTTTTTAAACTAAATTAAAGCTAACGAAATTTTAAATATAGTTTTAAAATTTATGAATATAATATTGTATAATCAGAAAATATTATTAATTTGTTAAATATATTGTATAATCAGGAAATATTCCATGAATTTTTTAATCGATATTACCAAAAATACCCAAACGCCTGTACTATTCTTCAAATATAGAAGAAACTATATTTCCTTTAGCTAAAAATTGAAAATTAGAATTTATTTATGAATTAGAAAATTTTCAAATGTGCGAATACCAACAAAACTATTTATAAGATTATACAATACAATCATATGTGCGAAGAAAAAAACAAAAAAAACCGTTTTTTTATATGAAATGAATTATTGCTTTGAAAATAAAAAAAATTCTCTAACGAAAATAAACGCACGTTGATTGTTGGTTTTTAAGTCATTGGTCATAATAAATAACTCAATAGAATTTGAGTAAGAATAATAATTTGAGTGAATGGGGTACCTACTACAATTTATAATATAGAAATTGAATTTTCATATATAGCCAGATATATGAAAACATCCATCTAGTTATACATAATTTTTGGCTATACATATGTATATAGCAAAATATTAAATTGACGTTTTTAATTATTTATTTTTAGCAATTTTTATATAGGTTCATAAATTTACCTTAATTTTATTTACCATAAATAACACAATAATATTCAATAAATGTTTAAAAAAATGCATGTACATATGTGAGTCGAGATGAAAATTATAAATGCTCTTTAGGGCTTTTTAAAAAAATAAATCCCTTATGTTAACCGTCTGTCCGCCTGTCTGTTTTTTACCGTCCTATATAAACAATAAAAACCAGTTATTGACATAGTGTGTACAAGTTTCGTTTGTGATAGACCCATCGATGGAAAGCTTGATTTCTTTAGAACCAGTACCGAGATTTAGCTAACAAATTGAGTAGTGAGTGAGTGAGATTGAGCTGTCATTTTATTCACCATATATTTTAATAGTGAAAAGTGAATTTGTAGTTATTATTTAAAAATGGTAAAATTTAAAAATATTTTTTATTTATTTTGCTTATTTTTTCTGGACAATAATCAAATTATTTGTGCAAATACAGATAAATTTATTATTGTATTTGTTCTATTTCTTTAATAAGTTTAAAGAAATTAATAAAAGCATCTTTTATTTTATTCAACCAAAAACTTCTTTTATTAGAATTAATTAAAGAAAATATGGAGGGAAAATTTCCAAGTGGAACAATTTATATATTTCTAGCTAGCTGTTTGTACAATTCATTAGGAATAAATATATTATTTAAGGAACACTTTAAAAAATTATATTTATTTCGTTTAAATTCCGTCATAACATATATAATTCAATAGTGCTACTATTATTTTTATATTCTTTATTATGTTCATTTATTTGTAATTTTCCATATTTTTAATAAAATTAATTTGTATTTTAGGCTTGTCCGCACCAAAGAAACATTTACAAAAACAGTGTTTTTTAAACATTTATTGACACATTTATAAATAAATATAGTTTTTCAATGTTTAAAACTAAATGAAATTAAATGTTTTCGAAGCATAAGAAATGTTTTGTAAACATTTAAAAAATGTTTACAAAACAATAATAAATGTTCTAAAAAGTATTCAATACCCATTTCATGTTTTTTTTGTTTCCCATAAATTTAGTACGTAAAAATGGTTCACTCGAAAAATACCATAGTTTTTTCTGCTGCATGCTATATAGTTAAGTGCCTTGCTAGTAAAAAAACAAAGAATAAAAATTGTTGGCAGAAAGATTTTTGAAAGTAGAGGCATTTACAGTGGAGTAAATCTTTTAATTGATCGGAAAGTGGACAGTCTGAGTGGTTTTAGAAATTTTACAAGAATTTCTACTTTTGGGCCCAAAATTCGAAGACAAAATACTAATTACAGAGTTTGCATATGTGTTACTGAGCGATTAGCTATCACTTTTCGATTTTTGGCCACAGGAGATTCATATCACTCTTTGATGTATTTATTTAAAGTTTCAAAACAAACTATTTCAGAAATCATTCCTAAAGTATGTGAAGCACTCATTTCTGGATTACAGCAATATGTTCAGTCAGGTTATTTAAACTTTTTGTTTATTTCTTCTGATGCAATTTTTAAAGCTGTTGCAATTTCCAAAATTAGTTCTCTTGGGTTGGATCCCAGAATAAACTTTTACTTTCATAAAGTTGTATTAACTAATTTTTTTTTGTTAATTTCCAGAGATTTAGCTATTTTTTATTACTTTCCCTTTTATGAATTCACACTTCCAGTATTATATATGTCGGTATGTCGGTATCTCCTCACCTGGCCATAAACGGCATGACCGATTGAGCTCAAATTTAGAATTTGAGCTCGTGTCATCAAATGCTTGGTACCCTATAAACTTTTGGATTAGGGGGAAGGGGCGCGGAGGGCCGTTTAATTTTTTAATGTACCAAAAAAACCATGTGGGGTATTAAATGAAAGGTCTGGACGAGTACATCTCATTGGACGGTAGTACGGGGGGCGCCGTGGGTCATGTCAGGCTCAAAACGTGGGCACTGTGGGGCCCCATAATACAAAAAATCTTGTGGGGTATCAAATGAAAGGTCTTGAGGAGTACATCTCATTGAGCGGTAGTCCGGGGGGCACCGTGGGTCATGTCGGGCTCAAAACGGGGTAATGTGGTGCCCCATCATACAAAAAATCATGTGGGGAATCAAAAGAAATGTCTTGAAGAGTGCATCTCCATGAGGGTAGTCCGTGGGGCACATTCGGTTATACGGACCCCCAAATTGGGTCATGTTGGGCCCATTGTTCACAGGGGTATCAAATTAAAGTTCTTGAAGAGCACATATCTTGGGGTAGTCCATGGGTCAGCGTGGGTCAACTGGGGCCGAAAATCGTAAAAAAATCATGTGAGGTATTAAATGAAAGGTCTTGAAGAGTAGTCCGACCAGTACCCTGGGTAATGTGGAGCCAATTATACAAAAAAAACATGTGGGGCACCGAGGGCCATGGAAGGCCCAAAACATCGGCCACATGTGGAATTCCAAATCGTGGGCCATGAGGAGCTCAAACAAATCATTCCCAAGTTGTCAAAGTATTTAAATATTTTTAGTCGGTCAAATAAATACATATTTGACCGACTAAAAAGTGTAAAATAAAAAATATGAATAAAAAAAAGTTTTTTAAAAATACTTTCCCTTAAAGAAATATTCAACTAAAAAGTAATAAACAAGCAAATAATACCACATCAATGTACTTTCCCGTTAAGTTTGAGCCACTGTCAGCAATAGTAAGGGAAAGTAGACCTTATCAGAATTAATGCCATTTATAAGGAGGTCTACTTACCCTTACTATTGCTGACAGTGGCTCAAACTTAACGGGAAAGTACATTGATGTGGTATTATTTGCTTGTTTATTACTTTTTAGTTGAATATTTCTTTAAGGGAAAGTATTTTTAAAAAACTTTTTTATTTATATTTTTTTTAATTTAATATTCTTCCACTTCCTTTCCCTTTTATCCCTGTTTTTTTTTTTATTTGATTTATTTACTTTTTTTTTAATTATTATTTTTTATATATATACGTATATGTATACAACAAAATACATTCTCTTTAAAAATAAATCCTTCCTTCATTTCCTCAAATTAACAGACAAAATTATTAGTAATTGAAATATCCATGTTACATTTTTCCTAAATATAAAAATTTTGTTTTACACCTAAAATTATGCAATTTTTTCTTTTTAAATTAAATCCTATGATTACTAAGTTATTATATTTTTCTAATGTTTCATATAAACCTAAATTTACCCCAAAATTATCTTAATTTACGATTAAACTTTAAATAAATAAGTCCGTGGATTTGATGCCATTTTATTGTTACTATGTACCCTGCGTTTATAACGTTTGAAATTAGGCATGTTTACGAAAGTATTTGTAGTTCCTTTTTATTACGCTAGGGAACGTACGTGGATTTAACTTTTTTAATTGAGGTGTTAATTTATTTATTATGTTGTTTCGTATGGATTCTTTATTTTCTAACATTGTTTTTCCAAAACTATGAATTAATGTTTTTGTTTTTACTGGCGGAATTTCTACTCTATTTACAATAACTACGTTTGCGTATACGTGACGTGGTGTTTTATGTTCGTTATTACTTTTTTCAGTACCTTCATTTGTTTGTATTGGTTTACAATTACTGATTTTCAATAAATTCTGTTTCATTAAATTCTTTTCATTATTATTAACTTTGTTTATTTCATTCTCATAATTATCATTAATTTCTTCAACTTTATCAGTACGAATTTCATTTCTCATTTCTTCATTTTCTTCAATATTATTATATACTTTAACTTCATTAATTTCTTTTTCTTCTTTAAAACAATTGTTAATTTTTAATTTCATTTCTCCTAATTTATCATCAGTAATATTTTTTCCATTATTTGTAAAAGGTATATCAGCTTCATTTGTATTTTCTAATGTAGTTGGAACATCTAACTTCTGTTTTGGTTCTAAAATACCATGATTTGAACGGTCTTGTATTGTAATTTCTTCTTCTTTGGTTTTTTGTATAATTTCCTTTTTAGTTTCTTCATTTTCTTTAATAACTGTTCTTTCATAAACTTTCTTCGTAACTTCTTTTCTAATTTTCTCAAAATCTATTTTATTTAAAAACTCGTTTTTTAAATTTTCTATCACTTGCTTTGTTTTAATTTGCATTTTTCAGTTACCTTATTAACTGTTTCTTCATCAACTTTTTTCAACTCTTCCTTCAACTTTTCAGTAATTTCTACTCTACTTTTCTTAGGGTTCCCAAACGTCCGTATTCGGCAGGACATGTCCTGTTTTACGACTCTTGTCCTGCCGTCCGTATTAGTTTTTCAAAATATTCAAATTGTCCGTATTTAAGAAATAAGTAATAAATTTAAGAATTTTTCTATAAAAAACTGCTTTTACGTAATTCAAAAATCATTTTCGACTGATTTCGCTTTTAAGTTTGGTGGGTAACTATAAGTATGATTTCGTTTTTATATTTAGTGGGTAAGTAGAAATGATCTCGCTTTTACGTTTGTTGGGTAACTATAACGGCAATTTTTTAAAACGTCAAAGATAATCGACTAAAAGCCTCGTAGTTTTTTTATTTTTTATAACAAAAAAAAATCTAAACTGTATTTAATAATTTAATTGGGTTTTGAAGCTATTTTAAAATCTACATTGTTACTATTAATAAAATGAATGATTCAAATTCATCAACGAAAAGAAAGTGTAAATTGACAACAGATATGATAAAAAAATTTAAATGTTTGAAGAAAGGTAGGATAGAAGAAGCTGAATGTCTTATTTGCAAAGCTGGTACGTATATTTCAGTAGCTAGTCGCGGTTCATTGGATTTGGAAAAACACATTGCTACCGAAAAACACAAAAAAAACACCAGAAATATGTGTGGTTCTTCAAATATGTCACAATTTATAGTTAAGAAGGATACAGTACTTGGTCATAAATTACGAGCTTGTGAAGCCACCTTAGCTTATCATACCGTTGCTCACCATTTTAGTTATAAATCAATGGATTGTACTTCAAGACTTAATTCACATTTATTTCCTGACTCCGAGGTAGCCAAGAATATTTCATGTGCACGTACAAAATGTGAAGCTATTATTAATGGACTTATTGGACCATATGCGTTTCAGCCCGTTACACCATCTTTACATAACACAAAATATTTTGGAGTATCTACAGATGGTTCCAATCATGGAAATATTAAAATGTTTCCCTTAATTGTGCAATATTTTAGCTGTAGTGAAGGTGGATTACAAGTAAAATTAATTGAACTTAGGAACGTTACAAATAAAACTTCTGAAACCATTTCGAATTTGATATTAGATACTCTTCGTGTAAATAATCGCCAGGAAAAATGTATTGCCTTTGGAGGCGATAACTGCAACACAAATTTTGGTGGGATTAACAGAGCAGGTGAGAAAAACATTTTTTTTTATTTGAAGTCTAATTTAAATAAAAATATGATTGGTGTTGGATGCCCTGCTCATATTGCTCACAACTGTGCTCAACATGGAATTGATACCTTCTCAATAGATATAGAAAGTACTGTCCTTAAAATATTTAATTTTTTTTTCGATTTACACAGTAAGAACAGAGAAACTTCGCGAATTTTGCGATTTTGTTGATATAAATTATAAATCTCTTTTGAATCATTCCAAAACTCGTTGGCTTTCACTTTTTCCGGCTGTTGAACGTATCTTACAAATATATCCAGGTTTACAGTCATATTTCCTTTCAATAAATCAGCCACCGACTGCATTATTGAAATTTTTTGAAAACAACTTGGGTGAGGCATATTTTTGGTTTACTCATTCGTTGATGTCAATATTTCAAACAAAAATATTAATTATTGAAAAGGAGGACAATTCAATTAACGAAGTTAAAGTTGTAATTCAAGATGTATTGGAAACGCTTGAAAACCGTTTGAAACACAAATTTATTCCTCTTAAAGTTCAAGATATTATTCGAAAATTAAGAAATGATGGATTTGATTTGAAATGTGATACTTTTGTTGAAGAAATTTATTATGTTTATGTTTGTTGTATTGATTATTTAAAAAAATGGTTTGAACCACTAAAAGAATTTAGTTCATTTGACTGGATGAATTTATCATCTTCCCCAGAATGGACAACAATAGAAAGTACTATTGAATATCTTAAGACTAAAAATATTACAATAGACGATGTTAAGCTATTTGACGAGTTTTCAAATCTGAAATCATACTTAGCACAACATGAAAGCAAAGCGGAGTTTAAAAATATGGCTGCTCATAAAAATCAAGTCACTTATGTTAATGCAGTTGAGGGAACATGTACGGAACTACTTCATATAGCTGAATTTTACTTTTCTATTCCAGCACACAATGCAAATGTAGAAAGAATATTTTCGCAAATAAATGGACAATGGACGAAGGAGCGGAACCGATTGTCAATTGAATCAATTAAAAATATCATATCTGTAAAATATAATTTGAAACATTTAAACTGTATTAATTTTTACGAATTTATAATTAAAGAAAAAGCTATTTTACAGAAAATAGGAAAAACAGAAAAATATAATTTTTAATCTATATGTGTATATAATATAAATATAAAATATGCATACTTTAAAATATGCATAAAATCAATACTTTAAAATATGCATAAAATCAATACTTTGAAAGAAAGTAAAATAAAAATTAGAGTTTATTATTAACTACTTTTGGTGTTTTTTATTATTTATATTATGTCCTGGTTTTGTCCTGCATTTTGAACCTTACAATCCTGGTTTCGGTTTTACGGAAATGGGAACCCTAACTTTTCACCAAATATATTTTATTTAAAAACTCGTTTTTTATACCTTCTATAACTTCCTTTTTATTATTTATTTCTAATGGTAACGTCTCGATTACGTCAGGCTTAGTTTTCAATATTTCCGAGCCTATCAATACTTTAAAATATGCATAAAATCAATACTTTGAAAGAAAGTAAAATAAAAATTAGAGTTTATTATTAACTACTTTTGGTGTTTTTTATTATTTATATTATGTCCTGGTTTTGTCCTGCATTTTGAACCTTACAATCCTGGTTTCGGTTTTACGGAAATGGGAACCCTAACTTTTCTCCAAATCTATTTTATTTAAAAACTCGTTTTTTATACCTTCTATAACTTCTTTTTTATTATTTATTTCTAATGGTAACGTCTCGATTACGTCAGGCTTGGGTTTCAATATTTCCGAGCCTACCTCCTTTCTATTAATTAGGAATGACTGGAGGAATTTTGTGGCATTCCTCCTTCGTTTCCCGACTTAAATTGTTGATGTACTTGATACAATTGTTTCTTTTCACAATTAAGTTCTGTATGAGCTGGGCTTCCACACCATTCGCATTTAACTTCTCTTATTGTATAGAGAATTGTGGTTGGCAAATTTTGCGTATTTCAATTTGAGGCATAATGTTCCTTATTTCCCGATTCTAAATTCTGCTGTTCCTGCTCAAGTTGTCTCCTAGCACAATTTAATTCACTATGTCCTGATTCATGACACCATTCACATAAAACTTCCTGTAGTGCTCCTTCATTAGCTCTACTTGGAAGATGGTAATATGATGAAAACGTTATTTCTGAGATTTTGTGGGAAATAATGGAGGAGCACTGGCATAGTTAACTATAGAACACTATAATAAATGTGTTTACCAAATATCAGCCCAATCCATCCAGAGGCACCAGAGAAAATCCCAGATGAAAATATGACCATTCATCATTTCATCCAGACCACTATAATGAATGTGTTTACCAAATATCAGCCCAATCCATCCAGAGGCACCAGAGAAAATCCCAGATGAAAATATGGCCATTCATCATTTCATCCAGACCACTATAATGAATGTGTTTACCAAATTTTAGCACAATACATCCAGGGGTGCCAGAGAAAAATCCAAATGAAAATATGGGCATACATAGTAAAAATTTCAATAAAAAAACCCCACATGAACAGCATTTTAAATCTGTGCTCTGTGCCACCAAAAAATTCGCATATAAAAAATATATATTATACTTATACCTATATAGTCATCAACGATATAGAAGATATATGGATAGGGCATAAATGTTCCCTCTCTTTTTAACACATTAAAATTTTAATATATTGAAAAATTGTTTATGAAGCCACGATTTTGGTAGTTCTCTTTCCTTTTGCTCGCCGAAGTGTCAAATTAATAATATGAAAAATATTATAACAGCTGATTTTAGATTTACAGGGCTGGCTTATTTTTTTAAGTTTAAGAGTCTCAATATAAATTAACAATATTAACTAGCTAAACAAATTACTCTATTTTACTTTCTATTTGTATAATTATCGTTGCGCGACCTAAAATATTCCTTAGGATGCTCTTTACTTGTATTTTTCAAAAAAAAAAAAAATTATCTCCTTAAAAATTGATGCCCGAATTAAAAAAAACCTAATCCGCCCCTAATTTCTCATTTTTATATTTTGACAATTCGGCTAGCAAAAAAAGAGACAACTATACCCGGCGTGGCTTCAAATTTTTATATTTATGCTCTATCCATATATCTTCTATATCGTGGATAGTCATAGTCAATAGTCATATACACAAATCTCTATATCTTTTTTAAAAAAATTTTAAAATTGTTCATAGTTATTATGAATAGTAAAAATATCATTAAAAAACCCCTTCCGTTTCTTACATGAAAAAACACCACATGAACAGCATTTTTATTCTGTGCTGTGCCATCTAAAAATCTCATAACATCAAATTGATATATATGTATTCAATAATCATATACATATACAAATAGTTGTTATTGCTTCATATTAAATATATTTTTATTTTGAACAAAATTTCAAAACTGTTCATAGTTAATATGAAAAGTAAAAATATCAATAAAACCCCCTTCCGTTTCTTATATGAAAAAAAACCCCGCATGAACAGTATTTTTAGTCTGTTCATCTAAAAATATCGAAATCGCTAGAAAAATTATTTAATAAATATCGATATCGATACAATAGTATGTACTAGAAAAAATAAGAGTGCGATACAAATACAAAACGAGGTTTGAATGGATATCGATATTTATTAAATTATTGTTCTATCGATTTCGATAGTTTTAGATGAACAGACTAAAAATACTGTTCATGCGGGTTTTTTTTTCATATAAGAAACGGATCGTTACTTGAAAATTAAAAATTAAAAAAAAATTATTTCTGATGGATTTTGGCGCCCTCAAGATTTCTTAAAATTTAGCGCCCCGTCAAGCTGTTCATACTGTTCTATGGGAGCGCCGGCCCTGCTCCTCGAAGTAAATGCTACAATCTCCTATAATTTTGTCCCAAAACGTATTGCTTAATAGATTCCGACCGAAGTCCTCTTATAAATATCCGTTGTGCAGTTTCTTCTGCATCCTGTAACATTGATCCTGGTTCTGTTAAATATTTCCTTTGAATCCCTAATTTTAAGCAATGATATTTCCTTTTTAGACGGTCGCCAAAAGTATTGACCGACTCGTCTATTGTTTGAAAACAACTTTCCAATTCCGTTTTTAATTGTGCTACATTTTCCTTGGTATGAAATTTTCTTCCAAAATTTCTTTAAATTCCTCGAACAATATTACCCAGATAGACTTTGGAATCAATAATTAAGGAATCAATTTTGAAGCAATTTTTCATAAAATCAAAATTTGATTATTTTTTGATTCTGGGAATTGAAAATGTAAAAATAAAAGTGGTGGGGATTATTTTTGTGTAAACAAAAAATTTGACAGGATAATTGATTCAGAATTGATTCTGAATTAATTAATGTCATGAATTAAAAAATCTTGTCAGTTGTCAAATTCAGTTTTGTGAAATTGTTGTTATAGTTGTGAAATTACTGCAAAAAATTAATAAATTGAGGTAAATATAAAGAAAATAAAATTAAAATTTATCATTATTATAAATTATATAAAAACAAGACAATATGATAAAAAAATTAACCAAAGTTACTGGAATTTCAAAAAGGCATTTTCGAAGACTTGTGGCTGCTGAATTAAAACAAACCGAGACCGTCAAAATTAATGTAGAAAATGTTGGACAACTTGATATTTCTGACTCTGGACTACAAAATGAAGAAATGGAAGATACTGTATATGAAAATGAAGAAATAGAAGACTCTACTTTAGAAAATGAAACAATCGAAAATGAAGTTGATGAAAATATGGGTGAAAATAACGATGTTAATGTTAATTATTTCCTTTGTAAGTGGAGTGCCGCTTTTCATCTTAGTCATCAAGCCTTAAATCCATTGTTAAAGAAATTGAAGGAATGTAATGTCACAACTTTGTCAAATGCGAAATCCTTATTGCGAACACCACGGAGTTCTTTTACAACACGACAGGTTAGTCCTGGAGAATATTATCATTTTGGTCTGGAAGATTGTTTATTAAAAGAACTTTATGATAAACAGAATATCAAATGTTACAACAATTTTTTCCATTATTTATAGATGCAAATATAGCGTGTAGATATAACCTTAATGGAAAAAAAGGGAAAAAACCTTTCTCAAAATTTTTAAATATTATGGTTTGCCTGTTTGGTAGGTATACATTTTTTTTTAATGTATCTTTTCTTCTAACTATACATTTATATAATTCTAGTGTGCTTCCAAAGGAATAACTTGATGAAATTTGAAAAAAGAATTTGATGAAATGTTAGAAGCGTCATTAAGATCAGCTAAAATGAAAATAAATAAAAATACGTGGCTAAAAAAGAAATCTGCTGAAACCTAATATGGTTAAGCAGCGAATTTATTTATTTTATAATATTATTTAAAATGAGTGGATTTTGCAATAATTATTTTGAATTCAATGTGTAATATATTTTTTAAGGACTCACTTTTGATTATTCTTTATTCAATCTATTATTTTGTATTTAATTTGAATTAATGAATCTATTATTTACTATTTAACTTGAATTAAGTTTTTTATTATAAAATTAATGTTATTTAATTTCTATTTTGAAATAATTATAATTGATTATCATAAAAAATTATATTGTTTTAAATCAATAATTTACATTTGAGCAATAATTATTTGTATTGAAGGAATTTTTAAAACATAAAAAAATTTAAATATTATTCATGTAACAACTTCGAAAAAGTTATATAATAATATATGCATTTGTATATTATTTAACTTTTTCGAAGTTGTTACATGAATAATTTAAATTTTTTATGTTTTTTATAGATTAATCGAATTTTTTTCATCAATTATAAATCAATACTCAATCGATTACGTTAATTGATTCTTTTTTGATTATGGAATCAATTATTGTATCAATTTGTGATTGGTTTATATTTGACCTCACCGAAATAGACGGACTACTATTTATAAACGTTATGGAATCTACAAATCTATTAAACCTACTTGGTTTATTATTTTCATTCGACATAAATACAGATTGTAATTGACAAAATACTAATTACAACTTGTTTAGAAAAAATGTATTAGGAAATCCAAATAATAAAATTTAAATAACAAACTTTACAAAATTCAAAAAAAAAATTAGTAAAAATGAAGGAGAAACGTAATTTACTTATTATATTATATATTTTTTTTAAAATAGACTTTTACACATCTACATGTATATATATGAACCATATTTTATTATATCTATAAAAAAAACTCTCTTTTTTAAAAAAAAATAACTATGTTTTCTTTAATTAATTTATTCCCAAAAAAAAAATTTTACTCTTAAATTTTTAAATTCTAAAAAAAAAATTATTCTCAAAAAAAAAAAAATTTATTCAAAAAAAATCATTCTGCTCTCTATTCCAATATGAACTTTTCTGTTGTGTTAAATTTCTATCGTTTTGCAGCATTTTTCAAACTGCTTGTCTTTCTTTGAAGAAAAATTTCTTTTACATGTTTATTTATCCCTTTTTTTTAATACAAAAGATATATTTTATTTAAACAAAATATATACAAAATAAATTTTGCCCCATACAAAAAATACGTTATACATTAAATACAAGAGGAAAAAAAACAAAATCAAAACAAAAACCTTCCTACAAAATTACAAAAAAAATAACTACTTCCATTTTTAATTTAACTTGATATGAATCAATATGAATTAAAAAAAAAAATAGTTATACACCTATTTGTATATACATATTAAAAAATTAATTTAAGACAATTTTTTTCAAAATTAATTATGCATCTATTTGTTAAAAAAAATACAATGATTATTCTGAGAAAAAAAAACAACAAAAATTCTGCAATTTTAAACAAAAGCTACACAAAATTGCGTGTTGCTTATCCCTTTTTTGCTTCACGCAATGTCAGGGTGTTTTTTTACAACATTTTTGTGTATCACGATCACGTACTTTACTGCTGCTTTCTCTTTTTAATGTTGTCGATGTTGTTTTCCTCTTTTGTTTGATGCTCGTACTTCTAGTTGTCCGTGAAAAAAATCCTGATTTTTTTTTTTTTGTCTTCCCCAAAAAGAATTCGTATGCTGGTCAAAAAAAAATTATAATGGCTCTACCAAGAAACGTAGTTCTTGGTTAACCGGCTGCGCCATATGTTGTGTTCAAATATTCGGATATTATATTTATATGGCTCTTGTGTCAATATTATATATTTGCCGAATATAAAAACTGGAAGCGTTGTTGTTTGTATTTGGACGATATTATTTTGGCTTTGCCAGTTAAATAATATCCTGTCTTAATAAATGAAACTCCAAATTTAATAATTTGTAACTTTTATTTGTTCAGAATAGCTTTATTATTAAACATTAACTCTGTACAAAACTTTACTGTTTCGAGAGTTGTTTAAACAAAGCTGAACAAATTTCAACTTAAATTTCAATTTACAAAATTTTACTTTATTCTTTTTACTATAATTATTGAAACAAGGGCTTATTCAAAAAGGAATGGCTTGATCAATAGAATAGTCAGAATAATAATGACAAATTTCCAATTTCATTCCATGTCTTTTATACACAAATTTGTTTATAGTAAACAAAATTGCGTAAGAAATACAAATCAATATATTATTAATTATTTTACGTAAATTTCGTCATCGAATATTTTAATTAGAATTTAATTTTGCTTATTCGACAAAAATGTCGACCAAGCATTTTTTATTTTGACCGATATAATTAATTTAATTTAATTTTACTTTGACCGAATTACTAAATATTGTTTAATAAATAATTATTATGTAATAATTATTTATTATTGAAATTATACAATTTTAAACGTTTGAATAAATATTTTGTTGACCGATATTAGCCCTGTTTTTTTTGTAGACGGGTATATTGTATTGCAAATTTTTTGCAAAAAAACGATTCACTGAAAATAAGGCGACAATTTTTTTTATTTCAATCACAATTGAATTTATCAGCTGATAATTTTTTTTATATCACATTAACTTTGAGTTTTATAAAAGTAAAAAAAAAAAAATCATTAAATATCATTAAAAAATATAAAACTTGCTTTTTTTCTTTATTAAATTGCCATTTTTTAATGTAAAAAAAAACATAGGCTATGCCTTTTTGGTCCAATGTATTTGAAATAAAATGAAATGAAACGGAATATTGACAACAGAGTCATCTACATGTCATATTATTAACTATTTATCAATTACAATTCATTTGCAATATATAAATAACTACTGTAATTCTCATTTTTTTGCCAACAAATTGTTGTTGTTTTCAATGTAAAAATTTGCTGTACAATATACCCGTCTACAAAAAAACAGGGCTATTGTAATATAATATTTTATACTTTGTATATAAAATATTTATTACCAATATTTTTACGTTTTAAATCGAGATTTTTCTTAAATTATAGTTATGTGTAATTTTACACATAACAGTTGGGAGTAATTTCATGAAAATGTCAAGAAATTTTGTCCTATGCCGTTATTTTCCATTTATATATAAATACATATGTATGTATATAAATATACAGTTGCTCACAAAAGTATCCGACCACTTCTTTTATTCAGTAGAATTAATCTTAAATGTTAAGTTTCAAATATCAGAAAACAAATAATTATTATTTTTTAACATTATTTAGTCTTGTAATTTATAATCCGATCATAGAAATATCAAAATTAAATATACTTCAGAAAAAATCGACAACCAAACAATTAAGTACATAATTCGGAAATGGAATTTTTCTCGAATGACGCACTATTTGGAAACTATTTGGTAACTAAACTTACTTTGGGGAAGTCCCCCGTATGCATACACACTTAGTGGCCGACTTTAGTGTCAATGGTTTTATGAGTTCGGACAGCTATGTAAGTTTTTCTGATAATTAATTCATTTTTCTAATATGTTTTTCTAGTATTATAAAGTGCATTAGTAAAGGCTTTTTATAGCCAATATTAAAAAAAATACTTAATTGAAAATGAAGTGAAAAACATTAAATATTTTGAACCAAGTAGGGTGGCCGGATACTTTTGTGAGCAACTGTATATGTACATCTATATATATAAATTCAGTATCTTTCCCATTTACTATGAGTATGAAGTAATTAAAATTATATTTAAATAAACAAATATGTAATGCAATATCTGTGAATATTTCAGTGGATAAATCATTAAGTATTTTTAATATAATATTTCATATCCAGTTAATAATTAAGATTATACACAAGAAAACTCACAGAGATTCAATATAAAATATATATATATTAAATAAATAACTATTTTTTACTAATAATATTACAACAAATAATAATAATAATAATATCTGTGAATTATTTTTGCGAAGGAAAATTTCACATTAGTAATCTGTATCTGTATTATTTGCATAAAAATAATATTTTGACTGTGAATTATACGGACGAGTCAAAATTTTACTGGTGCCCAGACTTTTGGCTGCGTTGAACAAATGTACGCCGTCTCGGTCCAAAGCCATTTGGAAAACGTTTTTAGCACATTTCCAACCAAATTGGAAGAAATGTGTATATTAGTTTCACTCTGTCTGTCCGTCTGTCCGTCCGTTTACACAAACTTCTACATCTCACCACATAGAGTTACAAAATTTTGACCATAGATCAAGAATAATAAAATAATTGGTCCAGTAGAATTTTCTTCTATATCTTTTCCCTCTGAGTTATTCCCCCTCCAAAAGCGAAAATAGCCCATATTGGACATCTAATAACTTTTAAACCAATAAAAATTTTTGAGGTCTGTAAAAGCTATAAGATATGAAAATCTTTTATCTTAATTTTGAAATTAACAAAGTTTTTAAAATTTAATTCTTTGTTGTATAAAAATACCGTTATCTTCATACAACGTTTTTTATTTTTTTTAACACTGTATTTCCCAAAATGCTAATTATGGAAGGCACCGAAGAGATACCTAAAAAATAACTAGACTCTCAGAAGAAATTGTATCCGTATCCCCCCTCCCATTTCCGTTGTGGCCCTTCGAAAATCAAAAAATTACATTTTTAATTTACTTGTATTTATAACTTGTATTTATAATTATAGCTGCACAATATTTTTAAGAACAAATATTGAGAAAACTTTCGACCATCATATTTCATTAAAGTGCATTAATTAATAAATTATAATCATTTGCCTGACTCTTATAATTAATCAAAATGCTTAATCATGTAAAATTTCGCAAAAAACCATTTTTTTGCATATATTTAGGAGCTATATAAATAAAATATTGGATATTATTTCATATTACATTATGTTCAATTAAACGCAAAATTACAGAAAACTTAAATGATAAGTTTATACATATATATTTTCCTGGAATAATAACCTTGGAAGGAAAAAAAATTAATAAAATCGAACAGGGGCACATTTTTTAGCTATATTTAGCATATCATTTTTTATCTTTCTTAAGTATAGTACATTGAAAATACTACTAAAAAATACTATACAAGTATAGGAATTCCCATTGTTTTAGAATAGCTCGTAGTTTTAGAATAGCTCGTAAACCCGGGGTTTGTTTTTCATATTTTTTTAATTGTATTTATATTATAATCATATTAATTTATAATGTTTGTTATTGTATATTTAACATCAAATTAATTTTTTTTTTTATATTTTGTAATTAAGTATATTTGATATACATATACATATATCAATTTTAAATAATTGTGTATTTTACTTTCCCTTTTATGAATTCACACTTCCAGTATATAGGTATATTTATTTATATATATATATATATATATATATATATATATATCTCCTCACCTGGCCATAACTTTTTTGACCGATTGACCGATTGAGCTCAAATTTGGAAGTTGAGCTCGTGTCATCAATGGCTTGGTACCATATAAATTTGGGGCCTTTTTGATTAGGGGGACGGGGGCGCGGAGGGCCGTTTAATTTTTGAATGTACCAAAAAAACCATGTGGGATATCAAATGAAAGGTCTTGACGAGTACATCTCATTGGACTATAGTCCGGGAGGCGCCGTGGGTTATGTCGGGCTCAAATCGGGGCAATGTGGGGCTCCATAGTACAAAAAATCATGTGGGGTATCAAATGAAAGGTCTTGACGAGTACATCTCGATGAGGGTAGTCCGTGGGGCACATTCGATTATACGGGGGCCCAAATGTGGGTCATGTGGGCTCATTATACAAAAATCATGTGGGGTATTAAATGAAAGGTCTTGAAGAGTATATTTAAATGAGCGTAGTCCGTAAAGGCACACTGGGTTACACGAGGTTCCAAAAGGGGGTCATGTGGGTCAACAAGGCCTTAAATCATAAAAATATCGTGTAGGGTATCAAATGAAAGGTCGTGCAGAGTACATCTCGTTCCGTAGTGCGTGGGTCAAGTGGGCCCAAAATCTGTTCCGAGAGGTACTCTGGGTCTTGTGGGGCCCATAATGCAAAAAGACATGAGAGGTATCAAATAAAAGGTATTGAAAAATACATCTCGTTGCGCAGTCCGTGGAGGGGGATAGTCCGTGTGGTACCGCAGGTTATGTGAGGAACTATAGTTGACCATTACTCAAGCTCCACAGGAAAGTATCTTGATGTGGTATTCTTTGGTTACTTATTACTAGCGCCATCTAGGTGGAAAGATTTGAAACCGCCATGGTTTCCTTATATATATACTACTAAAAAGAAAAATTCTATCATTAATTTTATTTTTTAGATTTTAGAATTTTGTTTTGTTTTATATTACTAAACGCCATTATTTAACTGCACAACATTGATGGCCGAGTTCATGACGGAGCATCCGGATTTGGCTAAAAATATTTTGTTAAAACTGTGCTAATACCAAAAATTATATATAACAATTATGTATAACAGTATATAATTGTTTTCATATCGTTATGTATGAAAATTGAATTTCTATATTCTAAATTGTCGTACCCGATCACTCAAATTATTATTTTTATTCAATTTCTATTGAGTTATTTATGGCCAATGACAAAAAAATCAACAATCTACGTGCATTTATTTTCATTAGATAATTTTCTTTATATTGAAAGCAATAATTTCATTTTTTATAAAAAACATTTTTTTTTCGCATATATGATTGTTTTGTGTAATTTTCTAATTCATAAATAAATTCTAATTTTCACTTTTTAGCAAAAAGAAATATGTACCTATAGTTTTTTTTATATTTAGGGGGAAGGGGCGCGGAGGGCCGTTTAATTTTTTAATGTACCAAAAAAACCATGTGGGGTATTAAATGAAAGGTCTGGACGAGTACATCTCATTGGACGGTAGTACGGGGGGCGCCGTGGGTCATGTCAGGCTCAAAACGTGGGCACTGTGGGGCCCCATAATACAAAAAATCTTGTGGGGTATCAAATGAAAGGTCTTGAGGAGTACATCTCATTGAGCGGTAGTCCGGGGGGCACCGTGGGTCATGTCGGGCTCAAAACGGGGTAATGTGGTGCCCCATCATACAAAAAATCATGTGGGGAATCAAAAGAAATGTCTTGAAGAGTGCATCTCCATGAGGGTAGTCCGTGGGGCACATTCGGTTATACGGACCCCCAAATTGGGTCATGTTGGGCCCATTGTTCACAGGGGTATCAAATTAAAGTTCTTGAAGAGCACATATCTTGGGGTAGTCCATGGGTCAGCGTGGGTCAACTGGGGCCGAAAATCGTAAAAAAATCATGTGAGGTATTAAATGAAAGGTCTTGAAGAGTAGTCCGACCAGTACCCTGGGTAATGTGGAGCCAATTATACAAAAAAAACATGTGGGGCACCGAGGGCCATGGAAGGCCCAAAACATCGGCCACATGTGGAATTCCAAATCGTGGGCCATGAGGAGCTCAAACAAATCATTCCCAAGTTGTCAAAGTATTTAAATATTTTTAGTCGGTCAAATAAATACATATTTGACCGACTAAAAAGTGTAAAATAAAAAATATGAATAAAAAAAAGTTTTTTAAAAATACTTTCCCTTAAAGAAATATTCAACTAAAAAGTAATAAACAAGCAAATAATACCACATCAATGTACTTTCCCGTTAAGTTTGAGCCACTGTCAGCAATAGTAAGGGAAAGTAGACCTTATCAGAATTAATGCCATTTATAAGGAGGTCTACTTACCCTTACTATTGCTGACAGTGGCTCAAACTTAACGGGAAAGTACATTGATGTGGTATTATTTGCTTGTTTATTACTTTTTAGTTGAATATTTCTTTAAGGGAAAGTATTTTTAAAAAACTTTTTTATTTATATTTTTTTTAATTTAATATTCTTCCACTTCCTTTCCCTTTTATCCCTGTTTTTTTTTTTTATTTGATTTATTTACTTTTTTTTTAATTATTATTTTTTATATATATACGTATATGTATACAACAAAATACATTCTCTTTAAAAATAAATCCTTCCTTCATTTCCTCAAATTAACAGACAAAATTATTAGTAATTGAAATATCCATGTTACATTTTTCCTAAATATAAAAATTTTGTTTTACACCTAAAATTATGCAATTTTTTCTTTTTAAATTAAATCCTATGATTACTAAGTTATTATATTTTTCTAATGTTTCATATAAACCTAAATTTACCCCAAAATTATCTTAATTTACGATTAAACTTTAAATAAATAAGTCCGTGGATTTGATGCCATTTTATTGTTACTATGTACCCTGCGTTTATAACGTTTGAAATTAGGCATGTTTACGAAAGTATTTGTAGTTCCTTTTTATTACGCTAGGGAACGTACGTGGATTTAACTTTTTTAATTGAGGTGTTAATTTATTTATTATGTTGTTTCGTATGGATTCTTTATTTTCTAACATTGTTTTTCCAAAACTATGAATTAATGTTTTTGTTTTTACTGGCGGAATTTCTACTCTATTTACAATAACTACGTTTGCGTATACGTGACGTGGTGTTTTATGTTCGTTATTACTTTTTTCAGTACCTTCATTTGTTTGTATTGGTTTACAATTACTGATATTCAATAAATTCTGTTTCATTAAATTCTTTTCATTATTATTAACTTTGTTTATTTCATTCTCATAATTATCATTAATTTCTTCAACTTTATCACTACGAATTTCATTTCTCATTTCTTCATTTTCTTCAATATTATTATATGCTTTAACTTCATTAATTTCTTTTTCTTCTTTAAAACAATTGTTAATTTTTAATTTCATTTCTCCTAATTTATCATCAGTAATATTTTTTCCATTATTTGTAAAAGGTATATCAGCTTCATTTGTATTTTCTAATGTAGTTGGAACATCTAACTTCTGTTTTGGTTCTAAAATACCATGATTTGAACGGTCTTGTATTGTAATTTCTTCTTCTTTGGTTTTTTGTGTAATTTCCTTTTTAGTTTCTTCATTTTCTTTAATAACTGTTCTTTCATAAACTTTCTTCGTAACTTCTTTTCTAATCTATTTTATTTAAAAACTCGTTTTTTAAATTTTCTATCACTTGCTTTGTTTTAATTTGCATTTTTCAGTTACCCTATTAACTGTTTCTTCATCAACTTTTTTCAACTCTTCCTTCAACTTTACAGTAATTTCTACTCTAATTTTCTTAGGGTTCCCAAACGTCCGTATTCGGCAGGACATGTCCTGTTTTACGACTCTTGTCCTGCCGTCCGTATTAGTTTTTCAAAATATTCAAATTGTCCGTATTTAAGAAATAAGTAATAAATTTAAGAATTTTTCTATAAAAAACTGCTTTTACGTAATTCAAAAATCATTTTCGACTGATTTCGCTTTTAAGTTTGGTGGGTAACTATAAGTATGATTTCGTTTTTATATTTAGTGGGTAAGTAGAAATGATCTCGCTTTTACGTTTGTTGGGTAACTATAACGGCAATTTTTTAAAACGTCAAAGATAATCGACTAAAAGCCTGGTAGTTTTTTTATTTTTTATAACAAAAAAAATCTAAACTGTATTTAATAATTTAATTGGGTTTTGAAGCTATTTTAAAATCTACATTGTTACTATTAATAAAATGAATGATTCAAATTCATCAACGAAAAGAAAGTGTAAATTGACAACAGATATGATAAAAAAATTTAAATGTTTGAAGAAAGGTAGGATAGAAGAAGAAGCTGAATGTCTTATTTGCAAAGCTGGTACGTATATTTCAGTAGCTAGTCGCGGTTCATTGGATTTGGAAAAACACATTGCTACCGAAAAACACAAAAAAAACACCAGAAATATGTGTGGTTCTTCAAATATGTCACAATTTATAGTTAAGAAGGATACCGTACTTGATCATAAATTACGAGCTTGTGAAGCCACCTTAGCTTATCATACCGTTGCTCACCATTTTAGTTATAAATCAATGGATTGTACTTCAAGACTTAATTCACATTTATTTCCTGACTCCGAGGTAGCCAAGAATATTTCATGTGCACGTACAAAATGTGAAGCTATTATTAATGGACTTATTGGACCATATGCGTTTCAGCCCGTTACACCATCTTTACATAACACAAAATATTTTGGAGTATCTACAGATGGTTCCAATCATGGAAATATTAAAATGTTTCCCTTAATTGTGCAATATTTTAGCTGTGAAGGCGGATTACAAGTAAAATTAATTGAACTTAGGAACGTTACAAATAAAACTTCTGAAACCATTTCGAATTTGATATTAGATACTCTTCGTGTAAATAATCTCCAGGAAAAATGTATTGCCTTTGGAGGCGATAACTGCAACACAAATTTTGGTGGGATTAACAGAGCAGGTGAGAAAAACATTTTTTTTTTATTTGAAGTCGAATTTAAATAAAAATATGATTGGTGTTGGATGCCCTGCTCATATTGCTCACAACTGTGCTCAACATGGAATTGATACCTTCTCAATAGATATAGAAAGTACTGTCCTTAAAATATTTAATTTTTTTTTCGATTTACACAGTAAGAACAGAGAAACTTCGCGTATTTTGCGATTTTGTTGATATAAATTATAAATCTCTTTTGAATCATTCCAAAACTCGTTGGCTTTCACTTTTTCCGGCTGTTGAACGTATCTTACAAATATATCCAGGTTTACAGTCATATTTCCTTTCAATAAATCAGCCACCGACTGCATTATTGAAATTTTTTGAAAACAACTTGGGTGAGGCATATTTTTGGTTTACTCATTCGTTGATGTCAATATTTCAAACAAAAATATTAATTATTGAAAAGGAGGACAATTCAATTAACGAAGTTAAAGTTGTAATTCAAGATGTATTGGAAACGCTTGAAAACCGTTTGAAACACAAATTTATTCCTCTTAAAGTTCAAGATATTATTCGAAAATTAAGAAATGATGGATTTGATTTGAAATGTGATACTTTTGTTGAAGAAATTTATTATGTTTATGTTTGTTGTATTGATTATTTAAAAAAAATGGTTTGAACCACTAAAAGAATTTAGTTCATTTGACTGGATGAATTTATCATCTTCCCCAGAATGGACAACAATAGAAAGTACTATTGAATATCTTAAGACTAAAAATATTACAATAGACGATGTTAAGCTATTTGACGAGTTTTCAAATCTGAAATCATACTTAGCACAACATGAAAGCAAAGCGGAGTTTCGATATTTATTAAATTATTGTTCTATCGATTTCGATAGTTTTAGATGAACAGACTAAAAATACTGTTCATGCGGGTTTTTTTTCATATAAGAAACGGATCGTTACTTGAAAATTAAAAATTAAAAAAAAATTATTTCTGATGGATTTTGGCGCCCTCAAGATTTCTTAAATTTTAGCGCCCCGTCAAGCTGTTCATACTGTTCTATGGGAGCGCCGGCCCTGCTCCTCGAAGTAAATGCTACAATCTCCTATAATTTTGTCCCAAAACGTATTGCTTAATAGATTCCGACCGAAGTCCTCTTATAAATATCCGTTGTGCAGTTTCTTCTGCATCCTGTAACATTGATCCTGGTTCTGTTAAATATTTCCTTTGAATCCCTAATTTTAAGCAATGATATTTCCTTTTTAGACGGTCGCCAAAAGTATTGACCGACTCGTCTGTGGTTTGAAAACAACTTTCCAATTCCGTTTTTAATTGTGCTACATTTTTCCTTGGTATGAAATTTTCTTCCAAAATTTCTTTAAATTCCTCGAACAATATTACCCAGATAGACTTTGGAATCAATAATTAAGGAATCAATTTTGAAGCAATTTTTCATAAAATCAAAATTTGATTATTTTTTGATTCTGGGAATTGAAAATGTAAAAATAAAAGTGGTGGGGATTATTTTTGTGTAAACAAAAAATTTGACAGGATAATTGATTCAGAATTGATTCTGAATTAATTAATGTCATGAATTAAAAAATCTTGTCAGTTGTCAAATTCAGTTTTGTGAAATTGTTGTTATAGTTGTGAAATTACTGCAAAAAATTAATAAATTGAGGTAAATATAAAGAAAATAAAATTAAAATTTATCATTATTATAAATTATATAAAAACAAGACAATATGATAAAAAAATTAACCAAAGTTACTGGAATTTCAAAAAGGCATTTTCGAAGACTTGTGGCTGCTGAATTAAAACAAACCGAGACCGTCAAAATTAATGTAGAAAATGTTGGACAACTTGATATTTCTGACTCTGGACTACAAAATGAAGAAATGGAAGATACTGTATATGAAAATGAAGAAATAGAAGACTCTACTTTAGAAAATGAAACAATCGAAAATGAAGTTGATGAAAATATGGGTGAAAATAACGATGTTAATGTTAATTATTTCCTTTGTAAGTGGAGTGCCGCTTTTCATATTAGTCATCAAGCCTTAAATCCATTGTTAAAGAAATTGAAGGAATGTAATGTCACAACTTTGTCAAATGCGAAATCGTTATTGCGAACACCACGGAGTTCTTTTACAACACGACAGGTTAGTCCTGGAGAATATTATCATTTTGGTCTGGAAGATTGTTTATTAAAAGAACTTTATGATAAACAGAATATCAAATGTTACAACAATTTTTTCCACTATTTATAGATGCAAATATAGCGTGTAGATATAACCTTAATGGAAAAAAAGGGAAAAAACCTTTCTCAAAATTTTTAAATATTATGGTTTGCCTGTTTGGTAGGTATACATATTTTTTTAATGTATCTTTTCTTCTAACTATACATTTATATAACTCTAGTGTGCTTCCAAAGGAATAACTTGATGAAATTTGAAAAAATAATTTGATGAAATGTTAGAAGCGTCATTAAGATCAGCTAAAATGAAAATAAATAAAAATACGTGGCTAAAAAAGAAATCTGCTGAAACCTAATATGGTTAAGCAGCGAATTTATTTATTTTATAATATTATTTAAAATGAGTGGATTTTGCAATAATTATTTTGAATTCAATGTGTAATATATTTTTTAAGGACTCACTTTTGATTATTCTTTATTCAATCTATTATTTTGTATTTAATTTGAATTAATGAATCTATTATTTACTATTTAACTTGAATTAAGTTTTCTATTATAAAATTAATGTTATTTAATTTCTATTTTGAAATAATTATAATTGATTATCATAAAAAATTATATTGTTTTAAATCAATAATTTACATTTGAGCAATAATTATTTGTATTGAAGGAATTTTTAAAACATAAAAAAATTTAAATATTATTCATGTAACAACTTCGAAAAAGTTATATAATAATATATGCATTTGTATATTATTTAACTTTTTCGAAGTTGTTACATGAATAATTTAAATTTTTTATGTTTTTTATAGATTAATCGAATTTTTTTCATCAATTATAAATCAATACTCAATCGATTACGTTAATTGATTCTTTTTTGATTATGGAATCAATTATTGTATCAATTTGTGATTGGTTTATATTTGACCAATCTAAAGCCTAGAAAAGCGGACATCGTCCATATAAAATAATCAATTTTTAACCTAAAAAGTATTGATTCTTCGATGTTGTAGAACCGATCAAGAATCAGTTCAGAATTAATTTCTGTCTAAGAAGCTTTGTAATTCTAAAACCCTCCCGGCCCCCTCAGCTAAATATAATGGCACTCCCGCTAAATATGTGGGATATATTGTGCTCAATGGTAAAGTCATATTATTTCTTAAATCATATGTATTGTCAATGTTGCAAAAATTACTTTGTGTCGTCCTTGGTAACATTCCTTGATTTGTCTCAGTTGTTATAGGTTCGTTTGGTCGTAATTCGTTTTCCATAATTTGTTCGTTGTCCCCCAGCGCGTTTTCTTCTATATTTTCCATACTTTTTCTAAAACTAATACTTTCTAACGGATTATTCAATAAATAAGCTCTACTCCTTGTGTTATAACTATAAATTTGATCCCGTTTTATTTTGTCGCACACCTTCCTAGATGGTGTTCCTACCTCGCTAAAAGTTACTTTCTTTTTATTTACACTAGTACCAGCTACTTCTTCTGTTATTTGTGGGTTGGAGGCAATGGGATTATTAATTTCGACAATCCTGCTCTCCTCTAAACTCACCGAAATAGACGGACTACTATTTATAAACGTTATGGAATCTACAAATCTATTAAACCTACTTGGTTTATTATTTTCATTCGACATAAATACAGATTGTAATTGACAAAATACTAATTACAACTTGTTTAGAAAAAATGTATTAGGAAATCCAAATAATAAAATTTAAATAACAAACTTTACAAAATTCAAAAAAAAATTAGTAAAAATGAAGGAGAAACGTAATTTATTTATTATATTATATATTTTTTTTAAAATAGACTTTTACACATCTACATGTATATATATGAACCATATTTTATTATATCTATAAAAAAAACTCTCTTTTTTAAAAAAAATAACTATGTTTTCTTTAATTAATTTATTCCCAAAAAAAAAATTTTACTCTTAAATTTTTAAATTCTAAAAAAAAAATTATTCTCAAAAAAAAAAAAATTTATTCAAAAAAAATCATTCTGCTCTCTATTCCAATATGAACTTTTCTGTTGTGTTAAATTTCTATCGTTTTGCAGCATTTTTCAAACTGCTTGTCTTTCTTTGAAGAAAAATTTCTTTTACATGTTTATTTATCCCTTTTTTTTAATACAAAAGATATATTTTATTTAAACAAAATATATACAAAATAAATTTTGCCCCATACAAAAAAATACGTTATACATTAAATACAAGAGGAAAAAAAACAAAATCAAAACAAAAACCTTCCTACAAAATTACAAAAAAAATAACTACTTCCATTTTTAATTTAACTTGATATGAATCAATATGAATTAAAAAAAAAATAGTTATACACCTATTTGTATATACATATTAAAAAATTAATTTAAGACAATTTTTTTCAAAATTAATTATGCATCTATTAGTTAAAAAAAATACAATGATTATTCTGAGAAAAAAAAAACAACAAAAATTCTGCAATTTTAAACAAAAGCTACACAAAATTGCGTGTTGCTTATCCCTTTTTTGCTTCACGCAATGTCAGGGTGTTTTTTTATAACATTTTTGTGTATCACGATCACGTACTTTACTGCTGCTTTCTCTTTTTAATGTTGTCGATGTTGTTTTCCTCTTTTGTTTGATGCTCGTACTTCTAGTTGTCCGTGAAAAAAAATCCTGATTTTTTTTTTTGGTCTTCCCCAAAAAGAATTCGTATGCTGGTCCAAAAAAAATTATAATGGCTCTACCAAGAAACGTAGTTCTTGGTTAACCGGCTGCGCCATATGTTGTGTTCAAATATTCGGATATTATATTTATATGGCTCTTGTGTCAATATTATATATTTGCCGAATATAAAAACTGGAAGCGTTGTTGTTTGTATTTGGACGATATTATTTTGGCTTTGCCAGTTAAATAATATCCTGTCTTAATAAATGAAACTCCAAATTTAATAATTTGTAACTTTTATTTGTTCAGAATAGCTTTATTATTAAACATTAACTCTGTACAAAACTTTACTGTTTCGAGAGTTGTTTAAACAAAGCTGAACAAATTTCAACTTAAATTTCAATTTACAAAATTTTACTTTATTCTTTTTACTATAATTATTGAAACAAGGGCTTATTCAAAAAGGAATGGCTTGATCAATAGAATAGTCAGAATAATAATGACAAATTTCCAATTTCATTCCATGTCTTTTATACACAAATTTGTTTATAGTAAACAAAATTGCGTAAGAAATACAAATCAATATATTATTAATTATTTTACGTAAATTTCGTCATCGAATATTTTAATTAGAATTTAATTTTGCTTATTCGACAAAAATGTCGACCAAGCATTTTTTATTTTGACCGATATAATTAATTTAATTTAATTTTACTTTGACCGAATTACTAAATATTGTTTAATAAATAATTATTATGTAATAATTATTTATTATTGAAATTATACAATTTTAAACGTTTGAATAAATATTTTGTTGACCGATATTAGCCCTGTTTTTTTTGTAGACGGGTATATTGTATTGCAAATTTTTTGCAAAAAAACGATTCACTGAAAATAAGGCGACAATTTTTTTTATTTCAATCACAATTGAATTTATCAGCTGATAATTTTTTTTATATCACATTAACTTTGAGTTTTATAAAAGTAAAAAAAAAAAAATCATTAAATATCATTAAAAAATATAAAACTTGCTTTTTTTCTTTATTAAATTGCCATTTTTTAATGTAAAAAAAAACATAGGCTATGCCTTTTTGGTCCAATGTATTTGAAATAAAATGAAATGAAACGGAATATTGACAACAGAGTCATCTACATGTCATATTATTAACTATTTATCAATTACAATTCATTTGCAATATATAAATAACTACTGTAATTCTCATTTTTTTGCCAACAAATTGTTGTTGTTTTCAATGTAAAAATTTGCTGTACAATATACCCGTCTACAAAAAAACAGGGCTATTGTAATATAATATTTTATACTTATACTTTTATACTGTATATAAAATATTTATTACCAATATTTTTACGTTTTAAATCGAGATTTTTCTTAAATTATAGTTATGTGTAATTTTACACATAACAGTTGGGAGTAATTTCATGAAAATGTCAAGAAATTTTGTCCCATGCCGTTATTTTCCATTTATATATAAATACATATGTATGTATATAAATATACAGTTGCTCACAAAAGTATCCGACCACTTCTTTTATTCAGTAGAATTAATCTTAAACGTTAAGTTTCAAATATCAGAAAACAAATAATTATTATTTTTTAACATTATTTAGTCTTGTAATTTATAATCCGATCATAGAAATATCAAAATTAAATATACTTCAGAAAAAATCGACAACCAAACAATTAAGTACATAATTCGGAAATGGAATTTTTCTCGAATGACGCACTATTTGGAAACTATTTGGTAACTAAACTTACTTTGGGGAAGTCCCCCGTATGCATACACACTTAGTGGCCGACTTTAGTGTCAATGGTTTTATGAGTTCGGACAGCTATGTAAGTTTTTCTGATAATTAATTCATTTTTCTAATATGTTTTTCTAGTATTATAAAGTGCATTAGTAAAGGCTTTTTATAGCCAATATTAAAAAAAATACTTAATTGAAAATGAAGTGAAAAACATTAAATATTTTGAACCAAGTAGGGTGGCCGGATACTTTTGTGAGCAACTGTATATGTACATCTATATATATAAATTCAGTATCTTTCCCATTTACTATGAGTATGAAGTAATTAAAATTATATTTAAATAAACAAATATGTAATGCAATATCTGTGAATATTTCAGTGGATAAATCATTAAGTATTTTTAATATAATATTTCATATCCAGTTAATAATTAAGATTATACACAAGAAAAACTCACAGAGATTCAAATATAAAATATATATATATTAAATAAATAACTATTTTTTACTAATAATATTACAACAAATAATAATAATAATAATATCTGTGAATTATTTTTGCGAAGGAAAATTTCACATTAGTAATCTGTATCTGTATTATTTGCATAAAAATAATATTTTGACTGTGAATTATACGGACGAGTCAAAATTTTACTGGTGCCCAGACTTTTGGCTGCGTTGAACAAATGTACGCCGTCTCGGTCCAAAGCCATTTGGAAAACGTTTTTAGCACATTTCCAACCAAATTGGAAGAAATGTGTATATTAGTTTCACTCTGTCTGTCCGTCTGTCCGTCCGTTTACACAAACTTCTACATCTCATCACATAGAGTTACAAAATTTTGACCATAGTTCAAGAATAATAAAATAATTGGTCCAGTAGAATTTTCTTCTATATCTTTTCCCTCTGAGTTATTCCCCCTCCAAAAGCGAAAATAGCCCATATTGGACATCTAATAACTTTTAAACCAATAAAAATTTTTGAGGTCTGTAAAAGCTATAAGATATGAAAATCTTTTATCTTAATTTTGAAATTAACAAAGTTTTTAAAATTTAATTCTTTGTTGTATAAAAATACCGTTATCTTCATACAACGTTTTTTATTTTTTTTAACACTGTATTTCCCAAAATGCTAATTATGGAAGGCACCGAAGAGATACCTAAAAAATAACTAGACTCTCTGAAGAAATTGTATCCGTATCCCCCCTCCCATTTCCGTTGTGGCCCTTCGAAAATCAAAAAATTACATTTTTAATTTACTTGTATTTATAACTTGTATTTATAATTATAGCTGCACAATATTTTTAAGAACAAATATTGAGAAAACTTTCGACCATCATATTTCATTAAAGTGCATTAATTAATAAATTATAATCATTTGCCTGACTCTTATAATTAATCAAAATGCTTAATCATGTAAAAATTCGCAAAAAACCATTTTTTTGCATATATTTAGGAGCTATATAAATAAAATATTGGATATTATTTCATATTACATTATGTTCAATTAAACGCAAAATTACAGAAAACTTAAATGATAAGTTTATATATATTTTCCTGGAATAATAACCTTGGAAGGAAAAAAAATTAATAAAATCGAACAGGGGCACATTTTTTAGCTATATTTAGCATATCATTTTTTATCTTTCTTAAGTATAGTACATTGAAAATACTACTAAAAAATACTATACAAGTATAGGAATTCCCATTGTTTTAGAATAGCTCGTAGTTCTACATGAGGCGATTTTGAGGAAATGTGCTTTTGACAAACCCGGGGTTTGTTTTTCATATTTTTTTAATTGTATTTATATTATAATCATATTAATTTATAATGTTTGTTATTGTATATTTAACATCAAATTAATTTTTTTTTTTATATTTTGTAATTAAGTATATTTGATATACATATACATATATCAATTTTAAATAATTGTGTATTTTACTTTCCCTTTTATGAATTCACACTTCCAGTATATAGGTATATTTATTTATATATATATATATATATATATATATATATATATATATATATATCTCCTCACCTGGCCATAACTCTTAAACGGCTTGACCGATTGAGCTCAAATTTGGAAGTTGAGCTCGTGTCATCAATGGCTTGGTACCATATAAATTTGGGGCCTTTTTGATTAGGGGGACGGGGGCGCGGAGGGCCGTTTAATTTTTGAATGTACCAAAAAAACCATGTGGGATATCAAATGAAAGGTCTTGACGAGTACATCTCATTGGACTATAGTCCGGGGAGGCGCCGTGGGTTATGTCGGGCTCAAATCGGGGCAATGTGGGGCTCCATAGTACAAAAAATCATGTGGGGTATCAAATGAAAGGTCTTGACGAGTACATCTCGATGAGGGTAGTCCGTGGGGCACATTCGATTATACGGGGGCCCAAATGTGGGTCATGTGGGCTCATTATACAAAAATCATGTGGGGTATTAAATGAAAGGTCTTGAAGAGTATATTTAAATGAGCGTAGTCCGTAAAGGCACACTGGGTTACACGAGGTTCCAAAAGGGGGTCATGTGGATCAACAAGGCCTTAAATCATAAAAATATCGTGTAGGGTATCAAATGAAAGGTCGTGCAGAGTACATCTCGTTCCGTAGTGCGTGGGTCAAGTGGGCCCAAAATCTGTTCCGAGAGGTACTCTGGGTCTTGTGGGGCCCATAATGCAAAAAGACATGAGAGGTATCAAATAAAAGGTATTGAAAAATACATCTCGTTGCGCAGTCCGTGGAGCTTCATAATTCATGTTAGGGCCCAAAACCTGTGTCATGTGGGGGCCCATCATAAAAAAATCAGATGGGGCATCAAATAAAAGGTCTTGAAGCGTAGTCCGAGCAGTACCCTGGGTCATGTGGAGCCGATTATACAAAAAACATCAGCCACATGTGGAATTCCAAATCGTGGGCCATGAGTAGCCCAAACAAATCATTCCCAAGTTGTCAAAGTATTTAAATATTTTTAGTCGGTTAAATGAATAAATATTTGACCGACTAAAAAGTGTAAAATAAAAAATATAAATAAAAAAAGTTTTTTAAAAATACTTTCCCTTAAAGAAATATTCAACTAAAAAGTAATAAACAAGCAAATAATACCACATCAATGTACTTTCCCGTTGAATTTGAGCAACTGTCAACAATAGCAAGGGAAAGGTAAACCTCTTTATAAATGGCATTAATTCTGATAAGGTCTACTTTCCCTTACTATTGTTGACAGTTGCTCAATTTCAACGGGAAAGTACATTGATGTGGTATTATTTGCTTGTTTATTACTTTTTAGTTGAATATTTCTTTGGGAAAGTATTTTTAAAAAACTTTTTTTATTTATATTGTTTTATTCTTTATTTTTAAGGTTTTGTACCTTGTTTGCTAAATAAATAAATATTATATCCTCAACTGGCCCTAACTCTTAAACAGACCGATTTAGCTCAAATTTAGAAGTTAAGCTCGTGTTATCAGATATTAGCTGCCTTTTTGATGCAGGGAAGGGGCACGAGGGACCGCATGGTCCCAAAACATCATGTGGAGTATCAAATTAAAAGTCTTGAAGAGTAAATCTCGTTGCGTAGTTCGTGGGTCAAGATGGCCCAAAACCTATGCCATCATAAAAAAATCATATGGTGTATGAAATGACAGGTCTTAAAGATTACATATAAATGGGGGATAGTCCGTGTGGTACCGCAGGTTATGTGAGGAACTATAGTTGACCATTACTCAAGCTCCACAGGAAAGTATCTTGATGTGGTATTCTTTGGTTACTTATTACTAGCGCCATCTAGGTGGAAAGATTTGAAACCGCCATGGTTTCCTTATATATATACTACTAAAAAGAAAAATTCTATCATTAATTTTATTTTTTAGATTTTAGAATTTTGTTTTGTTTTATATTACTAAACGCCATTATTTAACTGCACAACATTGATGGCCGAGTTCATGACGGAGCATCCGGATTTGGCTAAAAATATTTTGTTAAAACTGTGCTAATACCAAAAATTATATATAACAATTATGTATAACAGTATATAATTGTTTTCATATCGTTATGTATGAAAATTGAATTTCTATATTCTAAATTGTCGTACCCCATCACTCAAATTATTATTTTTATTCAATTTCTATTGAGTTATTTATGGCCAATGACAAAAAAATCAACAATCTACGTGCATTTATTTTCGTTAGATAATTTTCTTTATATTGAAAGCAATAATTTCATTTTTTATAAAAAACATTTTTTTTTCGCATATATGATTGTTTTGTGTAATTTTCTAATTCATAAATAAATTCTAATTTTCACTTTTTAGCAAAAAGAAATATGTACCTATAGTTTTTTTATATTGTAAGAATAGTACAGGCCTTTGGGTATTTGGTAATATCAATTCAAAAAATGCTTGGAAGTATAGTTTATGATTAAATAACTCAGAATAAATTATTAGTTTTTTAGAAAGAAAGAAACATGTCTAGAAATATTTTAATCTTTTCTAAACTTAATTAATAAATTTTCAATTTTAATGGACCTTTTTGCAAATTAAATTAAAGCTAACCAAATTTGAAAATATAGTTTGATGAAAATAATAGCCGTTGTAGACAGATAGTGTAACCGAACAGTTTTCTAGAAAAACGTGGAAATTAGTAATAATTTTGTAACTCTTATTAGAACGTAATAATTAAAAAAATATCTATAGATATTTTATAAAATATTAATAATTATCTAAAAAAAAAATTATTAATATTATAGTTGTTCGACTACTGGAGAATTGGCACTTTTTAGTTATTTTTAAAAGTTTTTATATTATTTATTATTAAATTTGGTAAACCTTTATAAATTCAGAAAATTAATAAAATTTCGGTTTAGATTCATTAAACGTCACATCATTCCATATAAGATACGATTTTTATAAATCAATTCAAGTTCGAATTGTCGCTAAGTGTTCGGCCACTGGGAAAACGACCCTACTACACTGCAAGATTTTTGCAACAAAAACTCCATTGAAAATAGGCGGCGAAAATTTTTTATTTCATACACAATTTAATTTATCAGCTGATAATTTTTATTAAAATTTAAATTTGACACGTTAGCTTTGAGTTTTATAAACGTAAACAAAAAAATCATTATTAATTTAATTAAAAAATACAAAACTTGCGTTATAGGCTATGCCTTTTTAGTCCAATGAATTTGAAATAAATGAAAACATCCCAAAGGATTTTCTGTCATCGATGTCAGAACCCTTACGTGTAAGAGATTCGTATTTTGCATAGTATTCTTATGAATAAGGAAATGATAAGGGATCTGTAATCTGTTATATTCTTATTTCAGTTACCACTTGAGGGATCTTATTTTTTCTGTGAATCTTGTAATGCGCATACTGCTGGTAGGAAATATTAAATATTTTAAAAAATCATCTTGGCAAAAACTGTCAAGACATTAATCTTGCGCAATTATAAGAAAACAATTAAAGAAAAAAACAAAATTAAGTGGTAAGTTTTATAAAAAAATTCTTATAATGTTCATTAAGCATTTCATATATTTGTACCATTTTTATGCTTCCATTTTCAATCTTTATGTTCTATAATAAATACATATGTAGTTTATTTGTTCTCTGAATGGCTTTTTTTCTTCTTTCACTGGTTGTATTTATCCTTTATTTCATTTATGATTTATATTAACTGCACGAGCATGATATAGATAAAAAATTTAATATATATATATTATAATAAACTTATGAAACCAAAATAACTTTACCAGGATTATGGAAAATTATTCTAAAAGACATTGTCGGATATTAATTGCAAGAGAAGCAAATGAAAATTTAATTGCATATAATGCAAATAATTTTGGAGAGTTCGAAGAAAGTGGTGAAACATTTTTAAACGAAGAAAGTGGTGAAACATTTTTAAATGATGACAATAATGCCTTTATGGAAGAACTGAATTTTGAAGAAGAAGAGGAAATCATAGATGACTTTTAGTTTTTTAGATGATGAATATGGAAATATAAAAGATAGTCTTTTAAGACTAAAACTTGCACGCTGGGTTTTACGGCATGGGATATCTACTATTCAAGTTAGATAATTGTTGATTATATTACGAGAATTCGATTTAAAACTTCCAAAAACTAAACGGAGCTTAATAGCGTGTAAAAACAGTGAAATAAGTTTTCGGCAAGTTCCACCTGGAAAATATTTACATGTGGGTATATCAAAAGCAATACAAAGATGTAATTGCGATTTTTTGGAAACTCAAGATGAAATTGTATGTGATTTGAACATTGATGGACTACCTTTGTATAAAAGTTCTAGAAAAACAATTTGGCCAGTTTTAGGAGGATTTGCAAATAAAAAAAATATACCACCATATCTAGTTGGAGCTTGGGTTGGGGAAGGTCAACCTATTTCTATAGATTTATTTTTGCAGGATTTTTGCAACGAAATACATATGTTAAAAAATTGTGGGATTTTAATAAGACCGAGTAAACAGAAAAAAAAAATTATTTTAAGAGCTATTATTTGCGATGCACCAGCTAAAGCATTTTGCAAATCAGTTAAAAATCATAATTCCAACCACGGTTGCCACGAATGTTGTCAAATTAGATTTAGATTTCAGCATACTCCTGTGTATAACATAATTCCTGGCACACTTCGTACAGATGAAAATTTCTGTACCAGAACTGATAGTTTACATCATAATAATCGAAATAGCACGGTCTTAGAAAAAGCTGGAATTAAAATGGTTACTCAGTTTCCACTTGATGTAATGCACTTGGTGGATTTACGTATTTCAAAGAGAATTTTGACTTTGATTTTAGACAGTTTTAATAAAAATAATGTTGATAGTATGTCACAAGAATATGTTGCGCTAGCAGTATTTACGCCAATGGAATTTGCTAGAAAACCTCAAAATTTTAAAGAAATTATGCGATGGAAAGCAACTGAGTTCAGATTTTTTATTTTATATACAGGAATGCTATTTTTAAAAACTAAAATAAGTGAAGACAAATATTACCACATCTGTCTATTAATAACAAGTCTAAGACTTTTATCTCACGAATCTAAATCAAATAACAATGTCAACAATGCCCAATTATTAATTAATCAATTTGTGGAACTAGTTCCACAGTTTTATGGTTTAAAATATGTAAATTATAATGTTCATAGTTTATTACATTTGCCAAATTATGTAACTATGTACGGCCCGATAGACAATTTTTCAAGCTATAAATATGAAAATTACATGCAAGAGTTAAAAATAAATATGAAAAATCCAAATAAAATTTTGGAACAACTAAATAACAGACTAAATGAAAGAGAAATACTAAATAAACAAATAGAAAAACACAATTCAAATAACATTGTCATAGATAAATTTGTCGCTTGCAATACATTTTTATCTTATGAATATAATAATCTTACTTTTAAATACAATAAAAGAGACTCTTGTTGTTTTGTAAGATTAGGAAACGGAACTGAATTCCCATTTCAAATTGATAATTTTTTTATACAAAATGAACAGAAAGTAATGTCTGGAAAACGTTATATTAATTTAGAATCTTATTTTAAAGATCCAATTGATTCCAAATTACTACATATATTTAAAGTATCTGAAACTTCAGAAAAAAAAGTTTTGCCAGTATCATTAATAATTGGAAAATTTTGTCGTTTTCCTCTAGATGAAGGAACAAATAACTTTCTTTTAATTAAAATGCTCCATGAAAATACAAAATTAACTTTATTTAACTCCTTTTTTTATTTTTTAGTATTATAATGAGTAATTCCAAAAAACATATTCCATTGGAAATTAAGAAAAGCATGAAAAAAATACAAGTAATTTTGTTTACTTATATTAATATTTTTAGATCTTCCTTCTATTAATAAAATTTAACTTTTAGATATATTGGATAAAAGTCGAAAGAGGAATTTTGTTCTGAATTCTGGAATAATTTAAAAAAAAGTTAAATTCTTGCCAAAATCCCAAACATTTGAGCAAGTACATCAATATGGTATTTATTTTTTAATATAATAAATAATTGGTCATTGAACTAGTATTTTACAAATAGTTTATTTAAAAACAATTTCATAACTAATACAGATTCTGATGTTATAATGACCATCCCTAGAAAGCTGTCTCCAATATTAATTGAGGATAAAACTCAAAATACATCAGAAATGATTAAGGAGATGTTTCTAACAGAAAATATGTTTGGTAGAAATAAATAAATTACTAAATTTTAGTTATACAAAATTTACATATTTAGTATTAATTTATATAAAAATTTATAATTAAATCAAATATAAATATTTAAATCAAATATTTATATTTCGTAGTTTAAAAACAACATAAAAAAAAGATAATTTTACTGAAGCACTCCATGAAGATTCGCAAGATACGCAAGTATTATTCGAAAATATGATGGCACAAACAAAAAATACAAACGAGACTGAAGGTATGAATATAATATGGATTGTAGTTATTTATATCTACAAGTTAAATATTATTATTAATAGCATGATCAATATAAATTTTGTTTTCCATTTAGAAATATAAATTATGATGGAACAGCCTCGAAAAAGCAACATTGTCCAAAATAATATGCGAGTCAAAAGAATAAATATTACACCAAATTCATTTTTGGAGCCAGTTCATTCATTCATACATTCATCGCAAAGTATAATAGCTAAAATCAAATATATTTACTTAACTACAATAAATTAGTTTTTTTTTATAGTAGGTAATCCTGAGCTCAAATTGGTGCCATCCAATTAGCGGCTTTGCGGATTAAAATTTCCGAAAACAATAAATTTATAAAAACATTCCTAGATATTAATAATACAATCGAGATTAAACTGCCATTAAAAAGTATTACAGAGCTGGATAACTTAATTGATGATATAAATAAAAAAGATGAAGAATACGTAAACAAATTGGTAAATTTTGAAAATAAATAATATTCTATTGCCCAATAAAATATATTTAACAATATCTGTAAAATTATTTATTTTTTCCTTAGATTAAATATATGTCAAAATTTGAGCCAATAGATAAATATTTTTCCACTTCAGGACTTGCTTTAATTCTAACTGACGATGTCCTATTTCATTTTAATTGGGATGGGGAAAAAACTAAAAAGCCCTTGAAGAATTTGCCACTCTTCAAAAAACAGTAATATATGGTCAGAATTAATTAATTTAATAAAAAAAACTTTCATTACCTAACATTATATTTTATTATTTTGTATTTTGCAGAAGCATGGAAATCAAAATTTCCTCTATGTCATGATTATGAATTAAATATAAGGAAACAAATTTGTGCCTCTCATAATAGAGTGCACCAACAAAGAAATAGAAATAAAAATTGAATTACTGTTATTACTGAGTTACTGTTATTGTATTGTATCGTACTGTTACTGTATTAGTTATTTAGTTACTGTTATTACTAAATTACTGTATTATTGTATTGTATTATTATATTGTACTGTTATTGTACTGTTACTGTATTAGTAATTGAGTTACTGTTTTTACTAAATTACTGTATTATATTATTGTATTGTACTGTTATTGTACTGTTACTGTATTAGTTCTTGAGTTACTGTTATTACTAAATTACTGTATAATATAATATTATAAAATTATAAATATATATTATAAAATTTGATATAAAAAGTAAAATGAATTAATTTGTATTTTATTTAAAATTATTAAATTTACAGCGACAAAAACTATGACAATGAAATAAACCACAAAAACGACATCTATTGTAGGGGCAATGTGAAATCTTACATATCCCTTACATTTCTGCTCTTACACAAGCGGACATGGCCTGTGCGATAGTTATGGATAGCTAACGGGTCTGTAAGGTTTACACACAAGACATGTATAAGGCTTATATATACCTTACATTGTTCACTGGGATAGGCTATGCCTTTTTAGTCCAATGAATTTGAAATAAATAAAATGAAAAGAAATATTGATAACAGAGCCATCTACATATCATATTATTAACTATTTATTATTAACTAACATATTATTAACTAAAATTAACATATTATTAACTAAAATTAAATTAATAAGTTACAATTTCTATGTGCTGACAACGCGTACCTAAAACCAATTAACCAATAAAATAAAAATTAATTAATTTTATTTTGTTGGAGAAGCTGATTGGTTTTCCAAAAGAAAACCAAAAAAGCTCTCCAACAAAATAAAATGAAAACGAAAATTTAAAATTGGATTAGTCAGTCAAAAAGAAAATTAAGTTGAGTCGGGAAATTTTTACAAAGTAATTTTTTTTAAAGTCAGTTTTTTTCAAATCAGTCGGGAAATATTTACAGAAAAATTTTAGGTTCATTAATTAAAATTTAAAAGTAAAAAAGAATTTACAAATTAATTAAATTTAAAAAATAAAAAAGAATTGTTTACATTTCCAATTCTTTTTTATCTTAATAGTTAAATTAAATAAATATAAACTTTATTAATAAATATAAAAACTTAATTACTACAAATAAAACATTTTTATAACTGTTAAATAAAAAGCAATAAATAGTTTTATTTAATTTTTACTAAAATGAAAGAAGAATAAAAGTGTAAGTAAAGAAAAAGACATTTATGTTAATGATTATAAATGATAATCATTACATTGGTGCTGCGGACAGGATAGGAACTACGTTTCCTATCTAAAAGAACTTGTACGGTAAAACGAATTTAAAATAAAAATTTATTATGAATAAAAAATATAATAAATAAATCATAAAATTATAACGGGCAATAACAAAAATATAAAAATAAAATTTAAAATAACTGGTAGCAGTAAAGCTAGCAGATATTTTAAAAAATAAATAAAAAATAAATAAATACAAGTGGTAGCAGAAGAAGCAGATAAAAGTTAAAAAAAATATAAGAGAAGAAGAAACAGGAAATAGAAGAAGCAGAGAAAAAACTTTTTATTTGTTAGCAGAAGAAGAAGAAGTAAGAACTTAGCAGTTGTAAAAACAAAATATACAACAAAAAGTAGTAAGTTTTTTTTGTAACTTCATTAAAAAAAAATATAATAAAAATATATAAAATATATACCTATGTATATATTAAATATTAAATTTTATTGAGAAAAAAAATATATATTAAATAAAAAATTAATATATGAATAGGAAGATACGGTTCTTCACTATTTTACATAATTACAATAACGCCAAATTTAATGGTCCTAATAATGAAAAATAATACAATTTATTTTTTGGCTAATTATTAAATTAGAATGAAAAATTTAAAATTAATTAAAACTTAAAATTAAATTGTTAAGATTGTTTGAAGTATAAATTATAAAAATTGATTAAAATTAAATTTGTGAAAATTTGTTTAAAATAAAAATTATTGAAATTAATTAAATACAAAAAAGTTAAAATTATAAAATTTATAACGTAAAAAATTGTTAAAATTGGTTAAAATAAATTTTTTTTTATAAAAATTCATAAAATTAAAATGTAAAATTGTTTTAATTGTTTAAATTAATTAATTATTTCAAGTTTAATTATTTTTTTCTTCTTCTCATACGTAAAAGTAAATGACAAAAAAAAGGTTTTAACATAGAAATGTATAAACTTTGAAAATTTTTCTAGAACTTACGAAACAAGCGTATGACTTAACGAGAGACGAGCAAAAAGGAATTTTACTGCGAATTTTAATAACAAGTAAATTAACAGGTGCAGCTAACGCCCTCTTTCGATACGCCAATGTGGAAAATTTTAACCCATATAAAGATATACTAAGGAATTGTTTTATAGAAGGTAAAGATATGGCTACTTTAGCATCTGAAATTATGGCAATGTACCAATACGAAAATGAAACGGTAGAACTTTTCGGTGAAAGAATTTCTCAAAAATTGTCGGCTTATCGTAACAGAGTAAATGAACGCTACCATAATGAAGGTAGAGCTCTTATTAATGAAATGGAAATAACTGCGAAGAGTATTTTTGGGCGGACTTCGATCAGCAGATTTAAAGCAATATCTGCTGTTTAAAAATCCTGAAAATTTAAGAGTTTCAATAGCAGCGGCGCGACAATACTTAAACGAAACGTGAAATGTAGGAGGTATAGCAATTTCCAGCTCAACAAGTAACAATCAAAACGACAATGCTGACGTTATTAACAGCAATGGTGAAAAATTTAAACGGAATACCGAAAACTCCAATTTCAAAAAAAAAATAATAATCATGGAAATTTTTATAAAAATAATAATAATAATTTCAGAAGCAATCAAAATGACAATAGATTCTATAACAATACATATAGAAATACTAACAATAACAATAATTATAACAAATAATAATTAACAAATAATAATTTCGAATAATAATTAAGTATAACATCAACAACAACAATAATAGTCATAATAATTCTAGTAGACAATCTCCCAATAGCTATAATAATAACAATAATTTTCATAATAATAATAAGACTCTGTTGTGAATTGAGGCACCCTGTGCTTCAATTCAGAACGGAAATCAATAAAATTAAATTTTTGAATAAATAAATAAATAAATGAAAATAAATTTACTAAGAGAAAAAATTAATTCGATAAATTATAATTTCTCTGTGCTGCGTTGTCATTAAAAAATTAAAATAACCAATCAAATTTAAATTAATTAATATTATTTTGTTGGAGAAGCTGATTGGTTTTCCAAAAATTATGGGAAAGATTTTGGAAAACTAAAAAACCTCTCCAACAAAATAAAATGGAAAGAAAAATTTAAAACAGAGTCAGTCGATCGGATCAAAATTGAAGTTTTATTTTAAAAATCTAAATTAAAATACGATAAACAAACCCCGGGTTTGTCAAAAGCACATTTCCTCAAAATCGCCTCATGTAGAACTATGAGCTATTCTAAAACAATGGGAATTCCTATACGTGTATAGTATTTTTTAGTAGTATTTTCAATGTAAAGGACAGATAAAAAATGATATGGTAAATATAGGTAAAAAATGTGTCCCTGTTCGATTTTATTAATTTTTTTTTGCTTCCAAGGTTATTATTCCAGCAAAATATATATAAACGTATCATTTAAGTTTTCTGTAATTTTGCTTTTAATTGAATATAATGTGATATGAAATAATAACCAATATGTATACTATTTATATAGCTCCTAAAAATATGCAAAATATTCGTTTTTTGCAAAATTTTATATTATTATGCATTTTGATTAATTATAAGTGTGAGGCAAATGAATATAATTTTTTAATTAATGCACTTTAAAGAAATATGATTCTCGAAAGTTTTCTCATTATTTGTTTTTAAAAATATTGCGCGGTTATAATTATACAAGTAAATTAAAAATGTAATTTTTTGAATTTCGAAGGGCCACAACGGAAAGAGGAGGGGAGATACGGATACAATTTCTTCAGAGACTCTAGTTATTTTTTAGATATCTCTTTGGTACATAAATTTCAGCCTTCCATAATAAGCAGTTTGGGAAATACAGGGTGTTAAAAAAACTAAAAAAAGTTGTATGAAGATAACGGTATTTTTATACATCAAAGAATTAAATTTTAAAAAATTTGTTAATTTCACAATTAAGATAAAAGATTTTACTATCTTATGGCTTTTACAGACCTCAAAAATTTTTATTGGTTTAAAAGTTATTAGATGTTCAATATGGGCAATTTTCGAACTTGGAGGGGGAATAACTCAGAGGGGAAAAGAGATAGAAGGATATTTTGTTCCACTGGACCTATTATTTTATTACTATCTTTCTATGGTCAAAATTTTAATACTCTATCTTAATAGATGTAGAAGTTTGTGTAAACGGACGGACGGACAGACGGACAGACGGACAGACGGACAGACAGAGTGAAACTAATATACACATTTCTTCCAATTTGGTTGGAAATGTGCTAAAAATTGTAAAATTGAAATCAGACGATCGGATAAAAGTTAGTTGAAAATTTAGAGTTAAATAAATTTCGTCAGTTAATCAAAAATTTTAATTAAAAAATCAGTAAAGAAAAATCAGAACCGTGATTCTGATATCAAAAAAAGTAATTTAATTTGAAAAGTTAAAACTTAAAATTATAAATTTAAAAATTAAAATTAAAAATTAGTACAGAGTTAATTAAAAATCAGAACTGGGATTCTGAAGTAAAAAACAATTTAATTTAATTTGAATAAATTTAAATTATCAAAGTTCGATAAATTGTAAAATTTAAAAATGTTTATTTTGAAATGTAAAAATCGATTAAAGCTAAGTATTCACTTCCAAAAATAAACGCTAGCAAAATTGTGAGCAAAATATCATATTAAAAATCTGTATAAAAAATGTTTGTCCGAAAACACCTGTTTAGTCATAATTATTTAAAAAAAAATATTTCAAAACAAAAAATATTTCAAAAAATATTTCAAAGCAAAAATATATTTCTAAAGGCTTGTCCGCACCAAAGAAACAAAACAAAATGTTTTGGAAATGTTTTTGAAACGTTTCTAATACATTTCTGAAATGTTTTAGTAACATTTGGGAAATGTTTACAAAACATTTCCAAAACATTTTTGTTTTGTTTCTTTGGTGTGGACGCAGTTGATCAAAGTTTACATTGCATATTGTTTCTAAGAAACGTTTTCCAAATGTTCCATATGAAATGGGAAAAAATAAATGTTTCTTTTTACTTTTAAAGTACAAACATGGCTAAAGTATAGAATAATGACAAAATTTTAGAGTTAATACAACTTTATTAAAATAAAAGTGTATTACGGGATCCAACCCAAGAACATTATAAAAAAAAAAAATAAAACAAATGAAGCTATTTTGGAAATTGCCACAGCTCTAAAAATGTCATGAGAAGAAATAATTAAAAAGTTGCATTCACTAAAAACAAAAGTTGCATTCATTCACTTGCGGACAAGTTGCTAATACATCAAAGAGTGATATTAATCTCCTGTGGCCAAAAAGCGAAGAGTGATAGCTAATCGCTCCGTAACACATATGCAAGCTTGGTAATTAGTATTTTGTCTTCGAATTTTGGGCCCAATTACACAAACAAGATATTCGAAATCACTGGTAGAAATTCTTGTAAAATTCCTAAAACAACTCAGACTGTCCACTTTCAGATCATTTAAAAGATTTACTCTACTGTAAATGGCTCTACTTTCAAAAATCTTTCTCTGCCAACATTTTCTATTCTTTTTAACTACATAGCATGCAGCAGAAAGTGTGGTATCATTCGGTTGCACCATTTTTACGTACTGAATTTACGGGAAACAAAACATGAAATGGGCATTGAACAGTTTTTAAAACATTTATTATTATTTGGAAACATGTTTTAGATGTTTACAAAACATTTCTCGTGCTTCGAAAACATTTACAAAACATTTAATTTCATTTAGTTTTAAACATTGACAAATTAGATTTTTTTATAAATGTTTCTATAAATGTTTAAAAAACAATGTTTTTTGTAAATGTTTCTTTGGTGCGGACAAGCCTTAATAAATTTTTAATTTTACTACCCTGTCACTTTATATCGGATTTTTAATTGTGCGAGCAATTAAAACTTGGGTAAAAATTTGAGTATTCATTTATAGTAGCACTATCTAGTTTTGAAAATTTCTTACATTTTATTTCGAAAATTTATAGTAATGTAAGGTTTAGACAATGCCGAAACTCATATTTTTTAGGCAAAACAGAACGAGATAGCATGCTAAAATTCGCCTAACGAAAGAATGAAAAAAAAATTTATAGCATCTAGTTGGCATTCAAAAAATTTATAGGAACTTTTTGATATTCCTAAAAAATATTGCTTGACAATGTAAATAACTTATTTAAAAAAAATAATTTATTTGAAAAAAATAATTCATCCATTTTTTTACTTAAAGCTTAGTACTCAGTTAAAAAAAAGTATGATTTTATATAGAAAATTTTGCCAGGGGCAAAATTTTTTTCTTAGTTTTTGCTTTGTCATATACCACATGGTACTCAGTATGATTATATTATATTATATTATATTTACATATTTTTAATATGATATTTTGCTCACAATTTTGTCAACTTTTTTTTTGGAAGTGAATACCTAGCTTTAAAATAAAAAAATAAATTTGACAAAATATAATTTGGAATATAATATTCACGCCATCTCAAGTTTTTCTATAAAATCTCATCTTTTGGACGTCCAATTATGGCACAAGACGAGAGCCGACGTCTTGTGCCATAATGGGACGTCCAATTCGAAATTAAATTTCGAAAATTGGACGTCCAAAAAAATTTCTGGACGATATTGGTGTCTCTACCGCACTTATACATAAATATATATCTCCATCCTTTAAAAAAATTCGCCATTAGATTTCGCCATTGTGTAGGCGCATTTTAACGCTATCTAGTTTTGAAAATTTCTTAAATTTTATTTCGAATTTTTTTTGAACTGAGTACTATGTGAATATGACGCAAGTAAAATCTAAGGAAAAATTTTTGCCCCTAGTAAATGTTTCTATATAAAATCATATTTTTTTTTTAACTGAGTACTAAGAAAGTACCTGGCTTAAAAAGTTTGAAAATATATATTTAAAATTGAAACAAAAATTGATAAATAAATTTATAGTGAATAGTTAAAAATAATAAATAAATATTTTATAATAATACTTTAAATAAAAAAGACTTTTCTTTAAAAGTAACATTTAAAATAAAGGTGAGATAAAACAAATAATAAATTAATATAGAAATTGTAGATGAATGCGTAATGATATATTCGCAAAATAAGGTACAAAGCCTGTCTCAAATTCATAATATAAATAGTATGAACGCAAGTTTAGATAGATCAAACCCCTTGTGAATGGTGTGCACGAAAGTGACATAAAATTTTAGAGTGTGAAGCTCATAAATCCTATGAATACAGAATGGCAAAAGATTCTGGAAACGAGGATGCACGGTTCAAAATTTAGGTTTCATTTTTAAACTGGAAGAGTTTGTATATTTATCCAAACGAAAATGAGTTTAAAAACTAAGCTTATTTGTTTATGTATTAAATTTTTGTGTAACTAAACTAAATTGTTTGAAATCAAAACGTACCAATTTAATTATTATATACAATTTAAAACTATTTTGTTTACATTTTAAACCAAGATTTTAAATATTTAATAAATACGGTTTAAATACTAAACATGCAAGTTTATAAAAATTCCCTTTGTAATCTTTTCGGTTTACAATTAAATTATTTTTTTCTAAATTCTAAACTTAAAAAATAATTTATGTTCTTTTACTTAACCGTGAAGTTTAAATTTTATTTATAACCGTTTATAAATAAGTATATCAGGGTTTAATTATATCATTTTTTTAAACTTAACCAGTTTAAATTGTAAACGTTTTAAGTTTCATTCAGGATAATATTTAAACCCGTCTGGGTTTACAATTAAGTCTCAATCCTTTCTAATTTAAGTAAAACACAAATGATAATTATATAAAAATATTTAATTATGTAATTTTTAAGAAAAAAATAATATACATATAAATATCTTAATTACTACTTAATTCAATTAATAATTGATTTTGAAATTAATAATATTTTATCTCCAAGTTTGAGAGCATCAAAAGATTTTTTACATTTTAGATTTCTTAAATTTATTATATTTATATTATTTGTACATTTTAATTCATATGAAATATATTTTTCATTAAATATTATTGTTTTAAATTCTTGAACAAGAAAATATAAATCACAATTTTCATTGAAATAAATTTCCTTAATTTTACAAAATATTGGATTATTTTGTATTTTTTCATTAACAACCAAAAATAACCCTATTTTGTACAAAAATCCTAGATTTACGAAAGAAGTATAAAAAAATTGTCCTTGCAGGTTTTCTTGCAGCAAACATTTGAATTTATGATTTAAAATATCTAGTTAAAATAATTTATGATTTAAAATATCTAGTTTAAAATATCTGTTCAGCACGACCCGTTTTTTTTATTGGTGCAAAATTTAGAGATTGTAACAGAGAAGCCTGCCGTTGTTGGTGTTTCGACTCAAGTACCGTTTCGACTCAAGCACCGTTTGAATAGACGATTCTATAGGTATCCACTTGCTTGCAATATTTCTGATTTTAGGGTATTGAAAGTTGAAATCCACAGACACCTAAAAATATATAAATTATGTTCATATTTTTTGAAGTAATTAAATAAAGTACCAATTCAACATCCAAAAAGAAAAATGGAAATAGATCACCAATACTACGTAGTTCTTTCAAAAAAGCGTGCAGTAACTGTATGCCGAAGTTTTTCTATTAAATTTAGTTTTTGTTCCGGTAAAGTAACTTTTTTAAAAAAATCCAACGTTTCATCGGTAATATCCTCTTGGATAGTAATATCTTCCTCCGGATGTGTATCTGCACTGGTGTGATTTGAAGAAGAAGATTCACCAGATTCAAATTTTTTCTTTGCGAAAAGACTATTTTTCAATTGGCTCACCAAATATCCAGTATTTCTGTCTGGATCGAAAAACGTTTCCTATAATGTATAAATAAATTAGTATTTAAAAATAATAATAGACACAATTCTTAATTCTTACTGCTCCACCGTATTTATTGTTGGTTTTATAACACGGAAAAAGTTCCACAGTTAAAGTAGCTACCTTATACTTTTCCCTTTTGGACGGCTTTTCTCCAAATTGCGACACTATAAATTTTACCAAAATTCGGACCAATAATCGCCTGATTTTATCCGTCAAACAATTAGTTTTTGCAAAAATTTCAAATATATATTGTCCTTCGTTTGCTTCTATATACTTTTTTAACTCCTGGAAAAAGTTCATAATTAAGTAAAACGAGTATTTATGTATTTAAAAATATTTTATTTTGTAATTACTTCGGATGTTATAGAAATAAGAGGTCCCAATGCAGCATCACATCTTATTAGAGGTACGGTCTTGGGAATTGTGCAATACTGCATGGAAAAGCACGCACAATAAATATATTGGTTGACCAGAGGTATTATAAGGTTGTTAGGTAAAATATTTCCTTGAGAATCTTTAAAATGCAGAAATTCTTTTTCTTCTGTATTACAAAGTACTGAAAATAGAAATAAATTCACTTAATTTTGACCGCTTGAATAAATTATCCAAAAATAATTGGTCTATTTCTAGATAAATCGGAATTAATGTTAAGATTTTTCAAAACATTATTTAAATAACAAAAATTTATGATATAAATTTTAATAAATTCATATGTCTATTTAATATTAAAAAAAAACAAATAAAAAATTACCGCACTGAAGTAAATCTTCAAATTGCAAAATATCTCCTTCCGAACATTTATTTTCTAAATAAACATATTTAAGTATATTTTCTGTTTCAAAATGTACTTTAATATAACGTCCAACTAATGACATTTTTATATTAGTTATATTTATATTCACTTACTTAGTTTGTACTTACTCAAATATTCAAAAAATTACTATTACACTTTGTTATTTTATATTTTTTGATTTTTTGGTACTGTATACATATACGTATATCTGCATCAGAAAGAAAATTTTATATTAGAAACAATAATAACTGATGCCGATATTCTTTATTGTCTTCATATTTTTTTTGTTTCTAATATAAAATTTTCTCTCTAATGTCAATAAATGTATAGTAAGTAGCAAAAAAAAACACTGCTAATATTAATTTAATTTAAAAAAAAAAACACTGCTAATATTAATTTAATTTCAATTTTTTCATTTAATTATCAGCAATAAAATTAATTATTTTTAAAGTTAATCATAATTTAATTTAAAAATACGAAGATATTAAAATCGACAATAATAAATTACTCACTTAAAAAAATTAAATTCACACGCACTTCACAAATTTCACTTTTCAATTGAATTTGTTTATTTAAAAAAGATCAACAAAAACAACATGCTTGAACAAGTCGATCATTTTAAACCCTTTAGAATAAACGGATAAGCTAAAAGGTTTATTTGGCGAAGAATTTAAACAAAATTTCTGAATTTTAAACTTTCTGTTTAAACTGTTAGTCACACAATAGTGTAAAATTTAAACTTTATGGTTTATATCCGAATCGATATTTGTAATTTACTTTTTAGACTGTACGGACTACGTTATTAGCATTTTAAACTATTATGTTTAAAATTAATTCCATTGAAAAGAAACGGTATTTCTTTGCTGCAATTGAAACTAATAAAGTTTATTTTGCAAATTTTGGTGTTTAAATTCTAGTCATTTTACTTTAATTTTCAAACTTTTAAGATTATATAAATTTATCAATTCATTAAAACTATAATATTTTATTTTTAGATATTTAGGTCTACTTTTTAAGTAGATTTATGGACACGATTAAACTAAATGGTTTACATTTATATACATAAAGTTTACATTTTATAATAAAATTTAAAAAAAAATTTGTTTAAACTTAATCGATTCTATAATTTAAACGTACATGTTTAAAATATTATTTTAAACTCAGATATTTGACGAATTGTTTAAAAATCAAACCTATATTTCGAACCGTGTGGAGTGAACTAAAAGATAAGATAAAGGATAAAATAAGAAAAAAGATAAAAGAAAGACTAAAAGATAAAAGAAAAGAGTGAACTAAAATTCCTTTCGGAGGGCAAAATAATCTTAAAAGAGCCAATAATTAAAATTACTTATGATAAAAAGAAATTAAGGAAATTATTAAAGAACATGAAGTTGTAATTAGCTCACTAAATTATGTTAGCTCTAATATAGACTCTCGTGAAGGAAAATTAACATACGAATCTCACGTCGTTGAGAAGAAAATTAAGTTACCAAATGCTGGTACTTTGGGAAACAATTTGACGACCCCTAAACGTGATGAAAATATATCGAAAACTATTTATACAGAAATATCAAGTGATAAAAATACGAATAAATTACAGAAATGATTAAGGGAATTTTAAATAACGTACATATGGATTGGATATTGTAAACTATAAAAACTATATATTTTCGATTCCCATTCAATTCTTCCCAAAACAATTATTCCCAAACAATTCTTCCCAACACAATTCTTCCAAACACAACTCTTCGCACAAGCACAAGCGGAATTGTATTTTCAGGTTATGTTAAAAATTGCGCGAATTATATTCATGAAATGAATATATAGATATTTACATACATATATATATTACATAAATTAATCATAATTGAATCATAATATTTTTTTTTATCTTAAGCTTTGTTTATGTTAAAGCTAAGCTTTGTTTATGTTAAAATCAATTAACTTTTGTTTATATTATTCAGAATCATATTAATGTAAAGGATTCTTATTTATTTCCTATTTCACAATTATTAAGAATATTTCAAATTTTAATTGAATCATTGTTTTAATCAATAAAAGCATAAATATGTTGATTGTTCTAAAATATTTAAAAACATAATTGTTTATATAAGAATCCTATAAATACAGAAGAATCATAAAAATATGTTGTATTCTAATTTAGACTTTTTTGAAGTAATCAGTTTATTTTCATTTAATAAAGTACTAGAAAGGAGTATCATTATTTGTTTTAATTATAAATGAAAAACAAATAATTGTAATTGGCGCAGTCGGTAGGATAGTTAAGAAAATCCATCAAGGATAATTCTGCTATCTAATTAGTTAATAACTAAAAAAGAATCTAATAATAAACTAATAAAAAAAAAGTGAAATTTATTTTTATTAAAAAAATTTTAGAATCCATTTTAGAATATCTAAAAAATAATATATTTAAAAAGAAAAATATGTATACAAAAGTATATAAAATTATATACATATATAAACATATATAAAAAACACAAAAAAAAATTTACATTTAAAACTAAAATAATAAGAAAATAATAATATATATAAAAAAAAATCTCAAAAAAAAATTTTTTATAAATAAAATAAATAATATCAGTGTATTGTTCAGATGAAAAATATGCAATTATCAGTATACTGTAAGTTAAATTTTTCAATATTATATATTAAAAAAAAAATCTTAACACCCTCAAATGAAAATAATTTAAATTCCGAAGGAGATAAGTTAATTACAAATATCGAAAATTTAAATATAAAAGATAATAAAAGTAATTCTTTAATTGAGGATAAAATATTAAATTACACTATGGAAAATTCAACATTCTTGAAAGTGCACGCGGATACCATCCCTGAATTTGATGGTGATATCAATGAATTGAGTTTTTTTATTGAAAGCATTGATAGTATTGTAGACGGTTTTTTTGACAAAGTTAATGTAGAAAATATACAAAATAAATTAATATTTCGAACAATTATTAGCAAATTAAAAGGCCCTGCTAGAGAGGTCATAAATATTAGTGATTGTTCCAATATTTCAGAATTAAAAATTGAACTTATTCGAAATTTTAGTGATCCAAGAGACGAAACTTCTTTATCATTCGATTTAAATAATTTAAGACAAAACCTAAATGAAAATCTTTTTCAGTTGCATGACAGAGTTAGGAAATTATTAAACACAATTTCAAATTATTTATCTATCCAATCCATGAAGACAACCTGTTCATCGTAAATTTAAATTACATATGTATACTCGCCAGGCTCTGCAAGTATTTTTGGCAGGTTTAAGAAATCCATATGGTTTAATGTTACGGACAAGACAACGATTTTTATTTCGTGTATTGTCATAATATGTACAGCATAATGGTTATAATGCAAGCAAAACGGAAATAATAATTTAACAAATCAGAAAAAAATGTTTCCTAAACCTCAATTAATTGCTATAAATAATAGAAATACAAGGTTTGAAAGACCACATTACTATAACAATTCATTTTTACCGCAAAATTCTAATTTTCAAAATAAACAAATTTTTCCAACAGGACCAATTCATATACAACCTAGACAAAATATTCCGATAAGAAAATTCCCCACAAATCAACAAGTATTTGGTAAACCACAAAATGTTTGGAAACCAAAACCTGTACTTAACCAAGAAAAACCAATACCTATGAGTACATCAACAAGACAAACCGATACAGTTCGCAAACCAATTAATCAACCCTCTACTTCAAAATGGTATTCTGAAGAACTTTTTAATACTGAACAACTTTCTCTTCCAAAAGAAATTAATCCAATAATTCCAGAAAATCAAGTATGTCCAAGTAATCAAGAATTTGATTATGAATATAGTGAAGGAAATTCTGGGGCTGGGAAAACCAGTCAAAAACATTTCAGTAAAAAAAAGGCATTTCAGTCAAAAATAATTTCATACAAATTTTATGACTGAAATGCCTTTTCAAAAAGGAATTTCAGTAAAAAAAAAGGCATTCCGGTCAAAATTCTTTTGACTGGAATTCCTTTTCAGTTTTTTGATTGAAAAGCCCTTTTTCAGTTCAATTTTTTTTATGACTTGAATGCCTTTTGGGTTCCAACAAAAAACATTTCGGTAAAAAAAAAAGGAATTTCAATTTCAGTCAAAAATATAGGAAGGCATTTGGGTCAAAATAATTTTTGACTGAATTGCCTTTTAAGAAGGAAATTCAGTAAAAAAACTGAAAAGGAATTACAGTCAAAACCGGCTCAGGGAAAACCAGTCAAAAACATTTTAGTAGAAAAAAAAGGAATTTCAGTCAAAAATAAAAAGGCATCTGGGTCAAAATAATTTTTGACTGAATTGCCTTTTAAGAAAAAAAAAATTTCATGGACTGAAATATTATTCGAAATATCATTGAAATTTGTATTATATTTTGATTTTCAACGTGTAAAATAGTTTTGTATTGGTAATATAGAATATTGGGAATACAGAACGAAAGTCAATTAATAAATTAACCACAATATGAAACCTAATTTACAAATTAAACCACTTTCCGCCATTTTATTTTTGACATATTCGTTCATAAACTTATCCATAAATGGACGTCCATAAAGTTTGCCATTTATGCAATGGCTGATGGACGAGTGGTCTCCATTATCCATAATGGTTTCCATTTCCATAATGGTTTCCATTTCCATTGCCATTTATGGACAACATTATGGATAGTCGAGACCCCGTGTAACTTGCAAGGAGATGCTATATAAAATAAAATATGTCCGAATGTTTTGTGGGGGGAAAAGAGATTTTTCATACAATTTAAACACATACAATTGAAAATTTAAACAAAAAAACTGTGAGAAAACAGCTTGTAGGGGCAAAAGTATACTATAGCATCTCCTGATATTATATACTCTAAGCTTGCATTATAACCATTATGCTGTACATATTATGACAATACACGAAATAAAAATCGTCACTTTATAACTTTATTTTAATTATTTATTATAAATATAAATATATATATATTATAAATTTAAATATAAATTCACAAATATAATGTAAATATAAATATAAATATATAATATAATATATAATAATATAATATTAATATATAATAATATAATATATTATATAATATATAATATAATAAATTATATAATAATATATATAATATAATATATAATATATATAATATATAATATATATTTTTTATTAAATAACTGTTGATTATATTTATACATATATAGTTATATGTTCAGGGAAAATGAATAAAACACAGGTTTAATTTAAACTTTATTGTAACTTTTAATTAAAAAAATAACACAAGTTAAAATTATCAATTTAATTGTTCATTTATAAACTTAAAAATACTTAAGTAAAAAAACTATTTATTATAAAATGTATTTACTGAATCTACTTATTAACCGGAAGGAGTACAATTTAGAACTAAACTTCTTACTTAAAAACTATTCTTAATTTTGTGTTGATTAAAGTATGAAGTTTGCAATTTTAATTATTAAAGAAAGGTGAGCTTACATTTAGTCTGGGAATATAGTTTATTTTATTATTAACGAAAGGTGAGCTTTATGCGAATTTAGTTTATTTTATATTTTAAATGAAATCTATTTCAATGAAATCTAGAAGTATGTGATCGTTAAAGTTATGTAAAATGTTGTGGGAGTAAAGTGTGGGAAACTATTTTATATAACATCTCCCCCCTTAAAAACGTTTGCGGACCCCGCAAAAGGATCTGCTTTGTGTGTATTAACAAGCTCAATTTTAGTGATATTCGGTTTAGGTTTACTATTTTTACATTTCAAAATTAAAAATGTTAATACAATAATTATTCTGATCAAACTTAAACTTAAATAGCTATAGTTTATAATGTCGTGCTTATACTGGATATATTAAATTACTTCTCTATTTTTTGTATTTTCAATATGTAGTTTATCTAAAGTTAAATTATTTAAAATTTTAGTAAAATTGGTATGAACAATTTGAATTAGCAAACTATTTGTGAAATTTTCAATTTTATTTTTAAATACATTATCGTTTATCGTTATTTTACAGTTTCTAAATTTAATTACATTATTATTTTTAATTATGATATTTTGCTCATTACAATTCTGAATAATTTCAACCATAGGCAAATTCCTTGTAATTATTAAATCATCAAATATTTTTGTTATTGAAGTTAAATTATTTATTTTTAGCCCACAAATGTTAGATTTTTGCAAAATATTTCTGATACAATCGTTATTATGAAACATAAGATTTTTCTTTAATGTAATTTCTTTATTTTTACTGTACACATTATTGTTTTGAAAAATTATTTCTTCCATATCAAAATCTAATTGTTCTTTCTGGTTATTCGGGAATGGAATCACTAATGCGTTATAGTATTTTTCTACTGTAAAATTTGGTATACTTATAACTAAAATTAATATCTCTTCTTTAAACAAAATGCTATTTTTTATAAAAGGAAATTTAGTAATTGTTATATTATATTTATTAATTTCTGCTTCGGTTAATATATCATGTGCTAAGATATTTAATTTACTCATAAGAATGATATCAGATATTTTTTCTAATTGTCTATTAATTGAACTAATGCAATATATAATTGTAAAAAGAAATTTGATTTTTTCATAGCGATTAAATTTTTGTCAGTTTCATTAAGGATTGCGGTTAGTTTTTCTCGTTGTCTGTTTATGTCATCGACTACATTATTTAAATATTTGATTAAGTTATTGTTAATTATAACTTGTTCATTTACTTGTTTAATTGTTGATTTCATATTTTCGTCTAAATTATTTAAGTGGTTATTTATATCTGTAGCGTCTTCATTATCCATATTACCTGTAATAAACTTTATTGCTGAACCTATTACTTATGTAGTCCTCGTTTTTGTTTTTTTATTATTGTCTTTTAAAATATGTGGTACAATGGTATGTAAATTGTGTTTAGCTAATAAGACTTCTCTATTCATTATTTTTATCTAATTCTATATATTTTTTCAATTACAGAAATTAATTGTTTATACTCTTTTAAATTTATTATATGAAGGATTTTTGTATAGGAATCTATTATCAATTTTTCATCTAATTTGATAACTGAATATCCGTTTTCATTGTGTATTTGTGTGATTTCAATTGATTGGCTCGAGACGCATCTGAAATGAAATATAATTTTTTGATGTGATTTTATTTATTTACTCTTGATATTGAAATTTTCTTCTTCTTTGATTAATGTTATATTTAATTTTGCGCTTATTACTAATATCTGTAATATAATTATTAATTTTCTCATAATTATTTAGTCTCTTATACTTAGGTTTAATTTTACCGATATTTCTATTACTTACGACGTTGTCATTCAAATTATAATTAAGTGAGAATTACAATCAGTCCGTCACCGTCAACTTGGCGTTGATATTTGTGTAGAATATACAGGTTAATATCTAAGTAATTACAATGACCAACGTTGACGGTGATGTTGACGCACAACTAGGAATTTTTCTACTTTCAACGCAGTACTTTGTGCGTTGACATTAAATTCAACGACATATCGCTTTACAAAATGTAGTAAACGCTTATTGAATGCAAAATATTGGCAAGTCGTGAATATCATATGTTTATTATTGTGATAATTGTGCTGTTGTTAATAATTAAATATAAAATTAAGATGATCTTTGAAGAAATGCTTATAAATAAAGTAAGGGATTATGAATTCCTTTACGACACTCGACATAAAGAATATAAAAATAAAATTAAAAGACAATACACCTGGAAAATTATAAGCGAGGAATTAAATTGTACTGGTAAGTGTTATAGATTTATTAGATTTATCAGCATACATGTCATCTTCTACACCATACATTTATTAATTAAAATTTTAGTGCAATCGTGTGAGACAAGGTGGAGAAGTCTCCGCGATAGATTTGTCAGAAGTTTAAAAAAGATAAAACAACCATCTGGTAGTGGTGCTTCAGAAAATGAAAATTGGAAATACTTTTACGATTTACTGTTTTTAAAAGATTGCATGAAACCAGCTAAGTAAGTATTCTTATTTATATCCAGAGAGAAATGTAAAATTATAATTTTATTTGATTATTTGTGAAAATTTTGTATTTATATTTTATAAATTTAAGAATTTTTTTTTTATATAGATTTATAGGAATAAAATTTTAACAAATTTTCAGTGTATTTATGACTTCACACTAAAAATAATTTTTTAACCAAAATTTTATAATAGTATATTATTAATAATTATGTAAGAATTTAAATTAGTAAAATGATTTTTTTTAGGACAAAGGGAAATTTTGATGAAATGGCAAAATCTGCAGCTTCGGAGTATTCTGAAGATGAAATACACTGTTTTGAAACTGAATTAACAGATAATCAGAATGTTGAAGATTCAAATTTAAGTTTCGTGTGTGAACAAACGTCAGCATCCATGTCATCTACTTCTACACCATCAAAGAAAAGAAAATCAGATAATAATATTGATAATTCATTTGAAAATTTTTTGAAAGAATTAAGAACTCATATGTCAAAAAAAAACAATGAAGAATCAGACAATATGTTATTTCTAAAATCTATAGGACTTAAAATGGAAAGTTTACCAGCTGCTGAACAAAGAGATGTGCAAATGCAAATTTTATGTATTGTTAATACAAAATTAAATAATCTAAATTTTTAGAAATAACATATTGTCTGATTCTTCATCGTTTTTTTTTTTCAACATAAAACTCATTAATTCTATTTTTAAAAAAATAAAATATTTTAAAAATTGATCTGAATAAATCTGAACATTTTAACAAATTTTCAGTGTATTTATGACTTCACACTAAAAATAATTTTTTAACCAAAATTTTATAATAGTATATTATTAATAATTATGTAAGAATTTAAATTAGTAAAATGATTTTTTTTAGGACAAAGGGAAATTTTGATGAAATGGCAAAATCTGCAGCTTCGGAGTATTCTGAAGATGAAATACACTGTTTTGAAACTGAATTAACAGATAATCAGAATGTTGAAGATTCAAATTTAAGTTTCGTGTGTGAACAAACGTCAGCATCCATGTCATCTACTTCTACACCATCAAAGAAAAGAAAATCAGATAATAATATTGATAATTCATTTGAAAATTTTTTGAAAGAATTAAGAACTCATATGTCAAAAAAAAAACAATGAAGAATCAGACAATATGTTATTTCTAAAATCTATAGGACTTAAAATGGAAAGTTTACCAGCTGCTGAACAAAGAGATGTGCAAATGCAAATTTTATGTATTGTTAATACAAAATTAAATAATCTAAATTTTTAGAAATAACATATTGTCTGATTCTTCATCGTTTTTTTTTTTCAACATAAAACTCATTAATTCTATTTTTAAAAAAATACGATAAACAAACCCCGGGTTTGTCAAAAGCACATTTCCTCAAAATCGCCACATGTAGAACTATGAGCTATTGTAAAACAATGAGAATTCCTATATGTGCATATTGTGTAGTTTTAGTAGTATTTTCAATGTACTATACATAGGAAAGATAAAAAATGATATGGTAAATATAGGTAAAAAATGTGTCCCTTTTCGATTTTATTAATTTTTTTCCCTTCCAAGTTTATTATTCCAACAAAATACATATATATAAAATTATCATTTAAGTTTTCCCTAATTTTGCTTTTAATTGAACATATAATGTGATATGAAATAATATCCAATATTCCCTTTATAAAGCTCCTAAAAATATGCAAAATGTTCGTTTTTTGCAAAATTTTACATGATTAAGAATTTTGATTAATTATAAGTGTGAGGCAAATGACTATAATTTATTAATTAATGCACTTTAAAGAAATATGAATTTCGAAACTTTTCCCAATATTTGTTTTTAAAAATATTGTGCAGTTATAATTTTACAAGTAAATTAAAAATGTAATTTTTTGATTTTCGAAGGGCCACAACGGAAAGGGGAGAAGAGATACGGATACAATTTCTTCAGAGACTCTAGTTATTTTTTAGATATCTCTTTGGTGCATAAATTTCAGCCTTCTATAATAAGCAGTTTGGGAAATACAGGGTGTTAAAAAAACTAAAAAAAGTTGTATGAAGATAACGGTATTTTTATACATCAAAGAATTAAATTTTAAAAAATTTGTTTATTTCACAAAAAAGATAAAAGATTTTCCTATCTGTTTTACAGACCTCAAAATTTTTTATTGGTTTAAAAGTTATTAGATGTTCAATATGGGTAATTTTCGAACTTGGAGGGGGAATAACTCAGAGGGGAAAAGAGATAGAAGAAAATTTTGTTCTACTGGACCTATTATTTTATTACTATCTATCTATGATCAAAATTTTAATACTCTATCTTAATAGATGTAGAAGTTTGTGTAAACGGACGGACGGACAGACGGACAGACGGACAGACGGACAGACGGACAGACAGAGTGAAACTAATATACACATTTCTTCCAATTTGGTTAATGTGCTAAAAATAAAATATTTTAAAAATTGATCTGAATAAATCTGAACATTTTTAATTTGAATAAATTTTATACTCATTTCTTTTAATTTTTTGTGAATTTAATTATAATCAAATACAAATAAAAGTTTGCTAATTTAATTAATGTTTATTAATTTTATTAATGTTTATTAATTTTATTCAGTAAAAGATACTTGGCAAGTTCATCTCTAAGATTGAAAGCACTTTTAGCTGCATAATTTGAGCCTAATGAATGGCACTGCGAAAGCGGTGTTACTTCTTTGCGCCATAAACCTTCTATTATAGATCCATCACTGCTGATATTGTCTACATATTCGGCGGGACAATAAGAACCATCGTGAAATTTAACAAAATTGTGAAGAACGACACAAGCCTGAACAATTTTTTCCACATTTTTTGGAAACATTACAAATGTTGTTTTTAAAATTCTCCATCTGGCTACTAAAACACCGAAGGTATTTTCAATAACTCTTCTAGATCGTGAAAGACGGTAGTTGAAATTAAATTTTGATTCAATTAAATGTTTGCCTGGATATGGTCGCATAATTGACATTTTCAAAGAGAATGCCGCATCAGCAACAAAATAATAAGGACATAAAAAATGTGAATTTCTTAAAACTGTCGGAACAGGTAATTCCAATTTTTCAGCTAATACTAATTTCCCAAAAGAAGAAGATTGAAATATGCCACCATCACTTTGGCTACCATATGCACCAATGTCGATTGCTGTGAAAGTGTAGTTAGCATCACATGCAGCCATTAACACAATGCTATGGTGGCCTTAAAAAAAAATGAACATCATTATAATACTACTTCATAATTAGTTACCTTTATAATTAAAATATTTAGAACCACCATTAGGTGGACACTGAATGTTTATATGTTTCCCGTCTATAGCTGAAATACAATTTGGTAGATTCCATATATTTTCAAAATCCTTGGAAATATTTTTCCATTCAGCTACATTAGGTGGAGCTAAATAAATTTGAGCCAGTACTTCTTATATAACTTCACACGTATCCAATATAATATTCCTTACGGTTGAAAAACCCATTTTAAACATCCAGCCTAAAACAATAATTGGAGCACCTTGCGATAAATACCTAATAAAATAAATTTGTATTGCATGATAACATATATATAATTTTTTTATATAAGTAAACTTACATTAATGTAATAAATAAACGACATTCAGCTTCTATTGCTTTTCTTTGAGAATTTTTTGTTAAAGTTTCTTTTAAAAGGACAAACAATGAATCAAAAACTTCAGGCTTCATTCTTGTTACTTTTATGAAATGTTCAGGATCTCTTTTTTTCATACTTTCATAATTTTTGGCAAAAAAACCATCTGTATCTCTACTTAAATTTAATTCGCGAACCCACCATCGCCTTTTGTTCTTTTTTTTTGCATTTTTAGCTTTTTTATAAGCATAAAATGCAGCCCGGGCAAATAAAAATATATCCTCTGTATCCATTTGTAATTTTTTTTATTGTTATTATTATAATTACAAAGCCATTAAAAGAAAATACAACGCGAAAACACTAATTCGAAATGCTACATTGTACTACTAAGCAGAAATGCTTAGTAGTAAACACTGCAAAGTTCATTTCAACGTCGGTATTGTAATTTCAAATTCAAGGCCACCGCCAAGTTGACGCCAAGTTGACGGTGACGGACTGATTGTAATTCTCACTTTATAATTACGATTTTCATTTAGTTTTGTAATTCTTTTAATTTTTTCTTGCTCAAATTTTGTTGCTAAGGTTTCCATGTCATTGCGGTCATAATTTTTTATAATGAAATCTATTGGTCTTAATTTAGTAGTACTGTGTAAAGAATTATTATAAAATATAATTGTTTTTTGACCTTTTTCATCAAGCTCATCATTATTTTGTGTGTCTGCATTCATTAAACGTAGGTGTTCATATAGAGTGCCATGTAGTCGTTCTACATCTGTATTGCCTGTTTTATTCCCAGGTGTAGTAATATGTGATTGAATATTGTTTTCTTTCAAAAATAACTCGACGGAGTTATCAAGTATACATCTTTCATTATCGTATATTAATTTTTGCATTTTTCCAAGAAATGTTATCCTTTCTTTTAATACTTTTAAAATAGAAATCTAAGTTCTGTCGTTCAATTTATGAATGGTAGCATATTTGCTAAATTTGTCAATTGTGGTGACATACATTATACATAATATTTTTAGAAGGAAACCATATATCTATATGTACAACTGCATTAAATTTATTCGGCGTTTCCGTAACGTTATAATCAATTTTTATAGGCTGACGATCATGTTTTGCTAATATGCATATTTCACAGTTGTTTATGTATTTTGTAATAGTTTTCATTAAATCTGGATAGTAGTACTTTTGTTTTAATCATAAAAAATTTCATTTATTCCACGGTGATTATTTTTTAAATGTTCTTCCTTGATAATACACAATATTTTCTCTTTATCGGTAATATCTATTAATTTAATATTAGATTTAAGTAATTTTAAATTACTATTTGCAAAATTTTTGACGTATATATCTTGTATTTGTACAAATAATTTTATGTCTTCACAATAGATACACATAACGCCTCTGTCTTTAATCGCTCTTCTTAATATTTCTAATAAATTGCTGTTTCTGTTAACAGTAATGTGGTTTTGAATTTTTTTAAGTTTTATTTTCGTTATAAATTTTTCATTATCACCAGTTTGAAAAAAAATTTGATTTTTATAGAGATTTATAGCTCTTTCGGTAACTTTAATATAATTCGTATCATCTTCCGTTCCACTATGAATAGTAGCTGCAGTGGACAATATATCGCCATTGTCATTATAATCATCTACTTCATTATTAAAAACAGTTTGTAATATATTTTCTTCATTATTATATAAAAAATTGCTCTCATCAATAATTTGATTCTTATTGTTTTCATTTATGTATCTCAGTGGTTCCCAAACTATTTTGGTTGTGGAACCCCCAAATTTTTTGCCAATGATCGCGGAACCCTGAATATTTTTTATACAAAGACTTTTCGAAATTTAATGAGATATTAAATGAAACAAGTATTATTTTGGTACTTGAATGCCTGTATCTGTAGATTCCGCGACTTCTGCATTATTACTAACAACGTCAGTTTTCTTTAACGACCCATATTTTAACCATCGATCCATTACAAGGGCAATTCTTTTTTATAGAAACAAAAATGGTAAAAATATTACACAGTATAATGAATAAATTATAAAACTATTTATAGTTACCTGATTTATAAAAACACAAGTGGAATAGAAAATACTTATTTCTGTTCACTTGAAAAAATAGTTATGTTATATTTAAAGTAAATAACACTATAGTTCGCGTCCGTTTACAATTTAAAATATACCAAATATGGTCGACCATATAGTAATTCAAATCGTTGGAAATATAGTAGGCTCTGAAGTTTTTATATAAATTTGAAATAGACCAATCACAGATACACCATTCCTATTTTTTTTTAATGAAATAAAATTTGTCACGCGGAACCCCTAAATTTTTTCGTGGAACCCCAGGGTTCCGCGGAACACACTTTGGGAACCACTGGTATCTGCTTAATCCATCTGCCACATTGTTTTCTTTACCTTTTATATAGTTAATTGCAAAATCATATTCATTAAGTTGTAATTTCCATCTTTGCAATCTCATATTATGCTCTTTAATATTATTTAGCCATACAAGTGGTTTGTGGTCTGTTAATATTTTGAAGTGTCTTCCATACAAATAAATTCTAAAATATTTTACCGACCAAACTATTGCAAGTAATGCTTTTTCAATAGTTGAATACCGCGTTTCATGATTATTTAGAGTACGTGAAGCGTAACATATAGGATGATTGCTTTGACTAAGTACTGCGCCGATTGCGTAATTTGACGCATCCGTTGTTAATACAAATTCTTTATTAAAATTTGGACTTTTAAGTACAGGGTCACTAATCAATAATATTTTTAGTTTATTAAAAGCATTAATATAGTCAACATCTAATATATTTATTTTAGTATTTTTCTTTAAATATTTAATTAAAGGGTATGCAACTTTGGCATAATCTTTGATAAATTTGCGGTAGTAACCCAACCCGTTATACCAAGAAATTGTTTAATTTCCTTAATAGTAGTTGGAAGTTTCATTTTTTGAATAGCTTCCACTTTTTTGGTGTCGGGTGTAATACCAGCATTAGTTATGGTATGACCTAAATAATTAGTTGATTCCGAAGCAAAACTGCACTTATCGGCTTGAATTTTTAAATTTGCTTCCCTTAATCGCTGTAGAATTTTTTTAATAGAAAGTAAATGTTCTTCTAAACTTGAAGAAAATATATGTATGTCGTCTAAGTATACGACACAAATTTTATTTATGTATTCCTTTAATACATTATTTATTAACCTTTGAAAAGTCGACGGTGCGTTTTTTAAACCGAAAGGCATGCGAATAAATTCGTAATGCCCATTAGCTGTAGAAAAGGCTGTTTTCATACGGTCTTCTGGTAAAACTTCAATTTGGTGAAAACCTTTCGCCAGATCTATTGTTGAAAAATATCTACATTTACCTAATTTATCGAATAACTCGTCGATATTTGGTAATGGGAATTTATCATCTACCGTTTGCTCGTTTAGCTTCCTATAATCGATAACGATCCGCCATTTTTGTTTTCCGGAATTGTCTATTTTTTTTGGTACAATCCATATTGGAGAATTATATGGACTGTTACTATGTTTTATAATTTTTTGTACAAGCATTTCTTTTATCTGCTTATCCACTTCTTTTCTGTGGATTTCTGGATACCGGTACAATTTGTTGTAAATTGCTTTATCACTTTTAGTTTTAATTTGATGTTTTATTTCGTTTGTAAAAGAAAGATTATCGCCTTCTTTGAAAAACAAATCTTTATACGATAATAACAGTGACTTTAATTTCTGTAAATCATTTTGATTTAAATTTTTAGAAAAATTTTCTAATGGAATATTATTATTTGATTCATTACTAAAAACATTTATTGAATCATCTATATAACAGTTGTTTGAATAGAGTTCTTCATCATTATTCAAATAAAAAGGTATTACCGCATTGCGTGTGCGTAGTAATCGCTCTTTAAAATCGATTATCGCATCTAAAGCAACCAGTATATTGTTTCCGATTATTCCATCAAATTTATCATGAAATTGATATTCTAAAAATTGTATATAAAAATCACTTTTTTCGTTGAATTCTTGGAATATTGGAAAACTATATTCTGTATTAATTTCAATATTTCTACCCAATACTTTAATTAATTTATTGGGAGAATTTATTTTCCATTTACTACTACAATTTTTAGGATTTATTATACTATTTTCCGCACCGCTGTCGATTATGAATTTTAAATCACGAATTTTATATTTTACTACTATATAGGGTAGTTTTTTTCGGCAGGTATTGGAAAATTTTGATGTATTTTTTTGTTTTCGTTTAGAGAAATTTCCATGGGTTCAACTTCGTTATTGCGTAACGCATTATTCCTTTGGAAATTTTGTCTAGAATTTCCACTTCTTGAAAAGTTACTAGACCTACGAGATTGTACACTAGCTACATTAGTTTTATTTTCATTATTTTGTTCACTTTGTACATTTGGTTGGCTATTACGTTTGTAATCAGCTGAATGATTTGTATTTCTATCATAATTATTATGATAATTGTTATTATTATGATAGTTGTTATTATTATGATAATTATAATTACGTTTAAAATTGTTGTTATTACTCGTATTAGATTTATATTTTTTATTTGTAAATGATAAATAACCAAACTGCGATAATAGTTCGTATGCATCATCTAATGTTGCAGGATTTCTGCATCCAATTAGATTTTTTGCTAAGTGTGGCAAGTTTTCTGTAAAATGTTTTAAAATTTGTCTATTATTTTCTACTACTTGTGCTGCTGAACCCTCTCCACTTAAAATTTTTGCATTATTTATTCTACAAAGTAAATTACTAACTTTTTGATAAAATAATTCGATCGTAGAGTCACATCTAGTCGATTTTAATTCGCCAATTAAATCTAATATTGGTGTTTTCTCACCATGGTTTTTAATTAATATTACTTTTAAACTTTCCCAAGATTCTACTGTCCCATTTTTTATAAGGCTTTGTCTTGCTTTCCCCACTATTTTATCAGTAATATAACCTAACACTATTACTTTAAGCTCGTTAGAAAGTGGTGTAACAAAAGGTATTATTGATTCTATTCTGCTAATAAAACCAGACAAACAATATTTATTACCGTCAAATGGTGTAATATAATTGATGTGTTTTGCAATATAATCAAGATTTTTTGTTGTTTCTTCATTCATTTTTATATAATTTTTATTTAATTTATTTTTTCAGATATGTATTATTTAGTTATTAATTTTAAATAATTTTTAAATACAATAATAATAACTCTCTTTTTCTTTTTTTAAAAAATTTCTTAAGTAAAATAAAATATTTGTTTTATTTTTATAATTTAATAAAAAATTGATTTATTTCATTTGTTTTTTCAGATATTATAGTTATTAATTTTTTAATATTTTTGTTTTTATTTTATAATAATAATAACACTTTTTATTTATAAAAAAAAATCTTAAGTACAATGAAATATTTATTTTATTTTTATAATTTAGAAAGAAATTGTTTATTTACCGCTGTTAATTTGTTCGTTGTTTCTCTTGTTGAAATTGTTGATTGTTGAGCAATGTTGAACTATTTTGTTGTAAAATGTTGATTCTTTATTTATATTATTTGCTGCAACTTTTATTAATTTTATTTATTTGATTTACTTCCAGGTTTTTCTTTTTTTTTATTTTTTATACACTTTTAATTGTTTTATTATAACTTGGTTATTTGTTAAAAAAAAATATTTTGACTGTAGTTTTTAAAAAATTCTATTTTTCCCTTTTTTTCTAAATAATTTCACAATAGTTACATATATCGTTTATTATTAGTAGGTTCCGACTGCGCCAGTTATATGTTCAGGGAAAATGAATAAAACACAGGTTTAATATTTAAACTTTATTGTAACTTTTAATTAAAAAAAACACAAGTTAAAATTATCAATTTAATTGTTCATTTATAAACTTAAAAATACTTAAGTAAAAAAACTATTTATTATAAAATGTATTTACTGAATCTACTTATTAACCGGAAGGAGAACAATTTAGAACTAAACTTCTTACTTAAAAACTATTCTTAATTTTGTGTTGATTAAAGTATGAAGTTTGCAATTTTAATTATTAAAGAAAGGTGAGCTTACATTTAGTCTGGGAATATACATAGTTTATTTTATTATTAACGAAAGGTGAGCTTTATGCGAATTTAGTTTATTTTATATTTTAAATGAAATCTATTTGATAAGAATATGAGAAGTGTGTGATCGTTAAAGTTATGTAAAATGTTGTGGGAGTAAAGTGTGGGAAACTATTTTATATAACAATATATTTATATTTATATTTACATTATATTTGTTCTGTATTCCCAATATTCTATATTACCAATACAAAACTATTTTACACGTTGAAAATCAAAATATAATACAAATTTCAATGATATTTCGAATAATATTTCAGTCCATGAAATGCCCAGTTTTTTTTGTTTGGAAATCCATAAATGGAAATGGCTATGGAAATGGAAATGGAAATGGAAACGGAAACGGTCAAGGATAGTAGAGACGGCCTGTTAAAGTAATAATATTTGCTCTTATGAGTTATTTCTCATTACAGTCAATAAATCTAAGAGGAATCCAAATCAAAAAGTTTTGATTGGAATTCCTTTTCAGTTTTTTGACTGAATTTCCTTCTTAAAAGGCAATTCAGTCAATAATTATTTTGACCCAGAAGCCTTTTTATTTTTGACTGAAATTCCTTTTTTTTTACTGAAATGTTTTTGACTGGTATTCCCTGATCCGTTTTTGACTGGAATTCCTTTTCAGTTTTTTGACTGAATTTCCTTCTTAAAAGGCAATTCAGTCAAAAATTATTTTGACCCAAATGCCTTCCTATATTTTTGACTGAAATTCCTTTTTTTTTTTACTGAAATGTTTTTGACTGTTTTTCCCTGAGCCGGTTTTGACTGGAATTCCTTTTCAGTTTTTTGACTGAATTTCCTTCTTAAAAGGCAATTCAGTCAAAAATTATTTTGACCCAGATGCCTTTTTATTTTTGACTGAAATTCCTTTTTTTTTTTTTACTGAAATGTGTTTAATTGGTTTTCCCGGAGCCGGAAATTCTGAGGAAATCAACAATAATGAAGAATATCAGGATTTTATTCTGGACAGGGAATCAAATCGAAATAACATAGTGGAATTTCATAATATTAATGAAAAGAAATATTTACCATTTATATCTATAAAAAATCCACCCTTGAAATTGTTAATTGATACCGGTTCAACTAAATCATTTCTTTCTCTGGAAATTGTCGAAAAATACTTTAAAAAATATAAAAAATACAATCCTTTTATTGTATCAACTTCTTTTGCTTCATCTAAACACGATTTTTCAATTTCAATAAAAGCTTTTAAAGAATTTAATGTTAATGAAAACTTTTATTGTTATAAATAATTTTATTGTTATAAATTTCATAATATAGAAAAGAATTTTATTGTTATAAATTTCATAATATATTTGATGGCTTATTAGGTACAGACATGTTAGAAAAATTGAAAGCACATATTTCATTCCCAAGAAGCCTACTCACAACAGCATATGTGGAAATTCCTATTAAAAAAATGGAAATCCTAAACTTTTATTACAAAAATTAATTCCAAGTAAAACCATTTCTAAAATCAAAATACCAGTTACTATTAAATCCGGTGATATTATTGTTCCACAACAAAATATACAAAATTGTATTATACCCGAAATTATAACTATATACAGCAGAAAATGGATGGGCTATTGTGGAAATTCATAATAATTTATTAATAGATATAGATATTACAATTATATATCCTATAAAAGTAACTCTAATTGATAATAATTTCGAATATTATCATATAGATATTCCAGAAACAGATAATTATAATAACCCACATGATATTGCAAATTTAATAAGAACAATATTATTTCTCTTTGTAGAAAATATTCTGATATATTTCATTTAGATGAAAATAATTTAACATTTGCAAATCAAATTAAACACAAAATTCAAACTCATGACGAAATACCTGTTCACCAGAAAAATTATCGTTATCCTTTTATCCACAAACCTGAAGTTAATTCTCAAATACAAAAAATGTTAAAACAAGGTATAATAAGACCGAGTAGTTCACCTTGGTCCTCTCCTATTTGGGTAGTTCCTAAAAAACCAGATGCTTTTGAAAAGAAAAAGTGGCGCATTGTAATAGATTACCGTAAATTAAACGAAAAAACAATTGATGATAGATACCCTATCCCTAATATTACAGATGTTCTTGATAAATTAGGCAAATGCAATTATTTTTCTACCCTAGATCTTGCTAGTGGCTTTCAATCAAATTGAAATGCAAAAAGAAGATATACAAAAAACAGCATTTGATGTTGAAAACGGTCATTATGAATTTTTAAGAATGCCCTTTGGTCTTAAAAATGCACCAGCTACCTTTCAAAGAGTAATGGATAATATATTAAGAGGATTACAAAATAAAATATGTTTAGTTTATTTAGATTCAACTCGATAAATCTGACTTTTTAAAAAAAGAAACAGCATATTTAGGACACGTTATTACAACAAATGGAATTAAACCAAATCCCGATAAAATAGAATGTATCAAAAAATTTCCAATTCCAAAAACTACTAAAGAAATAAAAAGTTTTTTAGGTCTCTTAGGTTATTATAGAAAGTTTATTCCTGATTTTGCTAAAATTACTAAACCCATATGACTAGTTGTTTAAAAAAAGGAGTCAAAATATATTTTAACCCACAATATATTCAATGTTTTGAAACATGCAAAGAACTCTTATCGAATGAACCAATTCTCCAATATCCTGATTTTTCTGAAAAATTCAATTTAACAACTGATGCAAGTCAATTTGCTATTGGCGCGGCGTTGTCACAAGGACCAATAGGTTCTGATAAACCAATTGCGTATGCTTCTAGAACTCTTAATCAAGCAGAACAAAATTATAGTACAATAGAAAGAGAACTCTTAGCAATTGTATGGGCGACTAAATATTTTCGTCCATATTTATATGGTCAAAAATTTACCATTTACACAAATCATAAACCTTTGCATTGGTTATTTTCTATTAAAGATCCAAATGCAAGATTAACTAGATGGAGACTTAAACTTGATGAATTCGATTATACAATAATATATAAAAAAGGAACATTAAATAGTAATGCAGTTGTATTATAACGTATTAAAATAAATGAAGTCAATGTGAATACAGTTGATAATATTGGTCAAACTAACGATAATGAATCCATAATAGGTAATATAAATGAAGATCCGAATATAAATGACGTAGAAGATTATGAAACAGTACATACTAGTCTAGAAAATCCAATATTAGAAATTCCAATATCAGAAACTCCAATAAATTATTTCAAAAATCAACTTATTTTTAAAATAGTATTTTATAATCCAAAACCACCAAAAATAATTCGACTTTTTGGAGATCGAATTAGAACTACTATTGAAATTTCTACAAATAATTTTTGAATCCGAAATCATAGCAATTTTCAAAGAATTTTCCGTAACAAACAAAAAAGATGCATTTCAAATTGATAAATTTGAATTTTATCCAAGATTTTGTCGAATACTACAAGAAACTTTTAAAAATTAACTCTTAAACTTATTAATTGCAATAAAATGTTAGAAGACATAAAAACAGATGAGCAAAGAAATCAAATTATAGATTTATGCCATAAATTCAAAACTAATCACCGTGGAATTACAGAAACCGAAGCTGAAATAAAAACTAAATATTATTGGCCTAATATTAGAAGCAATGTAACTACCTATATAAATAATTGCGAATTATGCCAACGAATGAAGTATGATAGACATCCACCACAACAAAAATTTGAGTTAACACCAACACCCTCGAAACCATTTGAAATTATTCATGCTGATATATTTACAATAAAAAATCAGAAATTTTTAACCTTAATTGACACATTTTCCAAATGTGCTCAAGCATATCCTTTAACTGCGATAACAGCAATTCATATAACAAAAGCATTTATCATTTTTATGAGTCATCACGGTACTCCAAAATTATTAATTCTTGATAATGGAACAGAATTAAAAAACAATTTAATTCAAGAATTTGCTCAATTACACAAAATTCAAATTTATTATATAACCCCATTAAATCCTAATTCAAATAGTCCAATCGAAAGATTTCGATTAAGGTTAAAAATATAAGAATATTATCAGAAACCAGAAAAGAATTGAATATAATTGATCAAATGCCCTATGCAATTTTAGGATATAATCATTCTATACGTTCAGTAACAAAACATAGACCCATAGATATAATCAATGGACACTTAGATTTAAATAATCCATTTAATATAGATATCAATCAACTTCTTTATAGTAATTATATAATAGAACATAAAAAATCCACAACAGAAATTTATAATAAGATAAATTAAACAATATAGAAAACGCAATAGCATTTTCAAGATTGAAAATAATGCATAATAGTGTATTAAAAATTGAAGATTTAGAGTATATGATAGAAAAACTAATGAAACATTATTATATTAAAGAATTATTTTTTGGAAATAATACAGAAAAAATTCATAATTATTACAATATTATTGATCTTGATTATTATTATTCGGAAAAAAGAATTGTTTTCATAATACACTTTCCAATTGTATATTCCGAAACATTTTCCTATTATTCGTTATATCCTATTCCTACTAAAAACAATACAATCCTAATTCCTAATAATCATTATTTAATAGTGGGAAATGAGAATTATCAGTACGAAGACCATAGTTGCAGAAAAATTTATGAAACATATTATTGCACTGATGAATTTCAATTAAATAAAATTAAAACAAAAGATTGCATACATGAGATTCTACAATTACAAAATAACAAATTATCTATTTGTAAGCAAATTCCTGTAATAATAAAAAATAATATAATTGAACAAATAAATGCAGAATATTACATAACTATTTTTCCTAATGAAACAAAAATAAAATTAAATTGTGAAAAGACTGATTTCACTTCATTAAAAGGTGTTTTCATAATTCAAATACCAACAAATTGCAGTTTTGAGACAGCAAATAAAATTTATAGTAATAATGAAGATATTTTAATTAGTCAACCATTACTGTTACCGGATGTAATTGTTCCAGAAATTAAAGAAGAAATACCAAATTTAATATTAAATAATACATCATTACTTGAAAAGAACAAGAAAGAATCCGTTTGGAAACTCTAAAACATGTTCCTAATATATATTATACAACTTGGATCAACTATGCAATTATTTCATTCATAATTGTTATTATAATTACAATAATATTAAAAAGATTATTTAATAAAAGAGAAACTTTCGAAATACATACAAATAATAATAGCCCTGTTTTTTTGTAGACGGGTATATTGTATTGCAAAATTTTTGCAAAAAAACGATCCTCTGAACATAGGAGGCACAGTTGAATACACAGTTGAATTTACCAGCTGATAATTTTTTTTTAAATCACATTAACTTTGAGTTTTATAAACGTAAAAAAAAATCATTAAATGTCATTAAAAAATATAAAACTAGCTTTTTTTCTTTAATAAATTGCTATTTTTTAATGTAAAAAAAACATAGGCTATGGCTATGCCTTTTTTGTCCAATGTATTTGAAATAAATGAAATGAAATGAAATGGAATATTGACAACAGAGCCATCTACATGTCATATTATTAACTCTTTATCAATTACAATTCATTTGCGATACATAAATAACTACTGTAATTGTTTTCAATGTAAACTTTTGCAATACAACATACCCGTCTACAAAAAAACAGGGCTAATAGTACACCTGAAGCATTGACTAATAATAATATATAGACTTATAAAGTAGAACAAAAAAAATTTCCACTTTCTGATTTGACTTTCCTAATCTAATGTAAAAACTCAACGTTCAACGTGCGTTTTTTGTTATATATTTTCGTTAGATTAGGAAAGGAAATATTTATGAATGACTAATGTGAGAGCATGCGTGAGAGGATAATTTTTTTTATATTGAAAAAACGGATTTTTTTTTGTTTTCGCATATATGATTGAATTGTATAATCTTATATGAATAGTTTTGTTGGTATTCGTACAATTGAAAATTTTCTAATTCATAAATAAATTCTAATTTTAAATTTTTAGCAAAAAGAAAATAGTTTCTTCTACATTGTAAGAATATAGTACAGGCGTTTGGGTATTTTTGGTAATATCGATTAAAAAATATATTGCATATTTGATGATTATACAAGATATTCAATAAATTAATAATATTTTCTGATTATACAATATTATATTCATAATATTTAACATTATATTTTAAAATTTGGTTAGATTTAATTTAATTTAATTTGAAAAAAGTTGAATTGAAATTGAAAATTTATTAATTCAATTAAGAAAAGATAAAAATACATATTTCTAAACATGTTTTATTCCTTTTAAAAAACTTGTAATTTATTCTTAAATGTATTCCATGCATTTTTTAATCAATCATTCATAAATATTTCCTTTCCTAATCTAACGAAAATATATAACAAAAAACGCATGTTGAACGTTGAGTTTTTACATTAGATTAGGAAAGTCAAATCAGAAAGTGGAAATTTTTTTTGTTCTACTTTAAAAGTCTATACATTATTATTAGTCAATGCCTGAAGTAAGAGAATTACCTGAAAAAGAAGAAACATGACATTTAACATTTGATGAATAATCTTAATTCACCATATATGGGTCTTTCTAAGAACGGAGGAATTATATTCATGAAATGAATATAGATATGTACATACAGGCCATAACAGAGGGTGGGCCATGAGGGCCATTTTGCTCAGGCCCCGAGTTGTGAAAGGGCCTCTATTTATTTCCTAATGTGGTCACAGTAGGTGCGGAAAAAAAATTTTAACGTATAGGCCAATTGCATAAAAAAGAATATTTAATTTTCAATTATTAAAAATTTAACTATATTTCCTATTCAGTACAGTTCTAATTTTCCTATTGAGTATAGCTTTTGGTTCCGTACTATAAATTTTAGTGATTATAAAATTAGTGTTTTTTTATTGTTTAGTGATATTTGTAATCTGTAAGTTTAAATGGAGTTAATATTAAAAATAGTTCTATTTAATTCATAAGTAATTAATTTTAGGAATATAATGAAAAGTACATATCGGAGTGGCGCAAGCAAGAGACGACAGAAAAAAGAACAAGAAAAAGCCAAGCAAAGTCTGCCACGATTAACGAAATTCTTTAATAAAAAAAACATCACTGAACAGATTATCAATCAAACAGTCAATCCTGAAAATGAAACTACTCATGCTATTTCACAAATGGCAAATGTTATTGCTGATGTTGATGCTCAAATTTCGGTGGTTGAAAATATAACTTCAGAACAAATAGAAGATTCTTTGTCACCATTACAGATAATTGTTGATGATGCAAACATGGAAGAAAATTACGTGTCATCTAATCTGCCCAATATTCAAGGAATTGAAGCAACAACTTCAATACCTGTTTTCAACGATGACGTCGCCTTACTTAACAAGAAAAATATAATGCAAATGGAAGATTTTTTGAAAATTGAACATTTTAAAATACCTGAAAACATCCCAAATGATGCTGAAAACAATAAATTTCCATATCGTCTGACGAAGAAGGTTTTAGCGAATGGAGAAATTTGCAACAGAGATTGGCTATGTTGGAGCAATTAAAAAAAGTCATTATTTTGTTTTCCCTGCTTCCTACAGGATACGAAATTTGATGCATCAGTTCTCGGTAGCCAATCAGGATGGGATATTTTAAGAGGATGGAGGAAATTGAAAGATCGCGTACCCGCTCATGAAAATTCAATTATTCATAAAAAAAATTATGTCCATTGGAAATCAGCAAGTAGATCTGCATTATTAAAGTCCTCATTAGGATCATATCTACTAAAACAACTAAACTGTGAGGCAAGTAATTGGCAGAAAGTTCTTCATAGAATTTTGGATGTTATATTTTTCCTAAGTGAGCGTGGTTTGGTATTATTTGGTTCTAATGAGAATATTGGAAATTCGCGGAATGGAAACTTTTTAGGTATCATAGAATTGCTCAGTAAGTATGATCCAGTTTTATACGAACATGTAAAAAGTGTTCGTGAGTCACAAGACAAGCACAAACGTCTTCAAGTTCATTATTTATCATCAAGAATTCAAAATGAATTCATTCAGATTTGTGGAAAATTTGTGCAAAGAAAAATTATTGAAGAAATTCTTGATTCTAAATATTTTTCCATTATTGTGGATGCGACACCAGACTGCTCACAAGAACATACGTGTCTTGTAATTCGTTACGTAAAAATAATAAATAATGCATCGTATTCAATTGAGGAAAGATTTATTACATTTGATTCATTTACACAAAAAAAAGGAATCGAAATCGCTACACGAATTATTGAAATTCTTGAAAATTTTGGCCTTGATTTTAATTTATGCTTTGGGCAAGCATATGATAATGGTGCTAATATGGCAGGACAGTATAACGGTGTGCAAGCAGTGCTGCTTGAGCGTAATCCGAATTGCATTTTTTCCAGCTGTGGAAATCATACTCTTAATCTTGTTGGAGTTGACTCTGCTGAATCATGTAAAGAAGCAGTTACATATTTTGGGAGAATTCAACAGATGTATAATTTTTTTAGCAGCAGTCCTAGAAAGTGGGAGATTTTAAAGAAATATTTAGCTGTGACTTCATACAATATCAAAGACAAGATGGTCTGCTCGAATTGATGCTGTTAAACCAATTTACAATAATCAGTCAAATATTCTGGCTGCTTTAGAGGAGTGTAAGTCACTAAACCTTCCACCGCACGCACGTACCGAACTTCAGTAAATTTTTCAATATTTTGATATTGTGTTGACAACAATATGGCTTGAAATATTAACGTTATTGCAACAAACTAATTTAATTATTGAAGCACGCAATGCAACACTTGACGTCGAAATGGAAAATATTAACAATCTTATTGCAAGGATGAAGATAATGCGTGAAGAGTGGGGCAGATTACTCTTAAATTCAAAAGAGATTGCCGTACTTTTCAAAATTTCAACTGATTTTCAATTAACTCGTCATATTAGGCCACAGTTTGATGCTGAAGAACATTATAGAGTTAATGTTTTTATATACATTATTGATTCGGTTATTTCAGGCTTGACACGTCGCTTTGAATCTTTACGAAAATTTGCCAGACTTTTGGATTCCTTTGGACTTTTCAAACTTCATCAGATGAGGAAATAAAATCGAGAGCAAAAAATATGCACTTAAAATATCCAAAGGAAATTTCAAATGAAATATGTGATGAAATGATATTTTTAAAAAATATTTTTGAAGTAAACTTTGATATAGAATCATATGTAAGAAAACATATGTAAGAGAAAAAGGGACAACTCTAGTCTTTAAAAATATTTATGGAAAATTTTATGGTAAAGATTTTGACATAAATGTTTCAACATAACCAAGAAAAATTTAATTAAATAGAAATTTTCTTATTTTTTTTTAACAAATTTTCTCCAGTTATTTTTTTTAGAATATTCAATACATTCAGTAGGCAATGATATTAAAAGAATTTTCAAAAAAACAAAAAATAACAGATTTATTTTTTACATTGATATCTTTTTTTTTTTGGCATTCACATCTTTTTATAGGAAAAGATGAAATGCGACATCTTTTCCTATAAAAAGACGCCAATGTCAAAATATTTGCTATAAAAAGATGCCAATGTCGAAATATTGACTATAAAAAGACGTGAATGTCAAATTTTGCAGATGTGTTTCTCTCTCTATTAAACAACAGGAAAATATGAATTTTGTATCTCGTTCTGGTCGACATCTGCAAATTCACAGTAATGAAAATTGAACTTCATGGTAATGAAAATCAGCCTTTATTAAAACATATTTTCGTTCTAAAATGAGAAAAAACAGAATATCTAATTTAAATAAATATAATAATAATTGATAGTGTTTTTTTTTTAAATTCAATTATTATATTTATTAATCTTATAATTGAAATAATCATTTGATTTAAATTTTAAATTTTAAATATATGACTGTTAATGTAAGGTTTAGAGACAATGGCGAAACTTATATTTTTTAGGCAAAATAGAACGAGATAGCATGATAAAATTCGCCTAACGAAAGAATGAAACAAAAACATAATTTTGGTTTGGGAATTTATAGCATCTAGTTGGCATTCAAAAAAATTATAGGAACTTTTTGATATTCCTTAAAAATATTGCTTCACAATGTAAATAATTTATTTGAAAAAAAAAACAATAATTCACCCATTTTTTACCTAAGGCTTAGTACTCAGTTCAAAAAATGTATGTAGAAAATTTTATATAGAAAATTTTACCAGGGGCAAAATTTTTTTCTTAACTTTTGCTTTGGTACGAATGCGAATTATGACACAAGACGTCGGCTCTCGTCTTGTGCCATAATTGGACGGCCAAAAAATGAGATTTTATAGAAAAACTATAGATGGCGTGAATATTATATATAAGGCACCTAAAGCTTAGTACTCAGTTCAAAAAATGTATGTAGAAAATTTTATATAGAAAATTTTACCAGGGGCAAAATTTTTTTCTTAAATTTTGCTTTGGTACGAATTCGAATTATGGCACAAGACGACGGCTCTCGTCTTGTGCCATAATTGGACGTCCAAAAAATGAGATTTTATAGAAAAACTATAGATGGCGTGAATATTATATATATACAAAATTATATTTTGTCAAATTTATTTTTTTATTTTAAAGCTACATATTTTAAATTTAAATTAAATTTCGAAAATTGGACGTCCAAAAAAATTTCTGGACGATATTGCTGTCTCTACCGCACTTATACATAAATATATATCTCCATCCTTTAAAAAAATTCGCCTCTAAGATTTTTTTAATATATTCTATATATTTATAACAGTGATTTATTCTGTTTATCTTAAACAAAAATTATACAAATTATAATACTAAAGTCACTAATGAAATTCCGTTTTATAACATATAATTATATAATAACGTTGGTGGTAATATCAATGATCAGGGAGTCTACTATGAAAAAATGCGCGCGCCGCGCCTATCCAATATCGAATTTTGCTACTATATGAAATAAAAATATTCGACGCCTGTCGAATGATCCGCCTTACCATGAACGTTAAATTGCCGCGCCTGCGCATTTTATGAGCGATCGAATATTTATATTCGACAGCAAAATTGATGACGGATATTTTGAAACGGAATTAATATGTAAAAAAATCACTAAATTTGCATCAATAAGATGTATTTTTTATTTAATTTTATTTTTATTAAATAAATTTATTTTATTTTAACAAACGTCTTTATACAAGGTTATACGAAATAGAAAATTAGAATTATTAGTGGAGTTTTTAATAAAAAATGACGGCATTGCTAAAGATTTATTAAATGCTCCTCAATATAAGGCAAAATGTAATAATTTGTGGTTGGAAATTTCAAATACATTAAATAGTAATGGTCCTCCAGCAAGAAATGTAGATAGTTGGAAAAGGGTAAATTAAAAATATGGTTTTTAAAAAAAATTTTTTTTTAAAACATGTCTTATTTTAGATTTGGCGAGATTACAAATACCAAATTCGGTGTAAACTTGCACACAACAAAAAATGTATCAGCGGTACTGGTGATGGTCCTAATAGAATAAAGAGTTTTACTCCGATGGAAGAACAAATTATTGAGTTATTAGATTTGAATTCAGCAATTAATGGTTTTTCAGCCAAAACATTCGGAATTTCAAATCCAATAACTGATAATTACACTTCCATCGGTCCTATCAGTGTATCACCACCAATGTCAAGCAATTCAATAGAAACTGAAATTTTAATAGCTGCAAATGACATGGATATGGGCATGGACGAAGAACAACTATCCAATAATAATGTACCAGAGATTAATATTGCTATTACTAGTTCAGTTCCTAATGAAATTTCCGCTGATCAGATCCACTGATTAATAATAGAAGAACAACAAAAAGAACTAGTCAGTTGGATTTGTTAAAAAGACAAATAAAATCACAAGAAAATTTTCATAAGGAAACTTTAAAATTTTATAAAGAAAATAAGTCCTATAAAAGAGAAAAATTAAAAATATTAAAAGACATAAGGAAATTAAAAGAAAAAAAAATGATTAAAGAAGATTTTGAGGATAGGAAAAAACATACTTGAAAAGACAAAGTTATTAAAACAAAAAATGTTACTGAAAGAGCAATTATTAAAGTTAAAAATAACAGAAATAGCAGTGGCGGACCGTGATCAAAAATTCTGGGTGGGCTAAAGGAAAAAGTTTTGTTATGAAAAGCAAAGATTTGAGGTTATTAAATATACAACCTTTTGAATTTTTCGTTTTAGTGAGTTAATCACATTGGCATCTAAGCTAATCATTAGTGAGTTAATCACATTGGCATCTAAATGCTTTTCATTTTCTTTACAATAAAAAAAATCATTATGCGTATGCACACAAGAAAAATAAATCACATATGTATTATACCATTTACACGAAAAAAATTAGCCACATGCAAAAAAATCGAGCGAAATCAACGAAAATCATGGCACACTCCGTACATATTTGAATAGTTATATTTGTATGCAATTGTATTGAGTTTTATCAAGTTAGAAGAAAATTATTCTTACTTTCTGAAATTTATGATCCCCTGGTATTAAATTTGAAATTTTTGTTCGAATGTGTGCTATAATTAAATAATTTTTGTGGAAATTTAAGTTGAGCTATAAAATTATTGCTGTGGGCAGCGATTTTCTAGCCCATGATGATATATTTCTTCTTTTTTTTAAAGAAATATATTTCTTACAAAATAAATATTTCATGCAAATTTTTAGTAATAAGAATTATTCGTTCTAGGGGCTGCGATTTTCTTGCCCTCGATGATATATTTCTCTTTTTTTTTAATGAAAAATATTTATATAACGAAATAAATATTTCATGCAAATTTTCAGTAAAGGAATATTTCTTCTATGCAGAGATATTTTCTATCCCATGATATATTTTTATTCGTATACCTACTTAATATATATTTTTTAATAGAAAAGTAATTTCATATAAGAGAAGGAAATAAATAACTCAACTCAACTCAATAGTGTTCATTATAAAATATGTGCGCCTGGTATTTTGGTTTAAATAATTTAAAAATTGGTATAAAAATTATTATTTTCTTCTTATGGACAGAAATTTGCTTCCTCATATAATGGAAATTTGCTAATAATTTTCTTCCATAGAAATAATTAAATTGTGAAAATCATATAGCAATTACAAATACATATTTCGCATTTCTATGAGGATGAGGAACACGTGGTCTTCGTGGGCTAGTTTAAATTATCCCAGCCTGATCCATACAAAATTCAACACATACGCAAAATTGTTTTGTATAAAATTAGTATAATAAGGTGGGCAAATTTCAATTAGCCCCTGAAGTAAAGAGAAAAGAGTAGTTGTATTTTTATAATGAAAAAGATATGTAGTGTTAGTATAATATATTTGTATTTTAGCGTTCATATTCATATTTAGATTTAGATTATATTTTTATATACATATACATATTATATTTCGCAGCGGTGGGGTGGTGTACGAATTTTGATGGAAAAAATTATATACACGTATATTATATGACATAAAAAAAGGAGAAATTTAGAAAAAAAATTTGAATTTTTTTTGCTCATTTTTATAATATATTTTAAATGAATATTTTGTAGAATTATCCTGTAAATTCAGGTTGGGCTTAGCCCACCCTGCCCAATATGACGAGCCGCCGCTGAGAAATAGAAACTCAGTTAAGCGATAATTGAGTTTTTTGTTATTTGTATATTTATGTTACTTGTAACTTTAATAAAAAATATAATAATTATATAATAAAATTTAATAAGGTTAGTGATTTTACCTGCTTATAATAGTGTCGAAAATAATTCATTAAATTTTATATTTAAATTTTTTTTAATAATCGAAAATTTCAAAAAATGATATAAAATATCGTCTCTGTGATATAGATACATATATATATATTCTCATATTTAAATATGTGCTCCTAAATAATTATACAATAAAATATCGTCTCTGTGATATTCATATATATTCTCATATTTAAATATAATAAGTTCATAAATAATTATACAAATATGTTCTTATATAATGATAAATAATATCTTAATTTATTTAATTTAAATATTTATATCAATTATTTAATTTATAAATTTTTTTTATTTTATCTGTTAATGGCAGTTTCGTTGAAAATTGATTTAATTTTATATTTAAGTTCTTTTTAATAATTTAAAATTTCATTAAATGATATAAAATATCTTCTGTGTGATATATAAGTTAATTTTATTGTTGATAAATTTAATAAAAAAAACAAATTTATTTTTATTACAAGTGGATTGTTCCACATTTATTGAAATCAAAATTAAGACTAAAAAAATTAATGCTTAAAACTAATTACAATAGCTCTTACTTAAATAAATTCTACTTGCACACGCCGCAACGTCAGCATAAAATATTAGAGGTAAATTTAATTCATATAATTATTTTGTGGGAATTTATGATTTATGAATTTCGCATATTATCATCATCCGGTGTAATATTACTTAAATATTTAAAATTTAATAAATTAAATATTACGCGTGTTAACTCTTCCACCTTTAAATGCCAATGTCCTCATTTGCAAACTTTTTAAAATTGATTACATTTCGTAGAATTTTCGTCTGGCCGCTATTTTTGGAGGCATTATTTTTGATAGAAAATTTCCTGATAAATTTTCTTCTGAAGAGGTAACTATTTCTTGAACAACTATTTTTTCTTTAGGTTGAATTATGTTTGGAGATGATGATTCTAGTTTGTTATCATTATTAATTTTATTATCAGTTGATTGAATTATTATTTTATTATTATTTATTCTTTTAATTTTAAATAGTATAAAAATAATTAATATAGTAAGTAATGTTCCAAATAAACCATAATTTATTATTTGATACGTTGTTTTTTCTGTATGAAGCAGATCAGTTCGGACTGTATTATTAATTTGAAGTTCTTTAACTATTTCTAATGATAAAATTTCTTGATATTGTTTTTCTTGTGGAGTCGGTTGTAAAATAGCAGGTAGAACATGAAGTGTTGATACCTCTTTTGAAACAAATAATTTGTTATTAACATTAATGGTAGTGTTATGAAATTTTATTAGAAACACTCCATTGAGATGGTGTGAAACATTTTCAATTTTTATTTTGCCGGTATATTGATTAAGTAATAAAATTCCTTCTGATATTTCTTCTATAAGGCTTTTTAAAAGATTTGGAAAGATTTGGAATACAAGTAGAATTACTAATATCAATTAAATTACTTGGTTTACAAATTGACAAATAATTAAAAGTTTTACATTCATTCTTAATAGAAAACATTTTTTCATTATCTTTTAAAATATTATTATAAAGTATTTCGTTTATTACATTTTTTCTTTTAACTGGTTTAATTAACAATTTTTCGTAAATTTTTTCTGTTGTTATTGGAATATTAACAATATAAAATAAAATAGAACTATTTGTTATAATTTTAATGTCAGCAAAATCTAAAGCTTCTTCTGGTGTAGAGTAAGGAAGTTTTTCTTTATCTAAAACATCAGTTGCAAGTTTTATTTCTGATTTTGTTAAAAGCATAGTATTTATAATTCCTGATTTAGCACAATGAATGGCATGTCTAATATTAATTAATTCTTCTTTTATTAATTTTAATTTATATTGAATACTTAAAGCTAATTGATCAATAAATTTATCTTCTTTATTTATTAAACTTAAAATTTCATTTGTTACTCTCGTTATATTATTTATTTATTCTTTCATTATTTAATTGATTGATTATTACTTGCTTATTATTATTTTGTAAAACATTATTTATTTTGTCTTTTATAATTTCATAATCTTCGTGATCTGGATTTCCTGTAATCCATTTCCATGTAGTACCGATAAAATTGAATGATCTTTTATTTCTATGTGGTATAAAATTATCTAACATTTCTTGGATTTGATTAAACTCATAATTTATATAAGACAATAAAGGGTGTTTAGAAATATTTTGAAGTATTGGATTTGTTTCAGTTATGAAATTTTGATACCTTTCTAATTCAACAATATGAATTAATTTAAAATTTCCTTCTTGAATTCTACCTTGACCTCTAGCTATTGCAATTATATGGGAGTTTGAATAGTCTAAAATTTGGACGTCATTGATAACAGTGTGAATCGCAAATCTGAAAAATGAGAGAAAAAATATTTTTCAGTTCCTAATATTACTTTTATGAATTGTTTTTCCAGTTTTTGTTATGATTACTGTATTTTTGTTTTCTTTAACTATTTCTTTTTTAAACCTAACTGTAAGCTTAGATCCTATGCGTTTATTATGTTTAACGTAAATTATTTGACCAGGTTGACACGTTTTAATTGGTTTTCTTTTCTTATTATGATATTCAATGTCATTTTTTTGTTTTTGCTTTAATTTTTCTACATTATTTAAACGATTTTTTTCAAAATCTTCTGGTTTTACATTTGGGTTTCTACCATAAAATAATTCAACAGGTTTTTTTCCTGTGGTAGAATGAATTGTGAAATTGTATTCATTAATAGATCGTTCAAGGAGTTCTTGAAACGTACGAGATATTTGTTCAGATTTCAAACATCTCATAATTTCTGACAAGGTAGAATGAAAGCGTTCTATTTGTCCGTTGATTTCACTTTTATATGGAGGTGCTTTATAAATTTGTATTTTCAATTCATCTTCCATCATAGATGTTATGGAAGCAGAATTTAATGATTTTTCATTATCAATAACTACATATTCGGGAATACAAAAGAAAAATAATAAGTCTCTTAGAGGTCGCTTGATATCCTCAATTGATCTAGAATTAATTAGTTTAGCCTGAGCGAATTAAGTGAATTTATCAATAGCTGTTAAAACTAGTTTACCTTCTGTTGAATAAATGTCGATGTGAATAATGTGACCTGGATAAGTTGGAATAGGAGTAGGACTAAGAATTGGATTGTTGGGATGTCTTTCATATTTATTTTCTTTACAAACTGTGCAATTTTTTACTAGATAATTTATTTTTTTATTAATTTTAGGGAAATAATATTTTTCTAAAATTTGAAGCCTATTTTCCAGCGGATTGCGATGAGCTCTACGATGTGTGCTCAATATTATTTCATCTTGTTAATTTTCATTGTTTATATCTTTAACCATTAATTGAGTAAATCTAATTCGATAGTTTCTAAGATGTATTGGATAGATTTCTTGAATTTTTCCCATAATAGGTTCTTCTGTCATTAAACCGTTAATGGTAGAAGAGTTGAGATATTTTTTGAAAATATTTATTATGTCTGTTTCTAAATATTGCGGTTGAACTATTATGTGCCTACTATAATTTGGAAAAACGTTTTCTAATTGATAACTAATTTCATCTCCTTTTTTTAAAATTAATTGATTACGAAAGACATTAATTGGGGATTCTGTTGAAGGAATTAAATTGTGTGATGAACTTTCATCACTATGTTGAGTCATAGTTGAATTTATTGAAGTATTGGGTGAGATTCTGGATAAAGAATCGGCTACAACGTTTGTTCTTCCTGGCTTATATTTCAATTCATAATTGTATTCTTCTAGAATGGATTTCCAACGTTTCATTTTACTGTTGGTGTTTTTATTACTAAGTGCATATGTGAGAGGTTGGTGATCTGTGAAGATATTGACTTTTCTTGATCCGTATAGGAAATTTCTGAGGGAGTTTAAAGCCCAAATTATTGCAAGCATTTCTTTTTCATTGGTTGCGTATGATTCTTCTGTTTTATTTAAAGTTCTAGATAAAAATGTTATTGGTCTATTTTTTTGGGACAAAACTGCGACTATGGCGTAGTCTGAAGCATCAGTTGTTAGCTCAAAATCAGCTTCAAAGTTAGGATGTGAAAGAACTACTTCTTTAGAAACCAATATATTTTTAATTTTCCTAAAGGCTTCTTCATTTAGTTAGATTAATAATTATAATATAGCTTCTTCATTTAGTTAGATTAATAATTTTGTTTTTTGAAATATTTTTGGACACGCGTCCATCTTCCCCTCTTAAAAGGGATGTCAGGGGTTTTGCTAATTTTGCGTAGTCCTGAATGAAACGACGATAATATCCTGACATTCCGAGGAACGATCTCAAATCTTTGGGGGTTTTGGGGATAGCTAACTCGACTATTGTTTGAACTTTTTTAGGATTGGTTTTAATTCCATCCTTTGAAATAATGAAACCTAGAAATTCTACATCGTTTTGGAGAAACTCACATTTATCTAATTGAACTTTCATGTTTGCTGCCTCTAGAGTTTTAAAAACTTTTTCAAGATTAATAAAGTGTTCATTTAAATCTCTACCAAATATGTATTATAATATCGTCTATATAGACATAACATCTTTTTCCTATGTGTTCTCTAAGAATATCATCTAGAGTACGTTGGAATATAGAGGGAGCGTTTTTCAGTCCAAACGGTAAACGTGTAAACTCGTATTTTCCGTTATTAACTGAAAATGCTGTTTTTTCAATATCGGATTCTTTTAGTGGTATTTGATGAAAGCCACTTTTTAGATCTATTATTGTAAAATATTTATTTTTGCCTAAATTTGATAAAACTTCATTAATTTCGGGAATATGGTATCTATCAGGAATTGTGACAGAATTTAATTTACGGTAATCGATGACCATTCTGTACTTTTTTTCTCCTGATGCGTCAACCTTTTTGGGTACAATCCATATAGGTGAATTATATGGTGATTTTGATGGTCTAATAATACCATCTTCAAGCAATTCATTTACTTGTTTTTCAACTTCGCCTTTTAAACACATTGGATAGGGATAGGATTTGGAATAAACAGGATCATTAGTGGAAGTTCGGATTTCTCCTTTGACTATGGAAGTATAAGTTAATTTTTCATCGGGGGCTGAGAACAAGTTAGGATATTTTTTTAGTATTAAATTCAAATTTTCTTTTTGCTCTGAATTCATATGAGATGTTCTGATATTCATATTATTGACAGATTCAGAAATTTGCTGTTTTAATTCAATAATAATATTAGGTTCAATTGTTAAATAGCTTTCTTTTGTATGAATTATAGCACCTAATTCTTTCAGAGTATCATTAGCAATAATACCATCAAAAGAAATAAGACTAGGTAAAATAAAAAATTTTAATTTTGGAAATTTGGAACCGAATAATTCTACTAAGGCATGATGTGTAATTTTGATATTACCTCCTACAGAGTTTACATGAAAGGATTTTTCGTTTAGAATAGGATTTTTAATGTAACGGGGTTTGATATAATTTTTATTTGAACCTGTGTCAATTAGAAATTTTAATTTTTCACCGCTCTTCGCTAAGTGTTCAATGTAAGGTAACGAAGAGCTATTTAATCTAAAAAATAAATATCATCTAATTTTTCTGATTCTTCAAAATTTGAATTATTTTGAGAATCAATATAATTTACTAATGTTTGATCGAATTTTTGATCTTCATTTATTATTTCTTGTTCATATGGAATAAATTCGTTTTCTGTATTATTTTGTTCATCTTCGATTTCTTCTGTATTAAAAATTCTTTGAAATTTATTAGGCTGGTGCATTTGGTTTGAAGATGCTCTTTTATCTGCAAATTGATTTCTTAATTGTGGTCTATTTTGATAATTAATGTTTCGAGTACGTATTGAAGGATCAATTTCCATAGGTTCAGGTCTAGGATACGGTTTTGGAGGAATTGGAAGAGGGTTGTTATTATTTGGATATTGCTGCAACTGTTGTGGACGAGGGAATTGTCTTGAAAAATTAGGGAAAGTAGATCCGCGATAGTTGCCAACAAGTTCAGGATAGAAACTTTTACGCATCGGAATTGGATTAGGACGTTGTTGCGTGCGGAAATGATTTGTTCTAGGTGGGATAGGTGGTGAAGTGGGAGGTTGCATCCTACGAATACCTCCATGACTGTGTAAAACACGATAATCAACATTTTGTAGTTTAAGACATAAATGAAGAGCTTGAGGTAAATCCACTGGCTCTTTCATACTAAGTAGTCTAGGGAGATCGCCTTTAAGACCTCTTACAAATGTGTCTAATGCACGATCACGATATGACTGATTCATTATATTTAAAGATTCGTTACTAAGCTCTAAGGAAGATAATTTATTTATTATTAACGATAGATGATGATAAACTGCTTGATAGAATTGTGGAATTGAATTATTACCTTGAATTAAAGAAGTCATTTGGTATTCCAATGTCCCTAAATCTCTTTTGTCTGCATAATGTAGGGTAAGACATTTTGATATTTTCTCCCAATTTAGAGGAGTGTTATAGGATTCTAATGCAGTATCTGCAGAACCTGTAATTTTATTTCGGACTACACTAAGGATACCGTAATATTTAGACGTTCCTTTTAAATGGTCATAAACTTTTAGAATTCTATCTACACTTTTCTTCCAAGAACTAAATTCTCCTGCCTGTCCCGAAAATTCTCTTAAACTTTGAACTACATCTGGAATTTTATCCATTCCAGATAGATCTTGCACTGATCCTACGCTTTCATCTACATCATAATTTAATTCAGTTTGTGGATTAGTAAATGAATCTAAAATTTCTTTAGTTTCTGTTCTAACTACTTGTGAAATAATTTTCGTAAGATCATTTAAATTTAAATTACTGATATTTTGAGTAACCTCATTCATACCTAACGATAAAATAGATGGTTTTATAATATTTTCTTTTGACATTTTGGTAATTGGTATTTATTTTGTATTATCACTTTTAATTTTATTAATCAATTTCGTTTTATTTATTTTCTTTTATTTGAAAAATATTTTTTTATTCAATTATGAAATTAAAGAGATTTTATTGATCAATTAGTTTTTCTCAATTTCCTTTATGAAAATATAAATAAAAAATTTTTTAAATATTTTTACTTTAAATTCGTACCATAAAAATTTAGATAAGCTTCCTTTTTATTTAGATAAAAATTATTTAATTTATAAATTTTTCATATGGCGGAAAATTACAATCCTTTAATTTATTTATTTCCTTATTAGACTTTATATTTTTGTAGATAAATTATTTATTTAATTTCACTTCAAATTTATTTAATTTATTAGATTTTTGTTTGAGAAAATTTTATTTGTTTCTTTAATTTTAATAATAATTTATTGAATTTATTGAATTCTTATTTTTTTCAGATAATTTAATTTTATTTATATTTTATTTTCAATTATTAATTTATTCAATTTTTACTTTGATTTGAAATTTTAATTAATTTTTATTTTTGTAAAATTTTAATTTTCTCACTTTTTTTTTTATAAAAACAAATATAAGTAATATTAAAAGCTAACTCACATTAAAACAAGAAGATTACCGATGAACATTTTGATGGGTCTCTCAGATGAATTTCTTGAATGTTGGACCTCTTGTATGGTCTTTCCTTATAACAGTTAGGCGGCTGTTGATGAATATTTGTGTCTTCGATGTGGTTAATCAGAATGTTACTCAGCAACTCCGTTTTGTCCTCAATGAGGTGACTCCGGGGCCTCTTTTCCTAACTTTTTGTTGTTATGAAGATTTCAGAGGATTTTATCCCTCCTAATTGCCACTTTTGATCAATGAAAAAAGTTCCGATTTGGACAGTGGTTGGTTACACTATTACTAAATTTCCGACACTATTTTAGTGATTGGTTACACTTTAATATTTAAATTTTTGTGATTGGTTACACTTTTCCAATTAAATTTTAGTGATTGGTTACACTTTTATAATTCAAAAGTTATTAATTAATCTCGGACAAAATTATTAAAAAAATATTTTTAATTTTATTGGACTTTTTTAACACTATCATCAAGGGTCCCTGCTCGGGCGCCAGTTAATTTTATTGTTGATAAATTTAATAAAAAAAACAAATTTATTTTTATTACAAGTGGATTGTTCCACATTGATTGAAATCAAAATTAAGACTAAAAAAATTAATGCTTAAAACTAATTACAATAGTTCTTACTTAAATAAATTCTACTTGCACACGCCGCAACGTCAGCATAAAATATTAGAGGTAAATTTAATTCATATAATTATTTTGTGGGAATTTATGATTTATGAATTTCGCATATTATCATCCGGTGTAATATTACTTAAATATTTAAAATTTAATAAATTAAATTTTACGCGTGTTAACTTATATTCTTATATTTACTATAATGTGTTCCTAAATAAATATACAAATATGTTCTTATATTTAATTTATAAAATTTTTTTATTTTATCCTGTTAATGGCAATTTCAAGTTGTTTTTGTAAAAAAATGTTCCACATAAAATACATCTATAATGTAAAATGTCTTCGTATAATAATAAATAATATCTTCCAATAATAATATTATGTTAATTTTTTAAATTTAAATAATAATATTGTATATATATTTATATCTATTATTTTAATTTAAAACAATGAACTTATTTTGTTTTTGTTCTTTTTTATTTGAATTTATTTATTTTGTTATAAAAAATATTATATGTACTTATTATAAATACAATAAAATATTATCTTATGATTATTAAATGTTAATTTGAGATTATTTATGAATAAATACTTTAACTTTAATACATTAAACAAAGGAATTTTTAATACTATCTCGTATTGCTGAAGCCTCTTTCGATATACTATTATCAGTATTATCCATTGTAGCATAATTCTGGCTATGATCTTCATCAACAAAGAGATCTTCTTCAAAATTTACGCCATATTTAATACATAAATTATGTAGTAAACATTAAACAACAAACATTAATTATTTGTGCGGCTTTTTCAGGAGTGTAATTCAGTTCCCTTGCTCGAAGAAGACATCTAAATCTTCCTTTTAAAATTCCAAAACATCTCTCTACAGTGCATCGGATTTTTGAATGTACTTCATTATATTTACATTCAGGAGTACCATCACCAGCTGTTTTATATGGTGTCATTATCCATGGCTCCAAGGAGTATCCAGAATCTCCTGAAAATTATTGCAATTACTTTTAAGTTGAAAAATATTATATTAATAAATACAAATACCTAATAACCAAGAATTTTTGTCTCCATTTGTTCTGTTTTCTTGCAAATGCTGACGCTCCAAACTTACGGACCAAATTAAAGAATCGTGTGTCGATCCTGGATAATTAGCAGTCACACACCGTATTCTAAGTTTGTGATCACATACCTGGTAGGTTAAATTATTAATAAAAAAATATACTAAAAATAAAATATACTTTTACATACAATCATAACGTTGATACTATGATGGCCTTTTCGATTGTAAAAAAGATGCTCATTTATTGCTGGACGTATTATGTTCACATGTGTGCCATCGATAAATCCAATTACACCAGGAAATTTTGTTTTATTGTACACGTATTGCTTAATTACTTTTTTTCATCTTCCGTTAATTTAAAGTTTATGTGATGTCCACACATTTCCTCTAAAACATTCAATGTCTCAGCCATTACTTTAGAAACAGTTTGCTGTGCCATTGAAATCACGAAGTCTTGGGCAACAGACTGTTGGTATGAACCTTCTGCTAAAAAACGTAATGTTGCTGCCAGTTTTAAAATAGATGGAATACTTCTTTTGGTTTTTCCTTCAAGTTTATTATTTACTTCTGTGAGAATAAACTTAAAACATTCTTTGGACAATCTAAATAATTTTTTAAATCTAGAAAATAAAAATTAATTTATAAATTTTCAGTTAAGCAATTAATAAGCCTACCTTTTTTCTGGAATACTTAAAGGACTAGATTCGTCCCGCAACGACTTTCTGCTGATAATAATCGCGCTCGCATCTTCATTTTCATCATCACTACAATTTAAGTAATAGCTAATCGAATCCATGTTATACTTTTTTTTATCTTATTTAGCTCAAAATCGAATTTATAACAACCACTTAACGTTTACCAAAATAAACTTTTTGTTTATATTTATAAATGTCAAAAATTATTTTTTTAAACAATCAGCTGATCATTTTAATATAAATGCGCCAATAAAAATGGCAATGCGCCTACAAAAATAGGGAAAGCGCCAATGTTTTTTGTAAATGTGTCGTACGATATCTAATTTTCATAGTAGGGTAATTCGACGCGGATCGCATTCTTATTTTGCGCATAATATTCGATATGCGCGGCGGTCGAATAGTTTCATAGTAGCCCCCCAGCTATTGTATGTATTAATTAAACATATCTAACTAATCTACATATTATATATTAAATAATAAATATTAGTGATTTTTATATTAAATGAACTGTATAATTTATCAAGTATTCCTATTGTGGAATACTCAATCTTTTTTATGTCTGTGGATTCCAGCACTCATAAATAAAACCACAAATTGTCAATTTACTAATTTATTACAAAATTATTCTTTAACAAAAAACGATTTTACTACTTTTCTCTACAAATATTATTTTAGAAATTCTTATCAAAATTATTTTACACCAAAAAATTACTACTTTAAAAAACTTATCAAAATTATTATTTTACTTTGACATATATGTACATATAAAACAAACTAGTCAACTCAACTGATCAATTATTTTTACTGAATGAACAATTAGCATGTATTTAAAATTTTTCTTATTTAAATATTTATACAATTTAAATTACCAAAACTACAGGTTAGAATATCAATTTTTTTTATATTACATAGTGCATGTGTACTTAGTGAATATAACATTCCTTTGTAACATTATAATATTTTCATGGTCACAAAGAATTGAAATGAATTAAATTATGTGTGGGATTGTGCTGATATTGACATCACACGAAAATTTATGAATATAATATTCGTAAAGTACACATGCACTATATGATATACACTACCAAAATGTCAATAGGAATTACAATAGAAATTAAAATATATTTTATATTTTATCATACTCCCCCCGTTGAGCTCTGTGAGCTCAAACACCTGTTTGATTATCGATGTTAAAAGTAAAGTCAGGATCAGTGACGACTGCATATTTTCTGGGCGTTGGCACAGGCATTTTCTTTTGGATACCTTGTTTATTGGATTTACATTTTCTCCATAATAAACCGATACCAACAATCATACCAATAATAACTCCAAGATATCCAATTGTGTATTGATGAACATCATGTGAGTCGAGCTGATCTGGTTCTGCTTGTTTTAGCTTTATTTCTTGTATCTGGTCTTGAATTTTGATTATATCATCCAATTGGGTTTGCACGATTGGTTGCTTTGAGTGATTTTTGACTTCATGGACATTCGGTTCATTTACGAAGTTGTTTATATCTACGGTTGGAATGAATGATGTTCGCAATTGTGTTGGATGGACGTTGTGTGAAGTTATTGTCAACGAGTCATGCTTAATCACGCAATTCTTCTTTATTTTGAGTATTCCCATTCCGGACAACGTTTCAGCTGAAGACTCATCCTTGCATACGATCTGGATAGTAGTATTTTGGCTCAGTGAAAATATCCAGTGATTGGGATTGAACAACTGGATCCATTCAGCCGCTTCACGCGATTTGACCATCTCGCAAGTAGAATTAATTGGTTGGTGGTTAAGAAGTGCCATTTCACACTGACTGATTTTTGAGTTTCTATTGTATAGAGGATGTGATAGCTTGCATAGTAAACTGTTTAATTCTACCGTGATGCATGAAGCGGCTTCAGCTTCACTCATTGGATAGAATAGATCTCGATGTAAGCTAACTATTAAGTAAGAAGAAGATGGTTTAATGGTTACATAATTTTGACTTACCTTTACTGGTATTGGGATCAAGCGAAATGTTTCAAATTGGTTATTTGAAGCTAATGGAAGCTGTATTCGAAATATAATATGTCCCATTGATAGTCGACCTTGTACATGCAGTAGATTATACACGTTGCTTCAATCCGTTTGGTATGAGCCGAAAATGGTAGCTTGAGATCTGGTGATAGGTTGTCCTTTATTGTGAACAAAGCATTCTTTAGTTGTGTTGGTGTTAGCAGTAACGGATTTATTTTGCCTTGATGAGAATCTGTTAAAACATCAAATATACCAGAATTAACATCAAATATACTAGTTCCATTTTTCATCCTGTTGCACAAATTTTGAAGTTTTTCAATACCACTTTCAAAACCTTTCAGCTCTTCCCAATAATAAACAACTAATTGCCATTCATTGGTAACTAAATTTACCATGCCTAAACTTTCGAAATACACTCCAGGAAAAGAAGTGAATCTAGTTATATCTACTGATGACTGGATATTTGCGTTGACATACATTGGTAGAACCAAAAGCGTAAGTAATGCAGCCATTCCTACACTTACAGACTTTCGTGTGTTGCTCCGAAGGAAATGGTTTTTTGAATCTTGCGTCATGTTTTCATCCTCAATATGTTGATTTTCCTCCATGATGGTTTCGCTGTTTTTACTGCCGCCATGTTCATCATCAATTGGCAGTAGACACAATTTATGAATTGGGCGTTTAAAAGTTCCGTAGGCAGTTTTAACATCAACCACTCTAATTAGCTCATCGTTACCCTTGTACGTTTTCTCAATTCGTCCCAGTCGCCATTGTGTTGGAGGAAGATTGTCTTTTTGCGTTTTGACATTTTGATTTCCATTTGTAACGCTGTTGAAGACTTGATATGTACTCACATTGCCACCTCCGCCAAAATTCACTTGTAATATGGCTGACCAATTTCCATCTCGTGAGACTATCTATATTCCTGACTTCAAGTTCCGGATCAACCACAGTTGTCAACTGTTCTACTATAAGAAAGTGGGCTGGTGTTAATGCTGCTATGTCATTTGCATTCGAAGAAATTGGAGTGAGAGGTCGTGAATTTAAAATTGCTTCAATTTCCGCTGTCAAAGTACACAATTCCTCATATGTAAGAGATGCAGCTCCCATAGTTTTATACAACAAATTCTTGGTTGATTTCACTGCACTTCCCCACACGCCACCGAAATGCGGAGCTCGTGGCGGAATGAACAGAAATTCTACACTTCGGGCAATACATTCTGAATGTATTTTACTACCTGATTGTCGTTTGTTAAACATTTCATAAAGTTCTTGCAGTTGGTTACTTCCACCAACAAAATTTGTTGCATTATCTGAATAAATAGTTTTGCATCGACCTCTCCTACTCCAAAATCTTCGAAGAGCGCCAATGAACCCATCTGCTGAAAGATCTGAAACGATCTCCAAGTGAATGGCCTTTGTTGCAAAGCAACAAAAAACTGCAATGTACGATTTTTGTGGTCTTTTTCCTCGCATTTTAAAATGCGTCCATATTGGACCTGCAAAATCAACTCCGGTGTTGAGAAAAGGTCGACTGGGTTGTAATCTTGCAGCAGGAAGATTACCCATTAATTGTGACATTGGTGTTGGCTTTGTTCTGAAACACTGTATGCAAGTACGCACTATTTTATTCGCAATTCGCTTCCCACGTATCGGCCAAAATCGTTGTCAAGTGATCGCAAGCAACGTCTGTGGACCTACATGATGGTTCGGTACATGAATTTTGGTCATTATTAGTTGAGTTAATGCATGCTCTGCCGGAAGTAGTATGGGGTGTTTGTTATCAAAAGAAACATACGCAGCTTCAATTCGACCACCTACTCTCAATACATCCTTTGCATCGATTCCTCTCGATATGTGGTCCGCTGGATTTTCGGCAGAGCTCACATGCCTCCACTGTGACTGTGAGGTATGTCTTTGAATGTATGATATTGTGTTCGCAACAAACGTGTTTAGTGATGACGATTCTGAATTCACCCAGTGGAGTATAATTTCTGAATCAGTCCAGTAATATAAGTTCTTCTCGTTAATTTGTAAAACGGATTGCACCCTATTACATAATTCAGCTGCCAATTTTGCTGCTTGAAGCTTCAATCTGGGAATAGTTGATATTTTGGGTGGTGCCACTCGTGATTTTGAACATAGTAGTTTTACGACTATTGTATTATGTTCATCTGTAGATCGTACATAAACCGCTGCACCAAATGCACGTTCAGATGCATCAGAAAATGCATGAAGCTGGATTTCACTGTCTGATGTTGAACTACGCACATGTCTGGGTATTATGATTTTGTCTAGTTCTGTCAAACTCTTTCGAAAATGTACCCATTTAGTATGAAGATGAATTGGCAATGATGAATCCCAATCCAACTTCAGCTTCCATAACTCCTGCATAAAAATTTTTGCTGTGATAACCACTGGGCTGACTAAACCAATGGGGTCAAAAATGTGTGCTACATCTGACAGCACTGTACGTTTGGTTATTCTTTTCGGTTCACTCCAGGAAGTTTTGATTCCGATTACATCCGAACTAGGGTCCCACATTATACCAAGAGTTTTTATTTCACCGTTAGTAGTTTCAGTGATATCTAACGTATATTCAATATCTTCCGATGGAACATCTTTAAGTAAATTTCTATGGTTTGCACACCATTTTCTCAGTTTAAGACCTGCTGAAGATAATAAATTAATTACCTGAGATTGCATATTAGTTGCATGGTTCAAATTGTCGCTACCGGACATCAAATCATCTACATAGAAATCAGTTTTGACCATTTTTGATGCTACTGGATATTTTGATTCTGTTCCTATTCCTAATGATAGTAAACATTACTATCAGAATTTTACATAATCTTGTTTTAATAAAACATTCTTTGAAAGCTTTCGTTCGAGCGCCATAAATCTTCTTTCCGCGATTTCCTTGGATTATCCCTAGTAATGCAATGTCTTCTTTAAATGGCAACCGTACCACAAATTGACCAGACTCATTTCGATAGGTTGTATTCTTAAAGAAATCTTCCCATTCTTGCTCTGTTGATGAAATACTAGCTTCTTTTGTAGACAATTCATCAAATTCCCAAAATCGTTGAAGTTGCTCATCTAGAGTGTTAATGCCGCAGAATTGTACGGAAGTTCTGATGGTTTTCACCTTTCCCAGCACCACCCAGCCAAAAACTGTATTTTGTAGTGTTGGTGCATCGTCATTTAGTGAGGTTTGACCTACCATCATTAATTCGCTATAAAATTCCGCTCCAATTACCATGTCAATTCGTTGACTTTCAAAAAATTTAGGATCAGCTAATTGAATGTTTTGAGGAATTTTGAACGTTCGAGGACTAATGTTGTAATTCGGTTGATCTTCAATAATATTGTCTAAAACAAATACTTCCATCATTCTTGAATATGATGATGTATTCGATTTTATTGTAACTGTTGATCGTCGTTGAATTGATTGTTTACATCCCCCAATACCAGTTAATTTTAAGTCGCTATCGGCAACCCTTAAACCAAGTTTCTTGCTTAAATGTTTAGTTATTAAATGTACCTGAGATCCTGAGTCAAATAATACACGGCACTCGATAGTGCCACGGTAGATATCATATGCTTGTATCACAGCTGTTGCCAAAAATGTATGACAATTTTTCTGAACACCAAGACCGACTGTTGCATTTTCCTTCGATGATTTAGTATTGACTAATGTAGAACTTTGACCTTGATTTGAATTTGCTTGCTGGTTGACAGATGAGTTTCTTGAACGATTGACAATTGGTTTCCCGAAAGCACCATGTACCAACGTATTATGCTTTTTGCTGCAATTTTTACAACTGCGTGACATACAGTCTGGAGAGAAATGCCCTTCTTTCAGACAATTGATGCAAAGCTTCAATTCTTTCAATTTCTTTAATCGTTGATCTGTGCACAAATTTTGGACAGTGATAGAGTGCGTGACTTTGTTGACACACCTTACAGTCCGATTGTGATGATGACACTACAAAAGAAGATTTTGAATTAATATGTTTTTGAAATTTATTACCTTTATTTTTATCATGCTGCTGAAGTCCTTTGTAATTAAGTGCATCGAGCGATAGAAATTTTAATTCTATAAATTCCAAAAAATCCTGCAGCTTCTGAGGTTCATTTGGATTCTTTAATGATTGCTCGTAGAGGCTATTTGTAGATTTGTCAAGCTTTTTGGTAAAAATATGTAGCAATATAGCGTCCCAAGACTTCACAGCGATGCCCAATGTTTCTAATCCCAATGTACATTCAGTGGTCACATCATGAAGTGACCTAATCGCTGCTGCCGATTCACATTGAGACTTAGGTTGTGAGAGAAGCTTGTTGAGCAATGCTGTTATTAAGATACGTTTGTTGTCGTATCTATTTGTTAAAATTTTAACAAATAGTATAATTTTCATTCGAAATTGGCAAATGTTGTAATAATGATTTGGCTTCTCCACTCAAGTTGCTATTCAGATAAAACATTTTATCTGAGTTTGACATTGCTGTATTATTGATCATCTGCGTTTATGTATCGTAGAATTGCTGCCAGTTTAAATAATCACCATCAAATATTGGAATAGTAATCTTTGGTAATCTTAATTGTGTTTGTTGCGACTGATTTCCATGGTTGATAACAACTGATATTGCTGCTAAATTTTCTGATAATTTGAGGATTGTGTTTTGTACAACTTCTTCCAAATCATAATAATTGGTCATATATACTCCTCCATGCTGCGTTGCATCAGATTCCATATCAACCAATTCCCAAATTGATAGATTCAGTTCTGTGATAGTTGACCAACAAGTATTTATATTGTTATTTTTTAACTCATAATATTGTTTTGAGTGCTGATCCGCTGACCTTGAATTTATTTGTTGAAGTAAATGTTTCAACATTGTGATGACTGAATTTTGTCGTTTGATTAACATCTGAATTTGGTCATTATTGGAATCTTGATTTACATATGGATTGAATGCGAATTCGACGGTAGCGGTAGCTGGCTTAGCTTGAATCGTCTGATTTATATCAATTGGTGTAGTCTTTTCTTCTTTATCAACTTGAATAATTTCACTTTCACCTTTTTGTTCTTGCGATGCTTTCTCTAATTTATTAATGTTGAACTTTATTTTTTCTGTTAAATGATCAACACCTTCTTTCACTTGATCGTAATAATTGGTTTTAAAATAAGTATGCGATGCATTTCGCGTATCAAGTCTTAACACTTCATTATGATTTTGTGAAAATTCACTAAATTGTTCATTCAATCCCTTCAATTTTTTCTTATAATAATCCAATGTTCGTCTACTTATTGGATCTTTTCCCACATTAATTATAAATTGTTCA